>JAYKAV010003044.1:3912264-3959083 GCA_035582835.1 Phoebastria nigripes | reverse complement strand
GCCGCGCCGGGGGCCGCCGGCCGGGAGCACGGGGCCGCGCCGCCACGCCGCCGCTCGCCCTTCCCGGCGGGTGTGCCGTCTTCCTTCCCCGGCTCGGGAAGCGCTCCCGGCCCCCGCTCCGCTTCCGTCTGCAGCGGCGGGAGGGAGCAAATGCCGATGCGCGGCGCTCGGAGGCACGCGTGGGAGCCGCTGGGCAGGCAGCGCGGGGGGGGTAAGCCGGGGGTTCGGCGACCTGCCCGTGCGCGGGCGTGCGCGCAGCCCCCGCGGCGTGGGAAGCCGAAAGCAAAGCGGGGGGGGGGGACGGGACAGAAGAAAGCCCGGGGACCCAGAGCCCCCAGCGCCTTCCCCCGCCCCACGCCTGCCCCCTCTGAAAGCTTGTGACACTCGGGTACCCCGCGACCCCCCTCGGTGTAGCCGGTCGGGAAAGGTCAGGACCCCCCCTGGAGTCCTGAGACACCCCCCTTCCTTCTGTCACCCCCCCTTCTGTCACCCCCCCGAGGAAGAGCTTCCCTGCCCGAGCCCTGTGGATGCGATGATGGGGGGCTTGGCGGTTAGTGGCACCCGCCGAGGTCCCTGCCGTGCCCCCGCGAGGGAAAAGCTGGCCTCTCGCCCCACTTCGCTGCTGTTTCTCGTTAAGGGAGATTAAAATGGCGTTCTGCTCCCCTAACGAGAGCGTGATGCCAGGCATGTGACGTCATGCCAATGGAGATGCAAAATCTCCCTCCTTTTCATGGGTTCCCCCCCCCCCCCGCAGACAGACCGCGGGGCTCCCTTCGGTTGCCCCCGCAGAGGTGTACGGTGTGTCTTGAATGCCGGTGGGCAGCCCGGGCAGGCCGTGGGKCTTGGGGACACCCCAGCCCTTCTGAGACTGGGCAAAGCGGCTGGGGGCATCTCAGCTGGCACCCCACAGCTCGGAACCAAGCCCTTGGTGGCTGCGTGGGTCGCGGTGCCCACGCACAGCCCCGCCGGGGCCGGCTGCGGGCTCTGCGGAGCCGGGGTGGTCTCCCATGCTGTGCTGCCTCCGTGCCCGGCACAGCGCAGCCCTGCATGGGTCAGTTCCTCTGCTCCCACATCCAAATAACTTCCTTTAATGTGGAAGTGCAATCGTTAAGCAGCCTTCAAGCTCTTGGCTAATTTCAAAATCGGCCTATTTAAAGACCTTTTTAGAGAATGCAGCATATGTATTAAATCTCTGTGCTGCAGGCTTAAATCTTTTAATAATCATAAATTGGGTATTAGCTTTCCACACACCAACATCTGAAATTCAGAATGATACCTTGAGTTGAAATGCATTATGCCTTTTTTCCTTTTATTACCAATTCTGAAGCAAGGATAAAAGAGTCAGTTGCTAAAATTTTGAAAACTCTTGTATGAAAATGCATTCGATTCTCCCTCTGCAAACCAAGCACGACATGGCTTAGTTTGGGGAAATTTTTTTGGAGGAGAACGTAACCACGTACTACATTTAATCCCTATTGTTGGCCCGTCTCGTGCTTTGCTTTTAATTTGCTCCGATGAATCATTCTGTTTGCCTTAACCGTTTCTGCAGCCAGGGCTGTAATTTGTGCATTTCCTGGCACTGCTGCTGCACTGGGCTGYGCAGACGGTCCCACACCTGAGCGGTGGTGGCCGGGGCGCTGGGACAGCCTGGGAGTAACCCCTTCCACCCGCCTGCCTTGGGCCGAGCTGGGGTCCWGGGGCACCCCAAGACAGAGCCTTTCTCTGGTTGGAAGCACAAGCAAAACGAGTTTGGTGGCCTCAGCCTGGCCCGGGGTGGGGGAAACGCCAGCAGGCTGCAGAGCTGCAGGAGGGCAGCCTCTGCGGCCGGGGCAGGGGGTGGCCCGGGAGCTCCCCACGGGACGGGCTGGGGGCCAAGGGATCTCCCACGCTGGCGCTGGCGGGCGTGCCGGCGGAGCTGCGGGAGCCCTGCTCTCCGTCCCGGCAGCGTGAAGGGAAGGAGGAGAGCACCGGCGCGCTTGCCAGCCGGAGCTGAAGGTGTGAGGCAGTGGGAGAGACCCGGTCCCGGGCACCGTGCTGGTGTCAGCCTCCCTTGCTGATGGTGGGCTTGCCACCCGCACCTCGCAAAGGGACGCCAGAAGCAGGATGAGGGCTTGAAACGTGTCCCGGGCTCCCACCTCCCGGGGGCAGGGGAGCGGGAGGAGGCCAGCGGGCTCTCGGCCAGCCTCCTCCCTGGAGGGGCTAGCCCCCCGTGGGCCTTGCAGACGGGCAGCGACGCGTCTGTTCGCCTGGTGCTCTGCCATGACTAAGAGGGGTGCTGGAGGGACCCCGAAGGCCAAATAAAAGGAAGGAAGAAAAAAAGAAAGAAAAACTCTTGGAAATATTTCCATTCTCATTGCTGCATCAGATTCTGGGCCTTTCATTTCAGGTGCAATTTTAGGTGGTTTGCCACATACAGACTGCAAAATGCACACAAGTAAGACGTACTGTGTGAAACAGCATCATCTTCCTGCAGACATCAAAGGATCTCGGGGAATACATTTACTTCAGGATCCTTTTCCTCTATCACACTAACACACACGTGACCACAGAAACAGCAATTCTTGGCTGAATTGTGATTTTTGGTTTGTGGGAGGTACATTGTTTTTCTGGGTAAGCACTATTTATCTAAATGCCCACAAAGTCTAGCCTATTCCTTTACAAAAAGTGCACCGAGGTGCATGTTGTCTTACTGAAGAATAATAAATGTTTGCTTTATAAGTCTCATTGGAAAGGTTCAGGAATTCTGTTTCCTTATGAGACCAATAAAATGCAGAACAACAGCCCTTTGTGCAATCTCCCTTACTCATGTAAGAATACTGTGAGGAAATAACTAATAACAAAAATAGTGTCCCTCCTCTGACAGTTAATTCAGAATGCATTAATTACATAATTACAGTGAAAAAAAGAAAAAACATTAAACGAGCAAGTTTTTCAACAGAATCTACATCAAATGATGCAATTCCCAGGCTTGGAGCAGTGATTATTGACTGTGCTCCTCTCCAGAGAGAATTCTTCTGTGTCTTCATGTGACAAGTTGGGAGAATTTTTGTCGTTCTGAAACTCTGACATAACACATAGCCTTTCTCCTCAAATTTCAAATGCGTTCAGGTTTCAAAGCTCAGTGAAATCTGGGGAAAGACTCTCATTTCCTTAAGTAACTTCAGATTAAGCCAGAATTCTGTCTTACCCCAGGACGGGTATTTTGGAGATACTGTGTTGCTTTCACCGAGTCTCGTTCCTACCTAAGCCCACATTCCGATAACGTTGCAGTTCGAAACCCAAGCCAGAGGGTGATTGCAAACCCAAACCCCTCCCAGCACTGGGAGGAAAGCTCAACTGCAGTTTGGAACCACGTTCTTGCCGTGACTCTTTGGGAGCACCGACCTGCCCAGTAACACTCATGCTGCAAGATAGCTGCGCAGTGGCTGAATTGCTTCGTTAATTGGATTCTGCAGGTGAACCGAAAGCCCCTGTCCTGCCCCCCTCGTGCTTTGTGAGTCRGCGGGCTGTCGAGGCAGTGGTGTTAAAGGAGGTAGGGATATTTCCCAGCAGGCCCCCTTCTGCAGTATTTTACATCCCTTTACTGGAAATTTAGCCTGCACAATGGTGACGGGATGGGACACAAACAACCCGCCTTCCCCTCTGCTGCCCTCCGTGCGGGTCAGCTCCGGCCGTATGCTGCACYGGGGAGAGAGATGGAGCTCCACAGCTGCGGGCAGCTGCTCCTGCTCACAGCTTCCCATCTCCGGGGCAGGCTTCCCAGGCTGGCAGAGAGCGCAGCRGGACTGGAAAACTCCCCCCCTGGCCCCAGCCATGGTCTAAGGAGCACAGAAACCCTCCAGGGGTGAGGAGCAATTGGATGTCCTGCGTGCAGCTGGCTTCACTTTCAGGAGGTGTGCAAGGGCCCATCGGGAGCCTGCCAAGTCCCTGGGGATTCCGGCTGCCCGGGGGGTGTGAGAGAAACGTGGGGCTGTTGGGACATCGGGGTAGAGAGTGGTGCTGAGCAGAGGGCGGGCAGACGCTCATCCTCACAAAGGCTTTTCTCCTTATAAGCAGCTTTTCTCCATCAGAGGTCATGCGCATCTTGTTTACGTCCCATTTTATCATTGATGTAGTTCACTAGCAAGGTCCGTAGGAGATGGCAAAGACACAAAAAGCATGGTTGGTGAATTCCAGTGCAACTGGAATTGCATTTATTCACTTGCATTTCATACTACTCTCATGCAGTTATTCACTTGCAGTTAGTATTACTCTGGCTTGGTATAATTTGGGTTTTACAGCTTATGTCACCGGCAACCTGTCCTGAATACGCACTGGGAAAGTGAAAGCCTTTAAACTGTCTCTGGATGGAGACCTGGGATTTACCTTCTTAAGGCTCATGTGAAAAGTCCCTGTGATTCCTCTCTGGGCTTGACCTATATATTTAATCTTGAACCCTTAAAAAACCATCATGTTCATACATGTTGTGTTTTTAAAAAAACAGCTTAAAGGCTCTTTCCGCCTGAAGACTGGCAACGTGAGACAGGTTATTAATCCTAATACTGGTGTTTGATTAGATGAGAGAGAACAGAAGAGGACAAACTGCTCGTGGCTGTCTCCACTTGTCCTTGCCCAGCCCGGATATGCACTGGATCTCCAGCCCTCTTTGATCACTAAACCCAATTTTATTACAGCCAGGCTTCTAAAATTTTGAAGCACAACTCAAAAGCTTGCAGCTGGGGTGAAAAGGCTCATAAAAGGCCCGGGGTCCCAGGGGGCTGAATGCAGGTTTTGTCTCCTTCCCGAGTCCTGCCTGCTTGTGCCCCTGGCCGTGCCTTGTTCCCCAGGCACTGTTTGTTCTGGGTATTGTTGGGCAGACAGCTGTGGCTGTGTTCAGCCACTCCAGCGCCTGTTTGCCCAGGGATTGGGCTGTAATCCCTCCTGGATTTCCCTCTGCTTGATCCCATGCAATCATCCCCCGTCATACATCACTTTGGATAGTGTGTCAAAGGCAATGCTGAAGGAGAAATTAAGACATTAAGGCCTGGCAGATTGTGAGGAGGTTCTTTAGCAGACTATAATGTGTAACAAATTACAGTACAGCCTTCTGCCCCGAGCATCCTTTTCAAACCTAGCACGGCCTCTTTTGTCCCTCTGGAGCTTACCGCTCTAATCAGCTGAAATTAATTATCAGGGTCGCATGACTCGCAAAATCCCCCAAACAAGCCCAGGGCCAGAAAGGGGTTCGGGGAAACACGAAGCAGTGTTTTGTGTACGCCTGCCTCCCTCCGACCCCGTGGCCCTGCTGCTCTCTGCTCCTCCGTTTCTCGCTGGTGCCTGTTACAGTCACCTCCGAACAGCTTTGGACAGGGGAGAAACCGCAGGCTCGGACTTCAGCGCAGCCGCATCCCCGTTATCCGCGGAGCCAGGCTGGGCCCAGGTGCCTTCGCAAAGGCGAGGGCTTCGGAGTCGAGGCCGGGTCTCGCAAAGCAAAGGCTCTTCCTTAACTGTGTCTCGGGGCGTGCAAAAGGTTTCCCCCATTCCTCCATTTGCTTGCTTTCACGCTCTCTGATTTCTGTGCGCTTCCAGAACAGCGCATGGCACGTTCCTTGCGTCCGACACGTGCTGACCACTCGGGCTGCACCGTCATGTTGTGCACGGAACACAATTAGAATAAACCGAAGGCATTCTTTCGCTCCGAGGAAATGTTGGGGCTCTTTCAGCTAAATGCAAAGATATTTCTAAGAAAATTACTGTCTGCGCTAATAAACTATTATTCA
The DNA here is from genome assembly GCA_035582835.1 of Phoebastria nigripes. Taxonomy (NCBI): domain Eukaryota; kingdom Metazoa; phylum Chordata; class Aves; order Procellariiformes; family Diomedeidae; genus Phoebastria; species Phoebastria nigripes. The sequence continues at coordinate 3,953,324 of JAYKAV010003044.1, read as the reverse complement.
TTGTGCCTGCTGCTATTAAGGACATCCTTTTCAGGGCTGTGAAACTGGCTGTGGGAATGCAACGATGGTAACGCGGCAGGAATTTTGCAACATTAGAAATGGAGATTTTCTGGGGCTCTTTTACTATGAAGCAAATGGGTTTTAATTTCTTTTCTCACCTCCCTTCCTCCTTCCCCGCCCTTGGAAATTTTAGCAAAAGAAAATTGCAACTGCATACACAAAAAACCTTTCTGAAGACATTGCCCTGGTTTTGTCTTTCAGTGCTGAGAGCCTCTGTTGAGCTGCAGCGATAGAATAGACCAGCTGATTGAGACAGATGTTCTCTTCTTTAGCAAGTGCCAACACTTTGCCCAAACACATATTTGCTGACTTACCCTTAACTGGAAAACATCTTGAAAAGGCGGCGGAGATAAAAAGGAAGGGAACGAAGCCGTGTTGTGTCCAGATTTAACACAGCCCAGTGCTCCATTCTCTAAAACCAGTCCTGGTTGAAGAGGTCCCTTTCACTGGATCCTGTTCATTTGTTGACGGATAATAGGGGCTGAGTTGCGGCAATCCGTGTGCAGAAAGCAGAAAATAGAGTCAATTACATCTGTATTAGGTGGCCTTGGGGAGAAAATCTCCTTACATGCCTTCCACTGATACTGTTCTTAATTATATTGGCTAAGGAGCTGCCTATGTTAAACCCAAGCACAACTCGAGCTGCTCTAAATATAGAGCCTAAAATATCTCCTGAGAAGGCAATGGCGGTGATGTAACCTTCCGGCAGGACTTTAAATTAGGCTTTTTATTTTGCCCACAATAAACATCTCAAAATGAGATGGTGCGATGATGCCATCACCCCCTTTCTGTGCTCGGGGTGCCTGACCCTGCACAGCCCCTTTCCTCCTAGGAGGGGACGAAGCTCGCGCCGGCCCCGGCGCTGCACGCAGGACGCGGCGCCGTGCCGGCACCGAGCCGGCGGGGGCTCCGCTGCAGCTTGCCAGGTCCTGGGGCGGCAGCACGGCGCATTGCCGGCGGCGGGGCAGCGGAGGTGCGTGCCTGCGCCTGCCCAGCCCCTGCTGTCGCCAGGCCCTGCGCTGAGCAAAGCGGGGCAGGGGCAGGGGCACTGTCAGGGGTGAAGCACCCAGGCGGGAGGGTGCCCGGTGAGGAGCAGAAGCGGGTGACTCAGGACCCGCCTCAGGTTCAGAGCAGAGTCCTGAAAACCTGCCCTTTTGCCCATTCTCTCCTCCCCCGGGGAGAAATGAGCAGCTGAACGCCGGCGGGACGGGGTCTGCGTTGCTTCCCTCGGCTCCGGCTGGGGCTGCCTGGCCGAAGCAGCCCCCCGGCCGGAGGAAGAGGAGGCCTGCTGCAGCCCTGCCGGCCCAGGGCAGGCTGGGCAGAGCGGGGCTCGCGGGGCAGGAGCCCGGGCCGGAGGGATGGAAGAGCCTCCCAAGGCCTTCAACTCTCCTAGGCCGAGCCGGTTGTCCTCTTGGTCTGCTTCTCCACTCCTCGGTCGGGTGCTGCCGTCTCCTGGAGTTTGGAAGAGCACAAGCGTTAACTGGGGGTGGGGGGAATGATGCACGTACACTTCCTAAGGGACCTAGGAGCATAAAATGATACGTGGTAGGGTCTATTTTTCTCAAGAGTAGGTAAACTCCATAAGCCTATGCCATCCAAACAACCAGGACGAGTATCTGCGGTATTTCACAGCCCCTTTCATTTTGGTTTCCCTTAATCTTATTAAGTGTCTGTTCCCATACCTGGGGGAAGAAAAAAAAAAAAAGCCATCAATTATATTTGCTTTGCCTTTGAAAAGATTTGTCATTTTGCCATCTGTAGGCAAGCATGCTCTGCAACAATAGGTTTTGTTTGACTTCTCTAGTAAAAAGGTCCCTAATTTTTTTCTTGGCCCCGTCCACAGCTTGCTTTCCCCCCGCCTCATTCTTTTCAGTGGGCCTGTTGATGAGCTTGGCCTAATCAGATTAACTCAACCCAGACACAGCAGTGGCAGTTTATTCTCTTTTAAAAGGACTCCACGGTTTCCTACAAACTTTTTGTAAACTCTTCATCTCCGGCTAAACTCTTTTGTAAGCTGTATCCAATGGACTCTTTGAGAGACCCACACTCCCCGTCAATGAAGACCTGTTAGAATGGGTCACTAATCCAAAAGAGTGGAGAAATGCCTTTAAAGCCGTGCACTGATGCATTGGGAGCCCTGACTAGCACCCGCAGAAAGAGAGAATTGAATTCCCAAATAGCTGGAACATTTAATTTGATTCCTAAAATAAATATTTTGAAAAAGTCCATCTTGTTTACAAGGCTAATGAAATAAGCTGTTTTCCTCTGAAGTTCTCTGGGTGCTAGGACACGCTTTGGTGTCTGTTCTTTACCCAGCCCACCCTTCCCCTCAAACAAACCCACAAGGAGCTCAGAAGAAGACAGAAAACAAAGCAACAGCTTCTTGACCAGTTTTTACAGTTCTGGGTGTTCACGCYGCTTTTCTTTTGCCAGGCGCCAGGAAAAGATCTGTTTGGGACCTTAACGCACCACTGTTCCTGATCCCGATGGGAGGCTCCTCGCTGCCTCCGAGAAGGGTTTTGTGATGCTGCTGCGCGCGGGATTTCTCCCTTCGCTTTGGCATTTTGATTCCATCCCACCGAAACCACGAGCAAAGGTTCCTCCGGTGCCAGTGGGAGGATCGAGTGGCCTGGAGGCGCGTGTAACGCCCAGCTACGCAGGCGTGCAACCCAGAGCCGCCCGAGCTGGGCGTGAGAGCCGCCGCTGCCTGCTCCCTCCAGCAGTCCTGCTCCAGAGCTCGGGGCACAAGACTGATCTGCCGCACGTAATTTAAAGGTTTCTGATGCGCCGCGGCTGGGAAAAAGAATTTCAGTGATCGTTCCTTTATTTTTTAGCTGGAGATGAATGTGGCTACAAAGGCTAGGGTTAACAGACGTGGCAGAAAGCACCCTTTCCCCTCGGGGAGTTTGGATGCAGGTGCAGGCCTGCCTGCGGCCACACGCCTCCAGCAGGCACAGCCAGCCCCGATGCAGCACCACAGCCAGCCCCAGTGCAGCGCCGCAGCCAGCCCCAGTGCAGAGCTGCAGCCAGCCCCAGTGCAGAGCTGCAGCCAGCCCCAGTGCAGCACCACAGCCAGCCCCAATACAGAGCCGCAGCCAGCCCCAGCGCAGCGCCGAAGCCAGCCCCAGTGCAGCACCACAGCCAGCCCTGGCGCAGCGCTGCAGCCAGCCCCGATGCAGCACCACAGCCAGCCCCAGTGCAGCGCCGCAGCCAGCCCCAGTGCAGCACCACAGCMAGCCCCAGTGCAGCGCCGCAGCCAGCCCCAGTGCAGAGCTGCAGCCAGCCCCAGTACAGAGCTGCAGCCAGCCCTGGTGCAGTGCTGCAGCCAGCCCCGGTGCAGCACCACAGCCAGCCCCAATGCAGCGCCGCAGCCAGCCCCAGTGCAGCACCACAGCCAGCCCCAGTACAGAGCCGCAGCCAGCCCCAGTACAGAGCCGCAGCCAGCCCCGGTGCAGTGCCGCAGCCAGCCCCAATGCAGTGCTGCAGCCAGCCCCGATGCAGTGCCACAGCCAGCCCCAGTGCAGTGCTGCAGCCAGCCCCGGTGCAGCGCCGCAGCCAGCCCCGGTGCAGCACCGCAGCCAGCCCCAATGCAGCGCCACAGCCAGCCCTGAGGCAGTGCCGCAGCCAGTCGCAGTGCAGTGCCGCAGCCAGCCCCAGTGCAGTGCCGCAGCCAGCCCCGATGCAGCGCCGCAGCCAGCCCCAGTGCAGTGCTGCATCCAGCCCTGGTGCAGCACCACAGCCAGCCCCGATGCAGTGCCGCAGCCAGCCCCACTGCCGTGCCGCAGYCAGCCCCGATGCAGCACCACAGCCGGCCCCGGTGCAGCACTGCAGTGCCAGCCAGGGCCGCATGCACCAGCGCAGTCCCCGCTGAGCCCTTCCTGCGCTGCCCGAGTCGCAGGTGTGGTGAGCCCCGGAGGCCGGTGCTTCAGCAACCGTTGTGGCCTCAAGTGAAAGGGGAAAGGGGGGACTGCCCGGAGCCAGCCCGACGGCATGGCTGGTGGGTGCAGAGACCCATCTTCCCGCGCATCCCTGCAAGCGCAGGAATGGGGCATCCTGCAAAGCCAGGAAGAGGAGGGAGCTCAAACTCTCATTCTCCCAGCCTCCCATTTCGCTACAGGTATGCGTTGGCACTTGTGCTTGTAAAAAAACCCGTACAGGCACACGTTTCAACTTCTAGAGATCCTCTTATTAGCATCACGCCAGGCCTTTTCCTTCCAAGAAGATTTTCACTTCTGTAGTTGTTGTGAGCTTGTGATTGGCATGTCTGAACAACTTCATTGTGGAAAGGATTTCATGGCATTCAGTGGAAGTTTCCACTTCTTTAGAGTTGCACAGAGAAGATTAACGTTGTGACTTCATCCCCCTGCCATTGTCACCATGACTTAGAGTCATTTCATGTCTTTGATAAAACTTGCCCTGGTTAAAAATAAGCAAAGAAGATCCCACAATGCACACAATGAGCAAAACAACTCCCTTAAAAATACCCTATTGTCTTCCAGGAAGAAGACCATAATTTTTCATGGTATTGGCTTTATATGAAAAATTGCATTGAACGGCAAAAAGAGTTGTCTTAATTGGGCGGGAGAGACAGGACACCCAATCTGGCATACCTCCCACTCCCTGCAAAATAGTAACACTCATAGTCCCTCGCTAGCTCATGGTCTTAGGACACATTTGCTCCCCTAAGCAACACAGAGAAAACGTCGTATCTCCAGACATTTCTCAGGTAGCTTTTTGTCTCCATACTTTGAACCTGAATGCTCCAAACTTCCTCTGAACAGGCAAAATATTAAGTTTTGCTCTAGTTTCCACCTGTTATTCTTACTGCAGACATTATGCCTAGATTAAAACCTGTTTGAAAATAAGATGAGAAAAATGAATCTAGGATTTGTATTTTGAAGGAAGTAGAACTCAAATGACTCATTCTTAAGCCTACACTTAACCGAACCGGTTGCTCTAAGGAGCAGTGTGTGTGAGGCATGGGAGGAAGGAAAATGGACAAATCCAGAGACAAGTAGCCAAGATCCTAGTACAAATTAATCTGTGAGACCCCGAGAAACTGCCGATGGAGCGGTGACGTGCTATGCTCGGACCAGGGCTAACCTGCAGCACCCATCCCGGGTGCAGCGGTGCACTGCATGGGACGGACTCATTTCGAGGCAGATTCCCTGAGGCAGCTGGGGAGGGCCACGGCTGTCTGCATGGAAACCGGCTCCAGAGCCCCCGTCAGCAGATCACCGACCTCAACTCAGCTCACAGCGACCACAGCACCCTTCCCCCTTGTCGGCTGGGTCAGCGAAGCATCCAGGTTGCCTTTGCACACTGACCTGTTTGTCAGTAGAAACCCATTCTGTAGACCACCCCCCCATTTCCCAGCCGGTCCTCTCCGTCCGTCCGGGACTGCCCATGCAGGTTTCTCTGCCCGTTCCTTTCCATGTCCCTGCCGATGTGCCCAGCCGAACACCTTTGTCACTGCTCCGGCTGGATCATCGGGAAGGAGGCTCCCGAGTCTGCACCCTCAAGGTTACGCATGGATGAAAGGGCTGCGGTTGCCGTCTGGCCTGTTTGCAGTACTCACCCTTTATCGCCCGACATTAATGGTTTATGGCAATTGGAAGCAAGCGATGAAAGGGAAGCTGCTCTGGCTGCGGAGGGCCTTTGAATGACCCTCTTCGTTTCCCAGGACAGATAACAAAACCAGCCCCTCTGGAGAATGCCAGGGCCATTTGGCCAGCTCAAAGGGACGCTGGGGGAGCTCCACTTGCCGGGCTCTTGCCGAGTGTCCCAGCAGCCGCGGCAGGGCCAGCCGGTCAGCCCAGAGGCTCCCTGGGCTCCCCACGGGGTGGGCTGTGGCCTTGGGCTCAGGGCACGCAGCAGATCTTGCCCCCGCCAAAGTCCCCTGCTACTAATCCAAAACCTTGTCCTTACCCCTAAGTTTTAACAAGAGGAAACCTTTTGTTTAAAAAAGGGAAAGAAAGAGAAGCGGGGGCCCGTCTGGCTTGGGAGAGACAGGTTTTGTGCCTACCTTATTATGTGCTAATTGGGATTTTAACAAAGATTGTCCCGTCACGTGCAGGTGGCCAGCGACAACGTGCTTGTGACTGAAGCGCAAGTCTTGACATAAGGAGAGTCCGGGAGCTCGCTGGGAGCCAGCTCTTCCTGTCTGATCTTCTGCGGGTCCGTCTGGCGCTCCATGAATAATTAATAAATTAATGATACACCTCGCTGCTGTACGTCAAATACAATGGCAGCTTGCAGCTGAAACCTGCTGCCGTGCAAAAACCTGGCGGAGTGCTTGGGTGCGGGCGGAGGGGTTTGTTACTGCGGGGCAGCGTGGGGAAAGCTGGCTCTGGACAGGGGTGTTTCATGTGGAAGGGAGCAGGGAGCCCTGCCGAGTTTTGCGGCACCCTTCGTCTGCGAGGGAGATTAAACCCTGTTAACGTGATCTGGCTGCGTAGGGGGGACTGGGCTATGTTTAAACCACTCTCCTCGGCCACAGAGACATTTGCAGAGCCGGGAAGCTGGACTGCGTTGTGTGGAGGTGGGGTTTGGTCCCATCCGTCTGCGACTCTGCCAGTGGAGTGATCCCCCTTCGGTGGGCTTTTCTGGGTTTGTAATCGCTCTTCAGGGAAATGACCAGCCTGACAGCAACTAAATTTGGGCCAGCGAACTTCTAATAGGGGGTTGGTCAGGCTTTTCCTTTTGGTTTGCTGAAACTGCTCAGTCAGGAGTTACTGCACACCCTTGCAGTGGTTTTTCAGGTCATATTCAGGAAAATATAAAGACCAGCCAATGATCTAAAAGAGCTGATACTAGAAAATGATTGCATGCCAAAAAGAGAGAACTTGGTTAAGGCTGCAAAGTCAGGCACGCAACACTTTAGAAATGCTGCTTCAGCTTGCGCGGGCAGCCCCATCTCAGCACCTTTGTGCATGACGGTGTCTTTAACACGGTGGTCGTGAGCCATGTCTCTGTAGGAGCCCCAGCTCATCTTGTGCATGGGCTTGGTCAATGTTTGCCAAGCCCCCGGCTCCCATACAGCAGGAGCTGGAAGGTAAATGCAACAGGGGCACATGGGGAGAAAAAGGAAGGTCTCCTCCAGGCAGTTTCATCCCCTCTGAGTTTGCTGCAGGCATCTCCTTTCCTGCAAAAGCAGACACCTAGCACGGAAAATTTCAGCTTAGGCACCTGAGGTCTGGCAGAGTTACAAGGAACAAAACCCGAGGTCTTATAACAGGATGCTTCAAGCAATCCCTACAGCAGGCAGCGCTCCAAGCCACCGCTCTGGCACCGGCTGCGAGCTTACAACCCCGGCAGGCGAAAAGCCAGTCGCTCCCGCACACAGCTCACCGGCCGGGTCACCGCCGGGCCTGGAAATGAGCCGACCGAAAAGGCAACTGGCAGGGGCCATTCCTGCAAGGTAGCCCTGTTCCAGCAAAGCGTGTTGAACTCCGGTGAAGCGGGTGGCATTTGAAATGCAAGCCAGGCTGGGGCGGTTTGCAGAGGCAGCAGTGCCCTCCCGGGTCGGGGGCTGCAGCGCTCGGCTCCGAGCGGCTCTTGCTGTAGGGCCTTGTTAGCGGCGTGCACGGCGCTGGGAAGCCTTTGCCCAGGGTGGTGTGAAATCCTCCGTCCTCCCTGACGTGCCAGGCATATAAACACGATGTTCCCCTGGTCCCTGCAGAAGCCTGCTGCATCGCAGGGGGAAAAGGTTTAATGAAAAATTTAAAGGCCGGCATCTTAAAATAAATTCCAATCCTGGCTGAAATTTCACAGCGGCTGCTAAATGTCTCTCGCTCTAGGACTTGTGTGCGGGAAGCGAAACAATTGCTCCCTTCCAAGAGAAAAAAAATGGGCCTTGTTCCCTCGCTGGGCTGATGAGACAAGAAGCCAGCTCCACCAGAGGGGTGGGAGGTGATGGATGTAATTAAAAGCCCAGAGGGAGGGAGGGAGGAGGGAGAGAGGGAAGAACAATAAATGGAGGCAGCTTATCTTGCGGCTGAAAGCTGATCTTCATGGACATGTAACATATGGTATTTTCAATAATGGATAAACAGTTTAAAGGGGACCTGCAAATGTTGTCTTTTAATGAGCTAGCAGCAGGGTTATGTGCTGAATACCCTCAACTCACCTTTTATCTTGCTCCCAGGTCCCCCCAGTTGTGGCCAGCCGGGCTCCCGCTGGGCTCTGAAGCCCCAGCACACACTATGTCATGTCACAGCTGCCATGGACCCAGCCCGGTGGGGTCGAGGGGGTGAATATAATTACCCAAGCTGGACTTTGGCCAGGACAGCACGGCTAGTTCCCTTACTCTTGCAAAAACTGCTGTGGGATCTTTAATTACCACCGCAGGTCAAGACCCTTGGTTTTACCAGCACATTTCATCTCTAAGACAGCATTGCTGGCAGCCCAGGGGCCCGCTGCAGCCGCTGCAGCATTAACTTCAGAGCATTGAATTGTGCGTATTTTACAGGTGCCACCTCTTGAAAATACATGGAAGCGGCAAACGAGCATTATCTCACGAGCAGGTTTCAGGCTTGCTGCTTCAGGCATCTGTTTTGCAGATCCCCAGAGGAGACAGGCTGGAGGTAAATGTTTGAGGCAGCCTCTGAAACAGCCACGCAGCCCTTACTGCTGTGCCCGCTCCACGGAGCTGCTCTCCGTGACTGGGGCCAAAGATCCGCGGGCACAAAGGAAACTCTTGTCCCAGAAAAAAGTTGCATGTGGAGATCGGTCTCCAGAAGCTGGTGCCTGCCTTCCCTGTGGGACCTCGGGAAATGCTGAGCAGCTGGAGCCTGTATTTCCCATATAAGCCATGCCCAGATAAAAAAGGGAAGACTTGAAGAGGCAAGTTGAGGTCTTGGCTCCACCTGCATCTTGTGGGCTTAAGTAGAGCTCAGGGAACTTGGAGACACTTGGGAGAGACACGTTCAGCCCTGCAAGTACTTTTCCATTGATGGGATTTAATTTAAACTCTAGGTTTATTTATTTTCTCTCCCCTGGGAAATAGTCAGCGGAAGCAATGCCTGTCCAGTGTACGCCTTGAAAGCAGGGCTAAGTGGTGGCCATGTAGAAGGGAGTTAAGAAAGCTTTTCCCTGTGTGGCTTTCCCTCCGTTCCCACAGGCAGCCTGGGAAGGGGAGATCCCAGTCACCTCCTTGCTGTGTTCACGGCTAAGCAAGGGGACAATCGAGCTTCTGTTTCCTCAGAATTGCAAAGAGAAGGACAGCTTGCAAATTTAACCTGAGAGTCCAGATGAGAAGGCAGCTGGCTGGGTAGTGGGGGGGGGGCACAACACCTGCACTGGGTGCTGTACTGGCAGCGGGGGGTGAAATGGGGCAACCAACGCATGTGGGTCTTGGAACTCCTCCGTCCCCACCACTGACAGGCCTTGCTTCTGTAAGACAATATATGTGTTTTAAATCACCATTAGGTCTCAGCTGGGTTAGGGTCAAGATACCAGCTACTGCAAACTGGGAGGATGCAGTGCCTAGTTTATCTCCAGTGCCTCACGGTCTAATGGCATGCTTCCAGAGGGTTAAACTGAATCCACTTTTGAGGCTAAGCTTTCAGCTGGCATAAATCTGTGTGGATCCTTCAAAGCTCTGGTGCTTTACATCAGCTCAGGCTACGGGCAGCCATGCTCTCTTTTCATGCTGTAATCTCTGCACATGCTTATGGTTGGAATTATCTTCTTCATCCTTTGACATCGTCTGATGCCCACCAACAGCCCTCTCTCATCTGCATCAGCCTAAGTTTCATGTTTGTGTTAGCTTCTGCTGGACCACCGTTGAGCATGCCCTGTGTCCCACACTCCTTGGGAAAGCTAAACTGCACGGGAGCTCATCACACAGTAACAGGGGCGTGGAGGTAAGGCTAGAGAGCTCTCTCCTCGTCACCTGCGAGGAACACAAGATTTGCTTTTAAGAGGTGTCCATCATGCAGGCAAGGTTCAGAGCTTTTGTTTAATACCCTTCTATGAGTCAGCTTTTCTTAGCCCCTGAGAGCAAATGTGGGAGAGAAACCGAGCTCGAGCAACCCTGGTGCTGAGCAGACCGCAGGGCAGGACACGCTCCCGCAGTCCAGGCTCCTCTGAACCCAGAGCTGGGCTCCTCCTGCAGCGCCTGAAAACCCCTGTTTCCATCTGCTGGCACGTTTTCTTGCCTGGGTTCAGACCCTTCCCATCTTTCAGGCAAAGCCCTGGGAGTCTGGGGCATTTTTAGTTAACTGAAAATATACATGTGTTTTGGGAACCATCTCCTTTTGTACCAGCTCATTAGGGGAAATAAATGGCCCCTGACCATCTGTCATCTTTGTGCAGGTACCTGGCAGAGAGGGGTGGGAAAAGGCGCAGAGGATCCTTAATCCGCTCAGGCTTCAGCAAAGTGAACGGTGCTTCCCACAATATAATTACAGCAGTCCTGCTGGAAAGTGACAGACCTAGTGAGTCGAAATAGATGAATGTAATTAAAATCCCAGGGAGAGAGCGATGGAGACAGAGACACACAGAAGAGCAGTAGAGGGAGAAAGAGTGGTGGAGGGCGAGGAACCAAATAACAGGAGGCGGCTAGTCTTCAGGATAGGGACCGTATGCTGATTTCATTAATGAAGAAAAAGGGTAGAAACTTATTACTGATAAATTCTTGTCTTTTCCTCTCTTCTACTTGCCTTTTTAAAAAATTTCATGGATTTAATGCCTGAAGGACAAGTATAACCATCCAGTGTGACCTGATACGTAAACCCAGCCCCAGTGGGCTTTGCATCCAGATGTGAGGTTTTGCCCTCCGAAGCTTCATGCCACTGCCTGTGGATTAAAGAAACTTCTGTCCTTTGAGCATCCCTGGTTTAAGAGGCTACTGGTATCAGATGATGAGCTGCAAGAAGTCTGCAGGAGATACCTCTCAAATTCTTCCAGTGGCATGTGTATGAGGAGAGGCTGGGGTCAGGCACTGCTTCATAGGCATGAGAGCAAAGCGCTTGGGAACCTGGGGCATGAATTTTTCAGCAGAAAGCAGCTTTGCTGGAATTGGCCCCACATGAAGCAGAAACCCAGCCACTTTCAGAAGGACTCTGGCAGCAGCGACAGCTTTAGACCTTCTCTTCTCATCCTGTCCTACGTCTCTCCTCTCTCTTCAGCAACCACAGGAGCAGCAAGCCTAGCTCTCTACGGCTCTTCCCCTTGCTCTCCATCCAGTTGGTACCCCACATCCCTACCCTGCTCTCTTGTAGCGGGAGTTGGCCATCCTCTCATCCTTAGGAAGCCAAAAGTCACCTTTGCCTGCCTTGCAGCAGGCTGGCTCCAGCCCTGGCCACCCTAACTGCGTAGGGATGCTAAAGGAGGGGATCTGGTGGTGACTACTGGCTGCAAAAGCCAAGATTTAAAAAGCTGCCTCAGCTTGCCAAGTGACCGGCCGGAGACAGAAACCTCAGGGAACTCATTTATTGGGGTCCTTTTAAAGCTCTCAGGGCTGGAACACAAATCCCGAGTGCTCCTGGAAAGCCTGCTGTGTCCTTAGCAGAGGCATGCAGTTGAGCTGCTTGGTGCTGGGCTCGTGCATGCTTGTGCTTTAAAGCACTGTAATTGTATTGATCAGGAATGGTTGTTTTCCTTCTTCTTTCCTCTTTAAAATGCCTTTTTTCTTCCTGCCATCTCTTTGATGTCTTTTAATTACCTTTCCCCTCCTCCACATCCCCCTTTTACAGAACTCTGAATAGGTGGGCGAGGTTTATTTATTGGCTTTGCTATGGATGAGGCTGGGTGTTGAACAGTCTCTTCCTTGAGTAAGTCGTCTTCGGGGGAATAATGCAATAACAGGGGCCGGGGCTGCTTTCCTTGGGAGAGGCTGAAAAGCTCCGTTATTGCTCCGTGCAGCCCTTCTGTCAGCCCACGGCCCCCCAGCAGCCCCCAGCCTGGAGCTGGGATAGTTTCCTGGGACGCTCCGAGGAGGAGGAGGCTCTGGTGGATAAACTGGCTTTCACAGAGCACCCTGCTCCCACCACGGGAGCAACCGGGCTGTCTCCCAGCCACCCCGCAGTTTGGTTTCAGAGCTGAGGGAAGACTGGGGAGGGAGGGAAAGGGGAAGAGGTTTGGGTCCCCATCTTGAGGAGATCTTCACCTCCCTGTGGTGCAGACCGAGGCTGGCTTGGCACGGGTCAGGCCTGGGATTAGCAGCTCCCCATTCTCAGCACAAGCGTTTTGTCCCACCGTTAGGATCAGCCTCTCTCCGGAGAGAGGCACTTTGTCCCCATCCCCCTCCTCCACCCTCCCCTCACTCGGGATGGATGGGAAATTTGAGGAATGTTCAGATTTTACTCATTAGCCCAACCTCCTGCTGGCCCTGGTTTAAAACAACCTGCAGGGGCTTCCCTTGATCGGTGATGTATGAGTGGCAGCGATGGGGCAAGCCAGACATTGAGCCTGGCTGGAGTCGGACTGCCTCACATTTCACTGCTAACTTGTCTTCTGCAACTGGACATAATTTAGTCTAATTGTCTTCATGTGGGTTTCTTTCATCATGGCCACAATCCGGTTTAGCCAGCGGCTAACAAGGACATTTCAATGGGTGTCGGTCTAGTCCATCTCTGCTGCTTCTTTCTCTTTCAGCTTCCCAGGGCAGGGCTGGTAGGAGCTCTCTGATGGGGAAAAGAGATACTTTTCCGAAGAGCTGGGCTGAGCACGGGAGAAATCAGGGAGAGGGACCGTGTTTGTCTCTGCAATGGGCTCTGGTATAGATCCCACGACTGATCCTGCTTCATTGCTCATGTCCCGCTCTCAGGGAGCAGGGAGGGAAAAACAGCTCTACCTTTTGCCTAGCTGGGAGTAATTGCAAACATGCAAATCCTAAGCCCTGGCCAGAAGGATGAGAAACTGCTGTTAATGTCCTTCCTTGCTGCTGCCAGAGACAGTAAGCCGCAGAAATAGGTAAGCCACAATCAGAGGTGCTTCCTTGGAGCCCTCTGCTCCCAGCCAGCACAGAGTGGACTGGCCAAGTCCTCCCTTTGCTCTCCGGCAATGGCACGCAGGTCATGGTAATTGCTGCTGCGGCTGTCCTGGGAACCTCTGGAGGCCAGGTTGAACCTTAAGTCCCAGCAATTATCAGACCTCTCAGAGTTTTGTTTTGCAAAGACAGGGTTCCCCAGAAGCCGAGAGCCTGCTGGGTCCATGCCCTGTAGACCTGAGGTTTAGCCGTGGCCAGGCAGACCTGCCCCCGCGGAGCATTTCCCTGTTTGCTGTGGAAACAGGCTGGCTTCAGCCGTCGGCACTTCCAGCAAGGGCCTCCCTGGTAGCTGCCCTCACCGACGCTCCCGGAGTGTACCGGCAGCTCCGGGCATCCTGAGCCGCATACGTCCTTCTGCCGCATGTGAAGTGCCCGGAGCAAGCAGAAGGCGCTTCCCCCCATCCCAGGGACTGAAGCAGTCTGGGAAAATGAGCCACGTGCTTGGGTCTCCGGGCTGCCTGCAGCCCGCCATCCGCTCGGGAGCTGCTCAGCTGCGGAAGCGGAGGGCTCTATGCTTTGGGAGGGCCCACGCAGCCACCCAGCCGGAATTTTCTTACCCTTTTGTGCGAGATGTTTGGGTTTGGGGTTTTGTTGTTGTTGTTGGGGGGGTTGTCGCTTTGGTTTTCTTGGAAGCATGTCCCTAGATTTTGACGGGAAGAAGCTGGCATTTCATGAAAGCCTCTCCCTCATTATTTAATGTTAAAGCACTTCAATTAGTTTCATTTGATTTACTTTGATGCTTTTGTTCCCCGAGGTTTCCAGCACACAGGGCTGCTCCACCTCTCGGTGGCTGCTCCACTTTGATCTCCGCAGCGCTGCTAAGGGCCTCCTGCCACTCCCCAGGCACTCGGGACAGAGGCATCCACGCACAGCAAAACCCGGTCCCGGCGCTGGCACCGCCGGGGCTGCGGCTCTGGCTGCTTCGCTTCCCGCCGTCCTGTCGTCACCCCCATCTGTTCCAAAACCAATATTGACTCGGGAGTGGGGGAGCCCCCTGCCAGGCTGTTTTAATCAAAGCTTTCCCCAGCAAATGAAGTTTTTACAAGAAGGTCTCCAGGTGCTCCGGCTAGGGGAGGAGGACACAATGGCCGGCCCGGCGGGGGCTTGCTGCTATGGCAAAGAGAGGGAGATGGAGGGGCCGGGAGCCCCGGGTGAACTCCTAGGGTTAGGCCATATCTACAGGAGCCAGACAGCGGTTTGAACACAGAGCCAAAACATTTAACATTTGCAAACCAATTAAGAAGGGGAGAGAGGCAAGGAGGGGAGGTTGAGGCATTTCAGCACAGAAACTTGTTCTCATGGGAATGCTACAGCAAAGCCCTCTCTGCGTGACACATGCCCTCGACCAGAGTCCCCAGCTTCGCCATAAACCTTCCCTTTCCCATTCCCACTCACTGTAGCTTTCGAAAGCTGTTTTGTACCTAGTTTCTCCTTCTTGCCGAGGATGAGCAGCAAGGTTTGGGTCTCTAGAGGCTTGCCATAATGATTTGCAGAAGAAGCGTTAATACAACGTTGGGAGTGACCCCGAACTCAAAGCAGTTGAGGGCTCCAAAGGTCAGAGCAGAGGAAAGAGAGGGCAAATATGGTAAGAGCTCTTCTGCCTCCTCACAAGCATCATGCCGGTGACTGCTTTCTTGTCCAAGGTCTCAGTAACTGTTGTACCTGTGTCCAGCCAGGGCTGGAATAGGAAGCAAATCGGGTAGGCAACATGAACGCAAGCGAGGGTGTGCTGCCAGGGACCTGTTGCCATACTGACTCGGGAAGCAGGAATGGTTAGGAAGACCACTTGGGTAATGTCCAGCCTGAGCCCACCTGGGCCAGGTACCACACACACGCGCAGTGGCAAGTTTGGGACTTGCTCCCCACATTTTGTCTTCAGGTTCCACTTCCACTGCATGCCTTGGGAGGACACAGGGACGCCGGTCCGCCTCCCAGCAACCAGCTGGCTTGCTTGGGGATGGCACATCTCAGCCCTACACCTATGGATGATAACCACAGCATAACAAATCCATGGCCATCTACTCTTTGCAGGCCTGGGAGCAAGCCAGAGTGTGGGACACAGAGGTGAACAGGTCAGATGAGACATACTCCGGAGCAGCAGAGAGACAGCTCAGCGCTTTTTGGGTGCTCCTGGGCAAAAGGGGAAAAAAATACTAACAATCAGTTAAAAATGCATCTATTGAAAACAAATAAACAGCTCAGAACAATGGGTGAGGGTAAGGAGAGGGGCTGGCTCAGGGAGAGCAGACGGACCCACGGAATGAAAGATTATGCGCTGAAAACTCGCATTTAAAAATAAAGCRCAATCTTTACACCACTTTTCAACTGCTTGGAGTATTTCCCCTGCCATGGAGGTTGCTGCCCGAAGGCGATTTTAGGTAGGGGYAGCATAAGTAGGGGTTTGTGGTTAAAAGCTCAGCGCTTTGGCGGCAATTGTAAAATGCTACCAGGCTTCCCAGTAAACGAAGCGCCTTTTATTTTCCTGCTTTAAAGGGAATGTAATTAGTTTAAAACCAGCAGCAGGGAAGCACTATGGCTCCTTTTCCAGGGACAATGGCAAAATAAGTGTATCAACGCCCTGGCCAGCATATTTCGCTTTCCTGATGGGACCAGCTATTGCCTGGAGCCTCTCTTTTCTCCTGAGAACTATCCCGGGCTGCTCTAAATTGTGCACTTTTATTACCAAGCTGGGGGCTCGGGGGCACGGCAGGCCGCCCGGCTCCGGCTCCCCAGGAGTCCTCACGCAACCGACCAYGGATGCCCACCCCGCAGGTAACCGCAGCCAGAGGCACCGACTTCTCGGGACCCCGGCTCCGTCTCGGGGACTCCATGTCTGCAGGAAGGCTCGAAAATTTTGGCCAGGCTTTCCAGCCATCTGTTACCTGCCCCAGTCTGCTTGACCCCCACGTGGGAACATCACGAATGGGTTTATTCTCCCACAAGGAGAGCAAACAGCTATTATTTCTTTTGGCTTCTGCTTACCAATATTTGCCAGTTTCTGAAACAAATCCTCTGGAGAAACTAAACCGAACCATATCTCGGGACCGAGGAAAACCGAAAGATTTCCAGCAACAACCTTTGTCCCCCTCATGAGACTGAGCCTGGTATCGGCTCCAGTGCTGCTGGGGGGGGGGGGCAAAAGTCACGCCGAGCTTTCTGCCTTTGTCTCCACATTTTGGGGGAGGCATATTGCATCGCTCCTCCTGTCGCTGGGCAGGGAACCGGAGCCTGCGCTGGAGATGCTGCCGCTCGGCTGGCCTGTCGCTGGGTCGGGCCGTGGGTTCCTCCGGGATGGCTCTCCCAGCTCCCATGTTTCCCAGGGAGGGAGAAGCTCCCTGCTCTCTGAGCAGGCTGGAGGGGCTGGGGCTGCTCCCTCCTCCCTTGCCTGGAGCAGGAGGCAGCGGTCCCGGTCCCGTCCCACCAGGGATGTGCCTCCATCCCAGCCAGCCTGGGGGACACATTATTATTTCCCCGTTGATAGGGTTCAGTGGGACTGAAAGAGCTACACGCCCTCTGGTAATTTGTAGTTTGTCGATGCTGAGCTGACATTTAACTGAACCCAGGGCAGCAGCAGGCAGTGAGGAGCGAGGAATCGCTCCGCTATTGTAATACCCGAGACACTAGGAGCTTGGCTAATAGGGGACATTCTTTCCGCCCAGGACTTCCTCCACAACTTTAATGCATTCAGGATCAGCCTTGGTTATTTGGACTCGTTAATGGCAGCATTTGGGTGACTGTCTTCGCCATTTCCCTAGCATGAATATTGTCCCTATTTTGTTCTGCATTGTTCATAACCAGGGGGGACAATTAATCAGAGCAGAAAGGACTTTATTCAGCTGGAATTCCTTCCACGGCTGCACCACTGAGAACAAATTAGCAGTTCACACATTGCAATTGGCCTTTTCTGTGGACACAGAGTTTGGACTACGGTCACCTCTGAGGGGTGCGAGGGAGCCTGCACCTTCCCCCTGCGCAGGGGTATCACCAGGGGCTGACTGAGCTGTTGAAGGCGTTCCTGCCCTCCTGGAGAGCACTGCAGGAAGGCCAGGGCTTCTGGGAGATCRGAGCTTATCCGGAGAAACCTCAAAGTGGCAACTAATCACCAACCTAAGCACTTAAATTCACGTCTGCTCCTAATTTAGGATTACTTGCCTTCACCACTTTTTCCTAACTGCTGTTTGTTTGCATGTCCAGGCAGTGAAGTGGTAAATGGACAGGCTCTAAYCCTGGTCCTGACATTCACTCGCTTATCATCTGCCACGCTGTTTGTTTCAGCAAAATGGCTAGAATAGCACGCCTTGGAGCAGGTCGGGGCATGTGAGAGCAGTGGCCTTTCTGGAGTGAACATCTGGGAACTCTGCAACCTGGCCTGGGCTCAGCTCTGACATACGTCTCCGCTGGAAACCCAGACCATCAAGGGCTGAGCAAAAGTGACTTGCTGATTTCTGTTGCTGCTGCGCTCCTTGCTTTAACTGCTGCCATTAGCAGGGCTTTGGGTGGCCGTAGCCCTGGCACGATGCTATCGACCAGGCAGCTGGGTGGAGGGAGATGCGGAGACTAATGGAGTTCAGGGATTCTCTGACTCAGAGGCTAAATGCAGTTTCATTCATTGGGCAGTGAATGCTAATTGCTGATTAAAAACTGGTACCTGAGGTTCACCTCTTCCCAGAGGACGCACCAGTAAAACTGCAGCTATTGTGAATGTCCTAAGCACGCATTCCTCACCATGAAATACAGCGATCTAGAGCCATTATTTCCCATCAGCTCCATGCTGCAAGCCGTTTGCCAGATGAAGGACTAAATGGATCAACTTCCCTGTTCTCTGCGACACGCGACTAATGATGTCATCTGCCTTGGGGGGGGTTCAAGGTTTCTTTTGAGATGCTCAGTATTGATTAGGAGATGGAGTGYGATGCTCCTTATCTGCCTGGTTGCTGAGCTTTGGGAGCTTCCATAATGGTGAAGCAGACCTCGACCCTTGAAACAAACACTTCATCCAAGAAATGTTAGGAAGGAACGGGCAGAGAACTTAGAGATGCCTGGGGGTGCTGAGCCACACTGGGCAATGCTGGACTTGTTTGAAGTGCAGGGGCAGCCCTTGGACGGTGCCCAGAGGCACAGCTGGCTCTGTGCTCCTGGGGTGGCTGGTCCGGTGGCAGCTGCCTCATCCACAAAGTCTGATATCCTCTTACAGGGATGTGAAGTTGAAACATAGCTCCTTTCTGCTCGCTAACTGCAGGATTCAGGCAGTGTGAGAGCATGGAGCCTTCCACGCTGCRGTAGCTGAATCCGTCAAGGTCACTAGAAGCCAGATGCTATTGCCATCTGATGTCTGTTTTAAGGGTGCTCAAAACTGAGTCACCTCATCTTGCTCTGTTCAGGCAAAAGAAATTCAACCTGCAGCCTGTTTTGCTCTCTCAGCAGTCACTGGAAAGTAGTCCAAGGACTGGACCTGTTGTAGAGAGTGGGGTCCTGAGAGGTGTTTCTGCAGTGGAGCAGCAGCAGATTGACTGAGATCGAGTCTGTGGCAGTTCCTTTTCCTTTTCCTTTTTTTCCTTTTCCTTTTCCTTTTTTTCCTTTTCCTTTTCCTTCCTTTTGTTCATGATAAACACTCTGCAGACAGACAATCCCCAGCTGCTGTCCCTGTTATACAAACATCTGTGTTGCACTCTTTGCTAATGACGTCTGCCCTGGGATGCCGGATGCAAAAATAACCCCCCCAAATCTGGTTTGCATTTCCCAAATTTTATCAGGCATGGATTCTTTGAGGTTTTTAAAGACTCCTCTCCTAATGGCAGCCGTGGCTTTTGGACTGCAGTGTTCGTTTACCAGAGCCTGGGGGTCCTGTGATGCTCAGTCCGCACTATTTAATCTATATGGTTTGCTGCTCCTGTGTGGGAGGAGAAGCTGGGAAAGGCTAGCTTTGGGGAGCACAGACTCAGCGCTGAGGGGTGAGCCATATCCCAGCCCCGGCAGTTTTCCTGTTGTGCTTTGAAGGAAAGTTGCTTGTTGGCTGGGCCAGTCGCTCTGTGCTGTGCCCAGCTGCCCCGCACTCCGTCAGCCAGCTCTCGGTCTCTTGGCAGGGCCACGTGCCCTCCCGGCATGCTGGCGAGGCAGGGATGCTTGGCACGAGGCAGGAGGGGGCTGCTCCGGGAGCCGAGCGAGCAGGAGTCCCCGTCGCAATGTGCAAACCCTGTAGCAGATGGGCTCTCTCCAGCAATGCTTTCCCAACGCGAAGGCATGGGAACAAGGAGCTCGCCCTCCCCAGCCCATTAGAAGCGTTGATCCAAGACACTGCTCAGCAGCACCGGGAGGAACACCATTACTTCTGCCTGCAGCAGGGCTGCAGCTCCATGACCCCTCAGCCCAGCATCCTGTCTCTGTGGCTATTATCGATGAGGCCTCCGAGGTGTCTCAGCAGAGCAGTAAATGACCTGCTCATCAGGGCATGAGTTAATATGGGAGATGAGCTTGGCCCTTCAGGCTCTGTGGTCTCCAGGCCTGTGTTTGAACCCTGCAATCATGTCTTTGCAACACCCCACGCCCCTAATCTCCGAGGCTACACATACAGCTGTTCACAAGATCCCCAAGGACACCACGCGCCCAGTCAACACACCCTGCCCATTGCAATGACTCGGCTAATGGGGTGGAGGGGAGTGGCAGTCACAAAAAGGTTAATTTTCTGAGAGGACAATGAATGCAGGATGTTCAGACAAGCTGGGCCGGCTCTGTCCTTGTGCTACAGATTTGCTCCAGCAGGCATGAAACTAGAAAGAAGTGATTCAGCTGCTGACCTGCAAGGCAGCCCCGTGGGGCTTGACAGGTTTTGTCGGACAGGAGGACATGTTCCTGCCTGTGAGCTTCCAGCGCTGATCTCGCCAAGGTGCAGGTTAGCAGTGGCAAACCCTGGCAGACCCAGCTGGGAACGGAACGGGCTCTGCAAAGAGCTGTCTCAGGAGCTGTGTCCTTTTTGGGGAGACCGAACAGATCCCCTGGCTGAGCCCAGGGGAGCTTCAAGGGGTTTGGCTCATGGCTTCCACAGCAGCACTTCACAGAGGCCACTTTGGGAGGCAGAACCCATTTTCCCAGATAGGGTTCAATGAGGGGTGAGAGCTGCCGACTGCCAGCACTTTCTCAAGCCCCCTTTAGCCATCCCGTTGTGGCTCCTTGCAGGTGCAGCTCCACAACCTCTGCGCTCACCATCCCGCATGGGGCTGGACAGAAAAGACAAGAGGGAGCACAATAATTGCGTATCGATAAGGACTTTCTTTAGGATTGGCACTTTGAGGTACTACTGCCACACACGGCAAGGACGATCAAGACGTGCCAGCCACCCTACCTGGAGCATGCAAGAGTATGTGGGCACACAGGCTGCATGGCTGGGGAGTGCAGGGCAGAGTCACGGGACTGGGGAGGCCCTGGCTGGGCGCCTCTTGCTAAGATGCTTCTCTCCACCAGAAATGCATTAAGAAGAAATTGAGTTTGGCTAGCAGTCATTCCTCCGATCGATGAGATGAAATTTGATAAGGAAACAGCAGGAATGTGCTCAGCACATGCAAAAAACCATTTTCAGTTCTTGCCCTGTGGGAGATAGGGCAGGAGGGATGGGGCTGTGAATACCAGCCTTCCTGGAAGGCTTTTCTTCCCGATGTCTGCCCAGGGCATCCCAGGGGAGTTTTCAAGCCGGTTGCATCTCAGGACCCACAGGGCCAACATGCAGGCAGGCCAACGGAAGGGCATGAGAAGCTGGCTGGTTTCAGCAGGGCGAGGTCCCGAGGGAGGCATTGCCCCCCGTAAGCAGGTGCAGAAGAACCAATTTCCCAGCAAACCTGCTCCTGACTGGGAGTCAGCCAGTTGCTATCCAAACTGGAGTACTTTCAGACCACTTGGCTTATTCCTGGAGCAGTGCCATTTTTATGTGAGAGTACCTGAGAGGGGAATCCCACCGGAGGGGGGTCTGTGCTTTCACCAGATCAAGGATTTCTTCTGCTGAACATGCAAACCCTGCCTGGAGGCAGGCAAAGAGCAGCCAGCCATAGGACAAACATCCAGCCCTTTCACCAGAGAGCAGCACCGCATGTAGAAAGGATGTGCAGGAAGAGTCGAGACCCTCTGAGATGCTCCAGAGGGCTGGGAACGTGTTGTGGAGCTGCTCTGCCTTTGCTCAGTGATAAATGTCACACAGGGACACACGCAACATCCCTGCCTTCACTGCACAAATGGAAACAGGGAGGTGGCTGTTTGATCCCCTGGCGCCTGCGCTGCGGCTTGAAATATGGGCTCGTGTCAGCATCGATTTCGAAATGTCTCTGTCAGGCAGGCACGCTCCCCTCGGATGCGTGGTGGTGGCAGGCAGCACACCACGATTGCGATAAATAAAATTTACTCGTTTACTGAAACGGGGGCAATCTACACTGAAACACGCTGCAGGAAGCATGCCCTCCTCCCGACGCACCCAGTGAGTCACTGCAGCTCCCTGAAGTATCAAGATCTGGAAAGCACCCAAAACAACAATCAACCAAATCGGGTCTCAGCGATAACGCTGCATTATCAGGCTCCATCCAGCTGCTGAGTCAGCCCTGCCCGCCCTCCCAGCCTGGCAGGCAACCAGTGACCGAGCTGCTGCCTGAGCGATAGGGGATCAGGGCCCCTTCCCACCCCGTGCAGCTTCCTCAGCAGCTGATAATCCCCCCGGCTGCAGTCGTCTGCTCTGCAAACCCACGCAGATGGACAGCGAGTGCCAATGCTGAGGGTGACATCGAGGACCTGCGGGGTTAATTTGCTGGCAGCCGTGCGGATGGGCCAAGCCAGAGCCCCTGCACGGGCATGGGCGCACGTGTGCAGCTTTCTGCTGGCTGGCCGGGGCTGCGGATACATTGATCGCTTTGGCCATCAGCTGGCGGCTGCCTTTGGTGGCACTGCGCCCACTTCCCCAGCTGAGTGTCTGGCCCTTCGATCCCGCCGGCTGCCGGGATCCGGCAGGGAYGGGAGCTGGGTGCACCGGGCAGGATGCCCCGCCATGGTGCAGGCAGCCCAGGTTCCTCTTTCCCATGGCTCGCCCTTGCCCGTAGGCTTCTGCTTCAGAGCAGAGCCAGATGAGGCAGACGGGCAGAGCTGCAAGCGTGCAGGGGCTGGGAGGAAGCGAAGCGGCAGGAGAGGGAGGCCCTGAGGAGTAAAGCCGTGTGACTGTCACCCTGCGGAGAGGCACTCTTTGATGGTCACATCCGATAGCTCTGGCGGGGCAGCTGCAGCCTGCCCACGGCAGCTCTCCGAGCAGACCGGCTGCTCCCAGCACGGCTGGCTTTTGCTGTTAATGCTGGAAATCCTGTCTYGGCCAGCTCCGTGACCAGTCACTCCTGCACCTAGCAGACACAGCTGCGTTTCGGCTGGCCCTTCAGCTAGCTAACCTCCACTAATAAAAGTCAGGGGAACAGTCTCCTCTCCCTCCGCTGTCGTGGGTGCACAGGCTGCGGGGGTACGGTCCCAGCCAAGCTTGTGAACAGACCTGCGGCAGACTGGGCTGAGCGCACCTGCGCTGGGGCAAGCAGGAGCCTTCCTCCCGGAGCCCCAGCAGGAGATGGGGCCAAGCAGGCCTGCGGCCCCATGGCTGGCAGGGGCACCCCCTCCCTCTGCAGCGCTGGCCACGGGATGGCCAGACCATCTCCTGGGTGCCTGCGTCCCAAAGCCTCTGCTGCTGCGAGAAATCAGGCAGGGAATGTCCGGGAGACGGAAATGGGGGTGCTGGGGAGAGCTCAGCGTGGTGATAATGCAGGTGGGAGTGCTCTGAAAAAGCTGCCGAGTGTCTCATTTCTTTGCAATATTTAGTGTCTCCATCTAGCATTACTGTATAGTTTGTATTACAGTATATATCAGTGATGTACTGCTGTGTTCCCATGTCCTAGAGTTTCAAAATTTCTGTTTGACTATAATTTAGGGACTGCGACCAACAGTGGTTTGGAACTAAAGCAGGTCTGGAAAAGGCAGACTTTTTTGTGGAGCATAAACTTAGCTTTGCAGCTCCATTTACTTCCTACTCAGCTTTCAAACCTCCACAGGTTCTTCCCCACCAAGCTTTGCTCTGAGTCTCACTTTTAAATCTGTCACATTTCACTTGCTTTAACAATGAAATGAGAGACAGACCTGAGCAAGCAAACCCTGGACCAGAACATTCAGTATCTTTGCAGCTGGATCCATTAACTCAGGACCAGAGGGTGGAAATTCCCAGCACGTTCGGTGCACATAAGCCACACACTTCAAAAAAAAAAAAAAAAAAAAAAAGTCCCTGCTAAAGAAGCCAGTGGGAAAAGCACACAGGATGGTGAGTGGAGCCGGGGACTTAGTGCTGCTCATTCCAGGGGATCCCAGCCAGCACCTGCACATCATTCATCTTCTTTTATTGCCCTTTCTCAGCTTCTTGCTGTATTTTAATGCAAAGCCTGATACCCCCTTTGGAAAGAGACATTCTCCAGGCCTTCCCACGTGCTTGGGAACGCTGCTGGCCCTGTGTTCTGGCCAGATAAATAGACAGAACAAGAATTTGGGACCAGGGATGTGATGAAAGTATTTTCACCATCAGAAGCATTGCTTCCCTCAGACTGGCCTGAGCAAAGCCTGGGCCACAAGGTCGTGATCTGGACCCAGCCTTTCTGGAAATGCACGTTTGCATCTGTGGTTCCATTCAGCCCTGGAACAGCACTAGAGTCTAGGTCTAAAATTCAGAGTTTCCTCCCACTTCCAGGATGTTTTTGTCCTTCCAGGCTTCATCCTGAGCTGGGGGAAGGCAGCACCTGCCCGTGCTGTGACAGCCTGACCCAAAGTCTCTTTTCCCATTGCCCAGTGCAGACATGCTGGGATCCAGTGTCCGGCACCATAGGTAGGTAGTGCTCCAAAAGCCCTGTGGCATTGCTCTGTGATCATGCAGTGCAAGACCCGCCGGTGGGGGGGTGGAAGGACGGGGATAAGGGGCTGGGGCAGGGCAGCTGGGCAGTCGGCGCGGCCAGTGCTAAGCCTGGCCCCCATTCCTCGCTCCGGTGCTGCTCGCGGCTGGCCGTGCAGCAGCAGGTGTGGTGTGACATGTTCGCTCTGGGGCTAATCCCTTGTCCCTATTTTCCTCTCAGCATGGGAAAGCAAATCGCTACTTTTAATCTCATTTTCCAGCTCCCACTCCAGGGTGGGGGCCCAGGCCCAGGTGAGAATGCCCTGGTCTCCCAGCTCTGTTTATTTTATCCCTGACCTGATGGAGGGGATTTTCCCATGTACAGGACAGTAAGAATAGTTGGGGCCAGAGAGAGCTGCGTGGGCACTAGAAAGCCAGGGAGGCCGCATGCCAGTGAGCGAGAGAAGGGGGAAGAGCAGCCGCTGTGTACAGCTAGGGTCCTCTGGGCATGTCCCTCKCATCCGTGACTTGGACTTTTTCTCACTGGTATGGACCTCTGGGTGCTAAACCCGACCCTTTGCATTGACACAGGCTTCCCTGCATTACTGCCCCCTCACGCACTCCTCCCCGGCCCCRATCCCCAGCAAAGCAGGGACCCCAAGCCCAGCAGCGAGTACAGGGAGGTGAGAGAAGAACGGTGGGGATCAGGCAGCTGCCAGCTTTGCCCCAGATCTCCCCCTCCCGGCAGCGCTCTGGGCCCCTGTCCCAGATAACCACTGGCGAGCATCTCCCTCCCTTCTCGTCCCCGGGAGGTCCCGGGTAGCCTGCCCTCCTGCTCCCAGCTCTGCCTGCAGCTCTGGGTTTGCAGCTACTTAGCAGGCAGCAGCTTCAGACACGTTTTGTGGCCACACGCAGAGACAATAATCACTTGTAGTCTGGCCTCGGCATTGCCAGCGGCCTGGCTGGCTGCACGGCGGAGGCAGCAAGGACGGCGTCTCGGTGCGTGGACGGCATTCCTCGCCACCCCGGCGTTGGGCTGGCCCTCTCCCACCCGCAGGACCCCCCGGGCAGCGGGGACTGCACGCCTGCCTCGGGGCAGCACGGGTTAAAGAGCAGCCGGGATTTTCCCACTGTGCACCGGCCCGCAGAGCCCCACATGGTTTTGCCGGAGGCTGAAACGTGACTTGAGCTGGGTTGTGGTAAGTGGGTGGGATGAGAGTTTCACGACCTGGTTCCAGCAGAGGCGTGGGCAGCATCGCTAGAATGATTAATGCTGGGGGGAGGCAGAGAGAGACCTAGCAATGTGCTGATAAGGGAGGGCTGACAGAGACGAACGACAATAACAGAAAGGACTCGCTTGTCAGTCACCACAAGAAATCCCCCCCCAGGAAATGATAAATTGTGCATGCCACCTGCTTCCACCTCTGTTGACTCAAACCATGGGATACCTGGGAGGCCAGCACTCACACTATGTGATTTCCAGTGTTATTTATTGGAGCTCGTAATTCAGATGAGAAAATGGAAAATATCATGCGCCTCTCATCCCAGCTGCCTCCCAGGCTGCCCAGCCTGCTTGCTGCTTTCTGCTCCCTCTCTCCCAGCTCCTGGCAGCTGAGAGGTGAAGTGCACAAGAATCCAGATGATTGCTAAAGCCTTGCTTCCTGGGGCTCTGGAGAGCTGGGTCCTTGCAAATTCACTCTGCAGCTGCCAGTGAGAGGGTGGAGGGCAGGTGTGGGGAAGGGGAAGGGGAAGTGTGAGGTGAGAAGAGGAACAGATCCGCTTCAGAGAGAGCAGCTCTGAGATACTCAGCACTCAGTACTGGCACTTGTGATTCTGCTGCCTGTGCTGGGACCTGTGTTGGTCCACCCTTACAGGATCTGGCAGCAGAATTAAGTGGCATATTAGCAGTAAGTGGTCCTGCCCTTCTTATTACTGTTTATGACTAGATAGCATCAGCTACTGCCAGCCATAAACTGCTTCTAGCCTCAACAGGCAGGGGATCTCAGTGCAACCAGAGGATCAGCAGAGGAGCTTAGGTTCCCTCTGGGGCTTTATGGGCAGCGAAGCATCGTGCAGCATGTGAGCAGCCCCGTTCTAGCTGGGCTCCGAGGTCATCTCCTTTCCACTGCTGGCTGCATTTGGAATGTAATGAGACTAGAAGCGACGTCTAAAGATCACACACGTGAAACTGCTGCACCAGCTCAGGCCCGGTCTCCCCGCGGCCGGCAGCTCCCCGCGCCGGAGGGAGCGCCGAGCTCCCGCCGCTACCGACTCCGGTGTGCGCTGCCCTCTTGTGGCACCGCGCCGCTTCCCGGCGGGGCCGGGCGGGGAGCCCCCCGGGAACCGGGGCCTCTCTCCGGGGGCCGGGTACAACACGCTCCCGGCTTGCTGGGGGGAATTCAGCCCGGGGCTGCGGGAAGGCGCTGCCTCCCCTGCTGCTGGGGGTGGAGGGGGGCCGGGAATGAGCCTCGGGGAAGCAAGAGCACCCCGGCAATGGGACATCGGCTGGAAGTGAAGGGCAGGCTGTGCAGCCGGGCAGCGCGGCTCCGGGACCAGCTTCCCGGCAGCACAGCGGGGCAGAAGCGCTGCTCCGGGGCCATCGCTCCGGCGCGGGCCGGCGGGGGCAGCCGGAGGCCGCGCCCGCCGCCCCGGAGCCGCTCCCGCTCCGGCGGCGCGGCCGAGCTGCGAGTGCCCCCGCGCGGCGCCGGCTGCCGGCGCTCGGGATGGGGCCGGGGCTGGGACCGGGGTGAGTGTTGCGGTGGCGGGAACAAAACCACGGAGGGATACCCTCTCGGAGGTGATGCGGAGGTGGAAGGGTCGGTTCTCCTGGTCCCCAGCACTGCTGGGCTTCGCATCTCCCGGGCAAGGAGGGAGACCCGCTGCTGCTGCCTGCTGCACCCAGTGCTGCTGGTGTGGGACCGCGGCGGGCAGGTAGCTCAGGGCATCCATGCTGTATACTCTGCTCGGAACTCTCTGCTGAGTTTTTAACATCTGGGCTATAATTTTCCTGCTTTGTTCTGCTGGAGTAGGGGGGCTGCTGGGACAATGCCTATCAAAATCATTCAGCTGGCCCTCAAAAGGGTGGGAACCAGGTTTTGCACAAATTAAAAAAAAAAAAAGAAAGGATTGCTGGTTTTTCTCTGTTGTCCTGTTCCAGCACTCTCCAACTTTACACTGAGACAGGGAAGAGGAAGGAGGAAGAACCCTGTACTAGAGATATGGCTTTTGCCATCCCTGTGAAAATCCAACCTAATTTGGACAATGCTAAAGCTTTATATATATACACGTATATAGATATATGTAATCTCATTCCACAGCTGTAGAGTTGAGATTTTGCCAGATTTTAGTAATTAAAAAGCCTGCAAATTGAAGCAGCACTGTGCACATTCCACCCCGAGTTAAATAGGACTTTCCTGAAAATGCAGGTGTGGGTGATTGCAGGGTAGAGCTCACAGCAAAGGGATTAGGTGTGCAAAGGGTGATTGGGAGCAAAAGGCAGGAGGCTGGGACCAGTCACTGTGATGGGGAGCCAGAGGAAGCCCTGACTGTGTACAGGCTCCGCTGTGAGAAAGCTGCAGGGGAGGGAGAGGCTGGAAGAGGCTGAGCTTTGGGCTGGGGAAGCCGACCCTTCCTCAGCCTGCTCCCAGACCCCCGGAGCAGCAGCCAAGGCTTCCCAGTGAAGTTCAGTGGCGTGCCCCCTCTGCAGGGCACGGGGGGAGCTGGCAGGGTGCGAGGGAACAGGCTGCCCAGGGAAGTGGTGGAGTCACCATCCCTGGAAGTATTTAAAAGACGTGTAGGTGAGGCGCTTAGGGACATGGTTTAGTGGGCATGGTGGTGTTGGGTTGACGGTTGGACTCGATGATCTTAGAGGTCTTTTCCAACCTTAATGATTCTGTGATTCTATGAGGGGAGGTGGGCAACGCTCCTTGTTCAAGCCCACTGCCCTCCTCCCTGCTAGGCACAGCGTGCCCAGCACCGGGACAGGTAAACTCAGGACGATCACCTCCAAATAGCTGGGCAAGTGTAAAGTCTGAAAGCCTGAGCTGCTGCCCCTGGGGCTGGTGACTGGGGAAGGGGCTGCT
Organism: Phoebastria nigripes; assembly: GCA_035582835.1. Classification (NCBI taxonomy): domain Eukaryota; kingdom Metazoa; phylum Chordata; class Aves; order Procellariiformes; family Diomedeidae; genus Phoebastria; species Phoebastria nigripes. The sequence goes on along the minus strand of JAYKAV010003044.1, from coordinate 3,925,312 downwards.
CTCCTTCCCCTCGCACCAGGCTGTTAGCCTGCCGGGCCTGCCACGCCGTGTGCTGGTTGAAAGGCTGGGGCGGCATGGCCAGCAGCCCTGGCCCTGACGGTGGTACAGTCCAGGAGGGTAATGGGTATTGGATTGCTCCCTTAAGTCTGTTCTTGAACCTAATCCTCATTAGACTGAAACCCATTTCAATTAAGACAGGCTGGGCTCCTCCTTTGTCTTTCTTTTAATTGGACCGTTCCGCTGCTAAATGGGCAGCTTAAGCATCCCAAAGACCCTGAGAAAAGCCCGGCATGTCCCCTAATGGGGTTTGAAAGTGGAGAAATAACAGCATAATCAGTCTCTTCCTCTTTGTGTCAGCCCTTGATTCACACYGCCTGCCCCCCTCCCCTTCACACCCTTTCACTGAGTGGCTGCTGACAGATGGGAACAGGACCGCCACGTCAATGGGGTTTGTCGGGGGCTTTCATGGGCCCTGTTGCCATTCTCTGTCCTCCTTCTTCGCCTACTCTTGGCCTTTGTGCCAAGACTGGGAACAAGCTGGGAAAGCTGAGCCCGTCCTGTAAATACCTGCCTCCGCTGGATCAGCTTARGGCTTAAAGGACAAGACGGGGAATACTTGGCACAGCTCTTTATCCCTTCCTCTGATCGCCTTACTTTCCTTCCTCCATCATCTCTTGTTCCTTTTTTTTAGTATTTATGTACCCTGTTTTTCTTTCTCGTGCGCTTCATATCTATTTTGCCTGCACCTTTTTCCTCCAGCGGCCTTCCGTTGTCTCCCTTTGCTCTTGTTCTCCTTCCAGTGACCCCTTTGGTGGCTGTCACCAGTCAGCTTTTGGCTCACCCAGACCTCTCCTCCCAGGTCCCTGTGCGTCACCGGGAGCTTGCAGAGGATGCGTGACCTGCTTCCAGGGGAGCCGAAATTGAGGTAATTGCTGGGCAAGCAGCCCCTGCCTCTGCCTGCTCTGACACTCCTCGTGCTTTTCTACCCATGTGTTTTCTATCTGTGTGTTTGGAGCAAGCGGCTGGAGAAGCGCATGCTTCTGCTCATACAGCTGACTTCTCACCCGGCAAACTGGTCCAAACCGAGGCCTGCCCTCTCGTGGGGTCTGATGGGCTTGGCCAAGCCCAGGCTCAGGGCTCTCCCCAGTTTAAAATCCAGGAGTTCTGCTTAAGCACCTGGGCAGGTCTGCTCAGGTCTGGGCAGGCTTGCCTCCCTGCCCGGTATCCGGGCAGGCACTGATTCACAGCGGCTGGGGCATTATGCTCCCTCTCCCACGCAGGCTAGCCAGGAGGGGAATCCTTCATTTCCAGTAGCTGGGGGCTTTCCCTTGTGCTGACAGCAGAAGAGAAGCTCAACACTGGATTTACAGGGGAAGAGATTTGATGAGTGACTTGCTCCGTCCATCAGTGTTAATAGTCAAGAGGGTGTCCTAACCAGTCTCTGCCACTGGTGACTGCTGGGGAGGTGGGTTAAGGGGCCTGAACTTGTATTTCAGAGACATGGCCCAAGACCTCCTGGGACAAAAGAGGGCTTTGATCCCATGTGTCGATAAGTAAAAATGGCTGAAGAGACACTTCTCTTACCCCGGAGACCCCCGGGCACGCAGCTGCCGGTGGGGGAGGAGGGGTCATTTAGAGGCTCCTCTCGTGGCTGGAGGACCAGCTTGGTGCTGGGGACATCCTGGAGCACCTCTAGAGCTCCATGCACAGGGAGAGATGCCCTGGCCGGGGAGGCTCTTGACAGGTTTTTGGACTGCACTTGGCGCTTGGCCGACTGACAGCTCCTGCCCTTACTCATCTCTGCCATCCCCCAGGCCAGAGTCCCCCTCGGGTTATGTGTGCTGAGCTGTAAGACAAAAGCCGGTGGGAGGCATGGGGTGTATGTCAACCTGCCTAACGCAGACAGGTCACCTCCAGATTAACTTGCATAAATCCTGACTTCATTAAAGCTGCAATCCCCTTTTGCGCAGAGAGCTCTGGCGAGGGGAGGTGGGGTGAATGTGTGCCAGTCAGGCCGTCCATCTGACCCCGGGGTAGCTCTGCCTTGTGTCGGTCCCAAGGCAGCGAGGACAAGATAAATCTTTCTCACTGGAGTGTTCCCAAAGAAAGAATGAAGTTAACATCTGCCTGGGAGCTGTGGCAAAGGGGTTTTGAGGGAAAAGTAAGAAAGCAGAGCAATACAAAAGCTGGACAGAGCTGCTCAGTGGATGCTCAGGTTGCTAAATGACGGATCCTCTTTGCAACGTCACAGCTGGAAGCAAGGGGAGCTCTCGGGGTCTGCATGTGAACTCTGCCTGTCTGTGGACGTAGGGGACTGAGGCCTCATTTATCACTTGGTCACCAGAATATATTTCCGCCATCCCACCCACAAAGGAGGAAGAAAAGTGAAATATGGAGAAAGCTGGCACAGTTTTTAGCTTGTTTTGGGAAGACCTCTACCCTTCTTAATTAAACTTTCCCCAGGAGTTGGACTTTGAGTAGGTCTCCTCCACCATCTCTCTCTCTCTGTGCATCTCCTCCAGCATCTCCCTGCACCTCCTTGCATGTCTCCTCCCGAGTTTCCTCCCATCGTGGCTGACACTCCTCAATCTGTCCGTGCTCTGCTGGGCTGATGTTTCTGCACACGATGGGGCATTACATTTGTTTCAGAGCTGACTGGAAGCAACTGTGATGGCAACGTGCAGTTCGTGCCTTCCTCCCATACGTCACCTCCCAGCTGCTGAAACCTGCCCTGTATGTCCAACACAATGCTCATGCATGAGCTAATTGTGTGCTCAGGTGTGCGCTAACGGAGCACTCATGCATGAATAAGTGGTCAGTCATGCAGGTAGTAATCAGGCGCTCATGCAAGAACTGAGTGGGCACTCATGCATGATGTAATTGGGCGCCCAGGCATGATGCTACTGGGTGCTCATGCATAAATTAATTGGGTGCTCAGGTGTGATGCAAATGTGCACTCATACATGTTCTAATTGGGAGCTCGGGCATGAGCTAACAGCTCATATGTGAACTTATTGGGTGCTCATGTGTGACTTAATTGAGCAATCAAACATAAATTAATTGGATGTTCTTGCATGAAACTTAGCAGGTGCTGTGTGTGTACTAATTGGGCCCTCATGCATAAATTAGCTGGGCGGTCATGCAGGAACATGTTGGGCTCTCGTGCATGTACAAAATGGGTGCTCATGCACGAACTGATTGGGTGCTCATGTGTAAATGAATTGGTCTGGGAGGCCATCTGGGCACGCTGTGCTCATGTTGGGCATGCCGGGAGTTGTGGTTCTTTCCTGTGGCAGCTGGAGCAGAGGTGCCCAGGGGTGGATGGAGTGGGTGGGGGCTGCCTGGGATCCCCCTGCAGATGCCCCCTGCCATGGGTTCCCCTCCATGGGTGCCCACATGCTCTGCAAGGCAGGGGAGGGTGCATGGCATGCAGGAGATTTCAGCCCCCAAAGCAGCGGCTGGTCAAGCTTCAAGCAACAATTCCCAACTGGGGCCTGAGCCACGCTCTGGACTGCCCTTCTCCATGGTGCACTCCTGAGCCTGTGCATGTGACAGAGAAGTCAGATCTCAGCTGTAAGTTTGGGTATCACTTTTTCATTAGTAGATACATAAACAAACTCATGAGTATGCAGGATACATCAGTAACCACTAATGACTTCACTGTATTCAGGCATCTGTTATTAAAAATGTTCTCTACAGAAACACACAAGTATGGATGAGGGATAAATCAAGCATGTCTCTACTGCTCTGTCCTAATGTATATAATCTTACCTCTGTGCATGCACATACCAATAAATTTGAAACCACTGTGGCCACAGCTGTACCAAGACGTCCTGCTATTGTTCTGCGAACATGATCTGCACTAAAGCTACGCCCAGCGCTCGGTGTGGGCTGCTGTATGGTGATACACCGCACAGGCAGTTCAAACCAATACACTGGCACTTGGGGGGATGCAGAGAAAAAACCAGTAAATTACATTTAATTAATGTATAATTAATGCACTTTCTGGCTTTCTGTGTTTCCGTGCAGGGCCCTGGATTTGCCTGCACAACAGGCACTTGGTTGCTGCTGCGGTTACTCAAGCTAGCTAATTCAGAACTCGGGTAGGGCTGCACTGCAATCTCTGTCCATTTGTGAACCTTTCAATATTTTCGAGAGTAGAGGGATGCCCTTTTACATCTTTCACATATGATGTGACCTACTCCTAGTCTTTCGGCTCCTGGAAGCCTGACCTGTCTTTTCCTGTACATCCAGAGACATGGAGAGACTCACTTTGTGTAGGTGTAGTGAGGCCAGGAAGGGTAAGAGAGCTTGCAGGAGTCCCGACTCCGGCTCCCGCTCTGGGGGCACTGGCCCGCTCTCGCAGTCAGGGTGCCTGAACCTTTCACGCCCGCTGCTGGCTGCGACACAATTGCAAGAGGAGCTCTGGCTCGTCGGCAGTGGCTGTATGCTTCCCGTTGGCTAGTCTTCCCAAAAGAAGCACAGATCATAGCACATGATCTGATCTACGGCCATTTTAATGACTTCCCGTCACAGTCGTATTACCCAGCACTGGAAATACTACGGGACTTCTCTGTACCACTTACAGAAAAAAGCAAGAGCCTAGTTCATCTGTATGTAACGCTGTCAGCGCGTGTCAGTCCCTCCTGGCTCCTTATAGGCATGAACTCGACCTCCCTTTCCTTCCCCCTCCAAACAGGTCATATGTACCGGGGGGCTCTTTTCTCTTCCATATGGTGTCAAGCCCACCTTGGGCCAGAGACCCTGGGAGAGCGCCTGGCAGACAGCTGGGAACAGAGGGAAAACAGCAGCCGCCGCTACTGTAACTTGCAAAGGGCCGCAGCAGGATGGGAGAGGGATGCAGCGCCAGGAGCTGTCTCCCTGGAAACCGCAGCGTAGGAGACATAATGAGGAGTGTCCCTCCCCTCCAACCGCTCTTTAATTCCTTCTTCATCTTTCTTTACAGCCGGGGGAGTGAAGAGCAGAGCGGCGGGGCAGGGTGTCCGCCTCAGCCCAGCCTATTGTGAGTTTATGACACCTAGCCTTAGAAAAGCACATTTTTAACCCAGCTGCCGCTATAACTTATTGCGATGTCTTGTTATAGCTCAGGAGCGGAGGGGGAGGGACAAGAAAGAAGGTCATGCAAAGGGTGCTGTGTGTCCCAGAAGGGACCCTCAAAAAAAGTCCGAGGGGGAAAAAGACGCGGGCTCCCATCTCTTTCTTATTTGGCTCTTCCCACAAGCATGGTATCTGAACGGTGCATTCAAGACTGGGGCATCCGAAGGCACACCAGGGACAGAGCAATGAGACCGACATATTCATGCTGCCTAAAAGCGTGTATGTTCTTACACTCTGAAGGCAGATTCAAATGCAGGTGACTAATGGGGAAGGGGGAGAACAGCCCCACGGAGTCAAGGTCCCCATGTCATCACTGCTGCTGTTGCCTGGGACCTAGGTGAGACCCCGGAGGGGGAGCTCACTGCTCGGTGCAGCGCTCCAAAGGCGCTAACCCTCGCAGCCTGCAGCTGCACCCTGGGGTGCCCACCTCGCGCGCAGGAGCGGGTTGGCACCCTGCCCCCGTGCAAGAACAGCCGAGGAAAGCAAGCTCCATCCCAGGCGGGAGGGGGGTCACCGGGTGCATTTTCCCCAGGCTTTTGGTGCTCATGCCTGGAGCAGATCCTTAGTGGCTGTGAAGTAAAGCACTGGTGGGGTGTGGGTCCCCCCCACGGACGTCCTGACCCCAGGGCTGCGCAGCTGAACTCCCTCTTTGCCCTGCGTGCCGTTCTGCACTGCAGGTGCTTGCAGCAGGTAGGATGGAGGAAGCTGCCTTTTAAATCCTGCTCCAAAGCTCTTAGAAGTTGAAGCAAAGGCTCCTGCTACCTCCTCATGTGCATCAAAGCTTTAACCCCTGCCCCTCGGAGGCAGCGTGCCCAGGCGGACAGATTGGCTGGCTGCACAGACAGGCTGATAGTGCCCTCGTGTCCCTTTGCTCGGGGGAGAGATGCCTGTTCTGCCCTTTGGCTGTCGCCTTGGTTGCTCCCACATGCTGCACCACACTGCAAAAAAGGGAACCGGCTGCTGCCTCTCACAGCAATACCCCCATGCCTCCTGCAAGACCTCCCACCCCCAAAAACAGAGAGAACAGACTCAAGTGAAGCAAAACATTCCTGCCGAATGAGGGTCCCTCTGCCATCCTCTGGCCAGGGGCACCCACCTCCCCTGGGGATGGGGCACAAAGGGAGAGCAACTGCATCGCCGTGCGGTGGTGGCTGGTGCTCCCTTGTGCGGGGCCAGGGCTGGATGCTCTGCCTTGCAACAGACTCCCGGGCTGCTGGTGCTCAAAGGAGAAAGTGAGAGAGCTGCCGCGACAGCGGGGTCGGGGCTGCCGCTGTTGTGGCCCCAATAAAAGGCTCGGCAGAAGCTTGGGTCCTTGATTGGGACCTTTTCTCTCTCCCCTTCCCCTACACCCCCTCTGTCCGACTGTACAGGACAAATTCAAGCGCTGACCTCTGAGGCTGGAGAACGACCTCCCTTAAGCCCAGACATGCTCCTGTCCTTTGTGGCCCCAGGCAGATGAACCTCGGAGGTGCCCGGGCACTGGACCGGGCAGGCACCGGCAGAGAGCAGCCAGCCCCTCCGAGCGGGGAGAGGGATTGCTCCCCAGGGAAGGGCATCCAGGGGCGTTTGGCCTTTTTCCCGGCAATGAAGCCACCCCTGCAGGGCAGTGCTCCCCTGCCCAGCCCCATCCCTTGCCACCTCCCTTTTTGTCCTTCCTCCCTTTTTGTTATTTGAGAAATGAATTTTAAAAAATGGAATCAGTTTTCCCTTTGGGGGGATTAGAGCCCTCAGCATTCAAGCTCCCAGCGCAGGAAACAGTGGCTTTTCTTCTGGTGCAACTTGGAAAGACATGGCTCTCTGTTCTCCCTGAAAGCCCCTCACACTGAATGACCCACAGGCCCTGAATGAAGTGCCTCTCAATTAAAAGTTTCCCATTGATGCCGGCTGAATGAGACCTTGCTGCGGAATTCACCCTGGCTGAATGGCCCAGGCCTTCATCAAATATTAAGGGGCCAATAGATTTCCCACAATATTTGTACACCTTCCTTTGTGGGGATTTTTCCCTCCATTGAACCAGAAACCGTTAACACATCCGCTCCCGACGTGCCCCCTTCTGCTGCTCATTAGGGGCCGTGGCAGGGAGGGTCGCTGCTGCGTGCCACCCCCGGGACGGGCCCGGGGAGGGCGCAGGAGCAGCCACCTGCTTGTATTCATCCTCTGGCGAGGCCAAGCCGAGCTTGAAATCCCAAGGAGAAACACGGGCTGGAGAGAGACGGGAGCGGGCAGTGCTCCTAACCCACCCTCGCCTGCCTGGAGCCCTGGGCAAACCCCCCCTGCCCCAGCCGGGGGTCACTTGGCCGGAGAGGGGGCTTTGGTGGCACCAGCCCTTGCTCTCTCCTGGTGGTCCCAGGGACAACACAGGGAAAGGAGAACCTCCCCTCCCGCTCCCCCTTCCCAGCACAAAGGGAAAGTGGTCTTAAATCCGGGGCTCCCTTCTGCCCGGGGACAAAAGCTCTGGGACACTTTAACAGCACCGAGGGCCTCGCTGACAGCTTTGATTGTTGAAGCACTGTGGCAGCAAGGCTGCCCCCATCCTTATTAATGATGCTAATTAGAAACCATGCAGGGCAGCCTCTTGGGGGTGGGGGTGAGGAGAGAGGGGTGGGCTCTGCATAATTTATTCTCACTTAATCTCATTAAGGGGAGAAAGAAAGAGAGAGAGAAACGAGTGTGGGAATGCAGTGCACGGGAGGGGAACTACTGCTCAGTCCTTTTACAGCACCTTTTTCCGTCATGGGACTCAACAGAGCTAAGCATCATCACCTCTGCTTTCCAGGTGGGGAAAAGAGACATGGAAGAGGGTAGCCAGGGTCACACAGCAGGTCTGAGAGAGCTGGGAACTGAACTCAGGGTATCCACACATCCTCACACCTTTTCCCACTGCCATTTTCTCTTCCCATGTTGCTCTGGAGAGTGGGATTGCCGGAGGGCTGGAGAGGTAAAGGTGTCATAGCCCCGTCGAGCCAGGCATCAGGCAGGGCAGAGACAGGCCATGACCTTGCAGCAGCGCTGTTTAAGCTCAGTTGCTTCGGAAGAAACCATTGCTGTGCTGTTATCAGCAGGTTATACAAGACAGAAGTTGGGAAGCATCTGTCCTTGCAGTCCCCCCACATGCAGAGAGGTTCCATGCGCTTGTCTTGCTGCCCGGAGAAGGCTGCCCTTGCCCTGCCTTTGTGGCCTGCTGCCTTGCAGCCTCAGAATGATGGGGATGGGAATAACCCCTTGATTTCCCCTCCCCGAGCTAAGCACTGTATGACTACAGTCAGAGAAAGCCCCTGCCCCACCGTGCCTGCAGGCTGAGCGAGGGATGCAAAGCATGCGGCTGTACGTTATACTTGAAGCATATATAGGGAAAGGACTTGTGGTGCCCGGGGTCACCTGTCAGCACCCTCAAACCGGACCAGCTCTTGTTAGCTCTCCTCTGAGCATCACTGTTTTATTGCTGCTGCTGAGGAGTCTTACAAAGCTATTATTATCCTGGATAATAACATTCATGCATGGCTGCCCAGAGGGACAGGACCCTCGTGAATCCCAGCAAATGCAGATGTTCTGGCATAAGTCAGGGTAAGAGTAAAGCAAAATGAGGAAATGGAGTAATGTTTATTTTTGTCTTTGTTTTTCACCTTCTCTAAGAAACTTTCTTCTGCTCCTCAGCCCTGCCTGCCCAGAAGAGCTCCTTCCAAAGAAGAAACCAGAAGGAGGGAGACATGACCAGGCTCAGCGCTGGCCTCGCTGCTGCTTGCCAGCTCAAGCATGAAGGGCCTGTGGAAATGAAAGAGCTTTTTATAAGGGCTCCATGGGAACATGACCTGAAGAAATATGTGACTGCTATAAGCAGAGGGACAGGGGATGCGGGCTGTGTCCTGGCAAGTGACAGCGCAACCAGGTATGTGTCAGAGGGGTGGCCACAGCCACAGCGGCTGGCTCCCCGGGAACGATGCTAACACCAGTCGGTGTCTGGATACCACCAAGGTGTCAGCCCTGGGAGGTCTCCAGGAGGAAGGGGTGGTGGATCTTGGGCGGATGGGGTGGTCAGGAGCGTCTCTTTGCACTGCCCCTGCCTTTCTTCTGCCCAGGCGGCTGGTGTGCAGGCAGCGTGGGGCCTTTCCCCACCCTGGGACCAGCGTGCAGGGCTTGTGCTCACGCTCGGGGGGGGACGTGGAGGGGTCTGGCTCTCCTGCGGGTGAGGGTGAAGGAAGGCAAGGATAACATGACTGTTCCTTGAATCTGCCTTCTGGGCTGTGGTGGGGGCTGTGAAAACCATATCCTGTTATCCTCTGGAGCAGAAAAAATTGCCATTCCTTCCCTCCACTGACCTGGAAATTGTTAACATGTTCCTGTGGCCCGTGGGTCAGCAGCAGCATTGCCTGGGTCGCCACGCTGCATTGTGCGGGGGGGAATTAGCCACCTGTTCCCCAGCCCTAATCCTGTGTGCAGGGCAAGGGCAGCTCCGCTTTGCTGGCCTCTCGCACCGTCTGCTCCGCAGGCACAAAAAGGCCAGTTAACCTGGGAACCGCCTTGTTTGAAGATCAAGGGGAAGGGGGCTTCCTTTGGGAGGGGGATCTGGGCTGCGGAGAAGGGCATGGGAGAGGGGGAGAAGCGAGCGTTGCCTCAGGCAGGAGAGCCAGACTAGTTCAGTAGCTCTGTTTCCACCCAGGACTCACAAGCCCTTTGGCCGCACGCATCTCTGCTGTGGCTGGGTAGGTGCAGTGCTGGTGCTAGAGCCTGCTCCTTGGTTTGCTTTACGCCCACCTTTTAAACTGCTCAGGGCTGCAAAGGAGTTTCGTTTGTACCTACCAGCACAGACTAAGCATCTCCTGAAGCCAGCCTCTTCCAGGTGTGGTTTGCCAGCAGGCACCWCTCAGTACCAAGGAGTCTGCGTAAGAGGACCAGGGTGAGACTTCTCAGCTCCACCAGCACTGCTTGTAGCACGGGGGCAGCTGTCCTTGAGTCCTATCCTTCCAGAGCAAATGGCAGAAGGAAAGAGAGAAAAAGCAAAACAGTAACTTGAAGATGGAACGACTGCAAGCCCAGGCTGCGTGTGTCCCTCACCATCAGCTTTCCAGCCCTGCACTTGGGGAGACAGCCTTTCCCTAATGAACGAGCAGAGGGGTGGGCTCCCTCGGGGCTGCTCTCAGGACCCCTCAAAACTTTAGCAGGACTCTGGGAGCCCTTTTCATGGGACACTGCCAACATGAGAGATGGCCAAGGCACAACTTCTGGATGCAGGAGGACTGTCTCCTGAGTTCTGAGCTTTGGACCCAGCATTTCGGTTTGGCTTTAGGCAGAAAGAAGGGACAACATTCACGCTCACGGATTTCTGCCTGGGGGATTTCAGCGGAGGTAGATGGTGAGATCCCTTCAGTGGGGCCAAATCCTTTGTCTATAACAAAGGGAATGCTTGCACACTGGCTACAGGTTCCGGTGAGGACAACTCTTATTTATCTGAGCTGCCTGCTTTCAGCCTGCTGCACGAGTTTCCCTTCCCTGCAGGTTGGCAGCCAGCTCGCCCACATGGCCATGGGGAAGGAGGCTTTAGGCGCCTTCTGAACCAGAATCTTGGCAGCCCAAAGGACAAARTGCAAAGGAAGGCGGATGGCTGAGTAGAAAACAGGCAGCTCCTTCGTGTGACAAAATGGGCTGTGAATTCCCCACAGCCTCTGACACTGAGCACAGAGGCATGGAGAGCAAGCGGCCGTAGCCCTGCTCAGTAAGTCAAACAGTAGCACTGGCAGCGCGCTCTGACTGTTTCTGGACTGCCGTCTGCTCCCTGGGGAGCTCTGGAGCCATCCATGTGGGGAGCATGTGCAATTTCCCATGCAATGTGCTCTGCATATGTCTCGAGCACAAGGAGGGAATGGTTCCAAAGCCAAGAGACCCAAAAAAAAAAAAAAAAGGAAGAAACAGCAAAAAAGAATGCCTGTGTTGAAAAAGCTTTAATCAGACCTCATACTTCCACACTTTGATGCATTACTCAGCCTAACCTTGGGCTATTTGATGCAGATGGGCTGAAGCTTTGAGGGGTTAGACTTAGTTTCTCAGAAAGGCCCAAGGCTTTATTGAATGGATATCCAGACTCCCACTGTGGGTGGAAGTTGTGAAGAAGGATGTCAGAGGCGTTTTGGTATCCCCATCCCAGTGCTCTGTGGCACCCTCAGCTGGAGATCCGCAGGTGAGACAGMGACTGGCTGTGAGAAGTCACTGCATTTTGGAGGCTCTTAGAAGCACCTGCTCGTTCCTCCTGTGCTACCGCACAGGCCAGCGAGAACAGCCACTAGGATACATGGACAGCCAAGGTAAGAGAATACAGGACAACATCTGTGTGCGAGGGGCTGCCACAGCTGCCGCAGTGCCCGTGAAAGCGCCCTGTGGCTCCATCTGGTTTGGGGACAATCCCAGTTCTGATGGAAACACATGGCTGACATCTGGGGAAACAGGAAGCGGTGGCAAGTGTTGCCCCAGCAACGGCGTGTCCCTCCGTCTGGTCCCCCACTGGGAGARCCATGGGATCTGCAGCTCGCCGCTCGGGGAATTCAAAGTACAAGACCAAGGCGACTGATTGATGGGTCGGGTTCAATGGGGAGGGATATGATTAATAAGTGTTATGGCCCCATTGTTCCCGCTGTGCGGCTGTCAGTGCCGGTTAGCGCTGATGGACGCTTTGATGACTCTATGCCCATGAGTGAGCCACCAACTTGATGAATCTCAGCCAGCAGAATAATATTTGCTATGAACCCCTTCTGCCTCCCTTGGACAATAGTGGGGCCAGCCTGYATTGTGCAGGGTGTGGGATCCGGGTTGGGTACTGAGGCCTGATTTTTCTCCAGCGCGGCAGCTCGGCAGCGCCCGCCTCTTTCCGTTACATCACCCCCCCTTACGGGATGACGGTCCCTCATCCTAGTTGGCAGCTGGCTGTGCCAGGGAAGGAGAGAAGGATAAGAAATTGTGGCTCTTTTCTAAGAAATGCAAACACAGGGGCTTTCAGGCTGGTATGTCCCCATGGTCTGGAACAGACAGCAAAGTACTTCTTTGTGCCAAACATTTGTGTTTTGCAACCCAATGTGTTTTCTTTAGGCACTGTGCACCCTGGCAAGGGGCAGGCACATGCTACGACAATGTCTCGTGAGCTGTGCTTTAATGAGCTCTGCTGTTGGTTCGCTCCGGATCTGCAGAACAGTCATGTACCTGCCCTGTGCCTTGACCACCCTCTAGCACTCGGGCTGCTCGGAGGTACTGGGCACTCTTTGGGACAGGAGAACGCCGGGGCGTATCGGGTTTCCCCACTGACGGCTGCTGCAACCTGGTTCATCCTTGCCAAAGACGCTCTGTGACAAGTGGTAACTGCACCAGCAGGAACCTTCTTCCCAGAGCACTGTCCTGCTGTTCAGGACAAAACAATTTCTGAATGCAAAGCTCAGCCACATTCTCCTTCTGCTCTGACCTGGACAAAGCAAGCCCCCTCCCTCCACAAAGCAGCAAGCAGGTCTGGGAGTGCAGAGGGAGGGGATGCTCAGCCAGAGCTGCTCCAACACGCTCTGTCCAGTATGGCTCATTGACTCCACCAGTTTGTCTCCTGCTGGTTGGCTGTCCTTTCTGATGTTTTAATAAGGTTGCTGCCGCTGAGGGTGAGCGAACGCTGGAGCTTCGTGTATGCAAAAGGTGACAAAGTTTGTTTTAGGACTGCTTTTGTTCAGGTTGAGGGAAAAAGTGTAAGTCCCAGCTGTGCACGGTGGGCATACCCCCAAGGTGTTCCTAGAGGTTTATACCAAGTCCAGCAAAGAGCAGTCGCAGCCCAGCCTGGGCTGCAGCACAGATCAATCTTGCTGTGGACCCCCCACCCACAGCGGTACCCTGCGAAGGTGACTCCTGCGGCAGGACGGGCCCTGCGAGCGCCTGCGGGTCCGCTCCGTCCCCCCGGGGGGGGGGGCGG
>JAYKAV010003044.1:3771178-3911942 GCA_035582835.1 Phoebastria nigripes | reverse complement strand
CGGAGGCGATTGCCCTGCGTTTATTTGTAGGAGCTTGGTTTATTAAAAACACATGCTTGGTTTAGCCCTGACCGTGCTCTGGTATCCGGGGTGCTCTGCAGGAGCCCGCAGAGAGAGCAGGGAAGCATCAAAGAGGCGATGGTAAAGAGCGGCATCTCTGCCGGGAGAGCGGGAGCAGGTTCACACCGATCTCCTGCCACGGGAAAGCCTTATCTGCCCGAGCAGGGCTGCCTGAGACTGTCCTTYTCCAGATCTGCTCCTGCTGCTTCCGCTCTTGCCGGGCAGCCAGCCTGGGCGATGCACAGCTTGGGCCGGGCACCATAGCGTGCCCAGGTTGCCCTGCTCACGTCCCTCCTCGGGCCCCGATGGCAGGACGTCTGTCCCATCCCTTCAGGCCAGGGCAAGGTGTCAGCCCAGGGGCCTGCGGGCACCGCTGCACCAACCCCTGCTCCTGCGGGATGCAAAGGCCTGGGCTGCGCTCTGTGCAGCGCTGCTGGCCCGTGGTGCATCACAGCTTTCATCCACGAGAGGCCACTTTCCTCTAGCGTTTGCTGCTGCAGCAAAAAAGCCTTCCCCAGCCAGGGAAGCGCTGGGAAGAAGGACATGCGCTCACCTGGGCAAATGAGCAGAGGACAGCCCGTCCCAAGCTTGGGGTTGGATGTCTCTTCCAGTATGTGGCTGGCTGTGCTTTTCTGCCTAAGCCCAGCTCCTGCCCAGCTTTCCTCCACTGCTTCACGCAAGCAAGAGAGCAATTGGTAAGAAACTGCACTGGCGTTTTTGTTGGGACCGTACCTCCTGCCTGGCTTAGGTAATGCCTTAGGCCTGCCTTGCAGGATGCCTGAGAGAACCAGATGGGACCCGAGAAGCAGCAGCACAGACCAGTCTCGGGGTTGCATCCCACCTCCAATGTTGGCGATGCCTCTACTCTGTACTGCCCAGGCAGCAGCAAGTCACACTTCCCACTGTGCCCTGCAGGGATAAACCCCACAGGAGGGCAACTTGGTCGTTTCACCACTTCAAGCCCATAAACAATGTGGCTTTGTGCTTAGGGGGTGCGAAAGGGCAAAGAAGGGCTTTCAGCAGAAGACCAAAAGTTTGAGTGGGAATACTTCAAAGCCTTGGGGCCACCCATGGCCATCGGCTGCCTGGCAGGCTGCAGGGTCAGCTCTTGGCAAGGAGACAGGCTGGTTAATTGGAAAGGCAAATGGCCCAGGGCCCTGTGAGCTTCAGCTCACTCTGCACTGTCTCTCTCTTCCAGCCATGCAGCTGGATGGCAGCCCAGAAAGGCTCACCCTAGCACAGGGCACTAGAGCTGGAAAAGCCACCTCCTGTCTGCGGGAAGGGAGCAGGACTGGGTGCTACGGGAAGGGCTGTGCCCTTCTCTCCCGGCAGCCAGAGCCAGAGGAACAAGGCGGTGCAACACCAGCGTTACACTAATGTCTGGGTCTCGTCAACCCAAAGCAAGACCAGGACAAGAATCGCTAAGCCGCCTCTGTACACCTGGTCTCACCTGTCCCTGAGAACCCGTGCCTACAGTGCTGGAGAAAGATGTGAGCCACTTGTGCTTGCCATGGGCTTTGCTCTCAGGGAACAGGCTGAGACTTTCTTAAATGCCTTTTGCCATTGTGTGCTGCTCTGTGGTGACCTGTGGAGGGTTGTCTGTTTGGGAAATCCTGCTTGGGAGCAGAAGGAGGTTGGGCTGGTGCTCACGCTGTGGTAGAGAGCAACACTCCTGTCCTCCTGGCTCCTCCCTTCTCTCCTGAGCTTCCCCCTATGCTGGCATTTTAATTACTTAGGACCTGATTTCCTCGTTTCTGTCACTGAGGCTGCATTGCAATAGCCAGTCAGTAACTCAATCAGTGTGAGTAATATCTAAGTACTGCATCTTGGCGCTATTATTGTTCCCCACTTGGTAAAGGTTTATGGCATTTCATTTCATAGAAGCTTTCCTGCTGCCAAAGCCTCAAGCCAGCCTTTTACTTTAGCTGTATTAATTCTCCTGGGTCAGCCCTGCTTATATTGTGTTTTTAATTGAACATTCTTTTCCTGTCTCACTTTTGCAAATTCAGCCTTGATTTTCTTCCAGTTTTGCAAGGAAGGAAAAGAATGAATATGGCATCGGCTGACCCAGGGAGAGCACTTGTGAGAGGGACCCACCTTCGGCAGAACCAGCTCCCTGGCCAGGAGAGGAATGAAGTGGAAGGTCCTGATGAAAACAAGTGGGAGAGAAGTGAGGGGGACTTCACTTGGAAAGAGCTTTGTCTCCTCTGGTCCAGACAGAGGCAGACTCRTGCCAAGGCCTCTGCCCTCAGATCCCAGGATGCTGGAGTTACATCTGCTTTTTGTTACAGCAACCTGTCCTGCCTGGCCACAGCAGGCAAGCAACACGTGTTCCTTCTGATCCCCAATCCAGGACCAGCACTGGGATTGGTTTCACTTTGAAGCACCTCCCTTGGCTTTGGCAGCGTTTGTCCCCACACTGGTGGGAAGTGAGGGGAGAGAGATGTTGCTTCCAGACCTCACAGCTCTTCTTGTTCTTTCCTGCCAACGCGACTGGAGTGGCTGACATCGCCCAGACCGCCCGAGCTGGGAGAAAAACACASATCAGGAGGAAAGATTGGCTTGACTTCGAACTGGTTCTGACTGGAGTGGTGCTCTGGCTTGAGGTGAAGCAGGTCTTGTAATAGCAGGACATCAGAGTGGTGTGAGAGGATTTCTAAGGCTTGAGACTTGTGAGCCTGTTTCTGTACAGGGGCTAGCACCAGCAAGCCTGATTTGGCCATGCTTGCTATAATAAGCTAAGTACAATTAATAGTAATGCCTTGCCAGGGAGAAGTGGATGGGTTACGCCAGCCTTTCTTAGACTGAGGTCAGCCCTGCTATTGCTTCTCTTGTAGCTATCAGCATCCATGAGGGAGACATCTCCTGCTTGCTGTAGAGAGATCCAGGGCACTAGTTGGTTTCCAAAAGTGGATTTGACTGACTGAATGATAAAGCCAAAATAGAGTAAGTTGGTTGCAACAAATCCTGCTTGACTAGACTATATGCAAGCCCTGGGCAAATCTCTGGTCTCAGGCCTGAACTTTCATTTGAACTATTAAACCAAGAGCAACAAGACTGATTAGCTTCCCTTACTTCCCCCCCCACCAAAGCCTCTGGACTTAAAACTTTTGGCTCTGGTCCATTTCTGCACTGTTTTGGCACGTTTTACTTTAGTTTTATGTTATTGACCATCCAGTAAATAAGATGGGGTCAACCCCAGTTCTGACAGCTCTGCAACATATCATCTTATTCCTAATGCTCTTTACAGCTCTAGAAGGGGGCGAGAAGAGCCGGGAGCCCTTCTTGTAGTTGGGGCAGAACTCCGGTGGCTGCAATCAGCTCATCCAGCCCCAGACACAGAGCGGGTCTGTTTACCAGGGCCTCCTTCCTGCCCCATTCTCCACCCTTGCCATCTCCCAGCAGGACCCAGCCATCCCTGGCAGAGGCTGCTGGCTTCCCCGCGGTGCTGGTGTCGGGTCAGGAGTGCCCCTGGTACCCAGCTGCTGCCAGGGACCTAACCGCTGCCTGGCCGCCCGGGGTGTGAATGCACACACTGTCCGGACTGCCTCCAGTTTGGCAGCCGATAGCATGGGTGCATTGATACAGCCAGGACATGAGGAACTGCTCAGTTTTAAGATCCTAGCACAGAGCTGTTCACCCTTGTAAATGGCCTGGCTCCTCAGCAAGGATTATGTGTCTGAACAAGCCCTCAGCTCGGGAGCAGCTGTTTTCCAGCTATTGCCTAACAAAGAAAACTTTTATGACTACAGGAAAAGAACAGGACTTGGTTTTTCTGTACCAGCCATCTGATTTGAGAGCAGCGTGGCTTAAGATCAACGCCTCCTCAGCCCACCGAGGGGCTGAGTCGCTCCTCGTGTGTGTGGTCACTCGCACCCTGCTGCAAGCATCGGCCAGGACCTGCCAGCTCTGCAGCACCCCACGCCGGAGGAGCTGATAGCACCCACAGAGGGGGGACCCACAYGCGTGAACGCGCAATGCCTTCTGCTTTGGCATCATGTGCATTTGTCTCCCTGCCTGTCTTACCTGACTGAAAACATTGCCAGGTTTTCCCACTGACTTGAACATTGCACCAGTCTGCCACGAGCTGCCTCTGCTGTTAAAGAGCTAAAAGCGCAGCCTGCCTGGGGCTGCAAGATTTGGTTTGTTATGGTGGGGTCRTTTCTTTCCCCTTGCACAGACTTCATCCTTTCCCCTTCCTTTCTGCTTTTTGAAAGAAACCAATTTCCCAAATGAAGTGCAATGGGGAGCAGACAGTCTGCAAGTGCCTGAGTCAGATGAGCCTAATGGATGAGGCGGCAATTCACTGAAGCACTTTGTTTAATTGAAAGGCTCTGCCTATGGCTGCCAAAGGGAGTCAGAATGTGGTTCCCCTCACAGGCCCTAAGTAGATGACACAATATATGGAGGCTCAGTCCCCAACCCTGCTGTGTTTGGCTCCTTGGCTTGCCTCCTTCTCCCTGCAGCAAGCTGAGTCGCCTTGGCAGGAAGGCGGGTACCTTGCCAGGAGTCTTTTACTGCAGCCGCCCCATGGTCGTGCATCCACTAGACAGGCTCCTGCCCTGCCAGCGGAGGGGGTTGACTGCTCCMCCCTGGGTGCAGCAGTTTATGAGGTGTGAAGAGGACTGCACCGAGACCGCTCTCGCTGCTGTGCTCCAGGACACCGGCCATGCTCTCCTCACCTCAGACTGGATTAGCAAAGGAGGTTGGAGGGGAAGGCATCTTTCTGGTTGATGCTGTGTCTCAGACTTCCTTTATCATTTTGGGCCAGTCGCTTAGTGTTGCCAGTGCTTCCAAGACCCATCAGAGCGCCTACGACTGTGCAGAAGCTGCTTCACGGAGCAGTTGTGAAGAGAAAGATGTTAAAGGGAGTTCAGCTCTCAAATACTGCAGTGTTGTGGGAGCAGCAATTGCTTTGGTCAGGCTGGAATGCAGGGGTCTGCCAAAGCCCAGCCAGCAAGGTCTGTGGGGCRGCCAGTCGCTATGGGGCTGGGGAGAGGCCAGATCTCTGCTGGGAGTGCTGTGTCCATCTATCACTCCTGCTCCAACCTGGTACATCGCATGATGCTGACTCTCCCCTTTCACTCAGGCATGTGTGGCTAATTTTTCTCTCCCTCTCTTGTTGCTTTTCGATGACACCAGGCCTTTTATTTGGATTCAGCTCTTTGCAGTGCATCCAGCAGACAGATTCAGGGAAAGGAGAATCCTGTAGAGTCCATTAGGCGCCAGCTGGGCAGGGGCACTTGGAGGGCAGGCTGCCTTCCTCCATCGTCTTTGACTGCATTGCTAGGTACAGCAGGACCCTCATTGCTCTGGCAATGCACTCCAGGTGCAGCTGGGCTTTGCCTGAGGACTCAAAGCCTGGGCTGCTATTACTGGGGAGGGATTCCTACCAACAGCCTGCTCATCCCCTGGCCAGAGGCAGACAGCAGCCTCAGCTCCTGGGTCTCCTGCCCCCTCTCCCTGCATGACCTGAATTCAGTCAGGAGGTGTTAAGCTGGGCATCGGTTCCTGCCCCAGCACGCTCAGCCCGTGACCTGCAGACACAAATAAATATTTGATGGAGAAGGATGTCAAGTGTCTTTCGGGATCTTGCTCGATTTGAAAGTCTTGTGCAATGAGGGATGAAGCAGGACACCCCTGTTTGATTGCCTGCAGCGATGCGAGGGGCTGCTTGGCAGCTCTGCCTGCGGTGCCCCCCTGCCTGCCTTGCCCTGCCCTGCCCACACCAGCCTGATGGGCCATCAAGACCCACACAAAGCTGAGACCTCTCCTTCACCCTTGCTGGGACAGGGTCCTCGATGTTATCTCCAATTTACGCTGGGGAAAGGTAAGACAAAGAAGGGCAGTGACTTGCCCAGTGCCCAGGGGCTGGGTGGCCCTGCATCTCAGCAGCATCCCTTCACTTTGCCGTGGAAGAGCAGGCAGCAAGAGGTTAACTCAGCCTGAGGCCCTGCTCCGGGTGTGTGCGTGGAATAATGAATGCAGGGGAGAGCATTTGGGAGATTCAATGTGAGGCAGCATCGCCCCGGTGCTGGCTTCTCTCAGCTTGGCACCAAGAGGATGAAATATTTCCTGGTCATTCTATGTGTGTGCACTAAGAAATTGATTTTCAGACAGAAGAAGAAATCTTTTAAGAGCTGATAGTTTCAATGTCTTTTTTTCTCTCCCCCCCCCCCCCCCTTTTTTTTTCTTTTTGCCCACGCTAATGGCAACAGCAGCAGCTGCATTAACTGTTTTGGATAAAATTCAACACAAAAGCCTCTATCTCCCTGAGAGTCCGGTGCAATAAATCCTGCCTTTAACTATGAAATGGGTTAAGGGGAGTGTGAAACCACAAGCTGGGAGGGCTCGGTCCCTCCCTGCCAGCCTGTGGACAGGCCATTCCAGCCCGGCAGCCTTGCTGGGCACCACGCAGACCTTTTGTCAGAGGAGCCCAGCAGAGAGGAGCCGGGCAGCAGCTCTGGCCTGCCAGCAGCTTTGCAGGGGTTGCCAAGGACCCTCTAACCGAGTGCTAAAACCTTGGCTCCGTGCTCATCGAAAAAGGGGGGGAAAGGAAAAAGCCTGATCCCTCCATGCCCTGAATCTTAATCTCTTCTCTTTCAACTCTAGTCCTGCTTCCCAGCACCCTCAAATGCTTTCCATTAAAGGAGGGCTACCGAAAGCTGGGTGTCTTTGTGGCGTCTGCCAGCTCCGCTGCCAGTGCCGGGGATGCTGGCTCAAGCCTGCAGCAGGGCACAGGCGGGACGGCGGCTGCTGCTGCCCCCCCATCTCCTGCAGCCCTCGGTGCCCAGGGTTTGCAGCTGGGCCCCGCTGACACGCCGAGGGCGGCGTGTTACATGGGCTAGGCGATGTGATCAGTAGAACTGGGACTGCCCTGGCTGCGGGAGCTCCTGGATTCTTGTTATGTTAAAGAGCTTGTTGCAGAAGGAAAATGGGATATTTCTCTCAGACAAGATTTTGTGAAAGAACGGGGCTGGGTTATTAGCATTGTGCATCGTGTGTGTTTTGTGCAATAGAGGTTGGGCCAAATTTGGCAGGGAGAGAGGTCTGATCTCAACGATGTTAACATCCTTCAAGTTGCCTTGACATAGGGTGGCCATCTGGCCTTACTAGCTAGGAGATCTAAACCCAAACAGCTGCCCCGGCTCCTGAGGACACACTGGGACAACCGGGGTGGGAGGCGGGCAAGATGAGAGCAGCGACTGGGTACGTCCAGTTTCAGCTGGGCAAAAACCCCAGCCTCTCTCTGGTGTYGAAAACGACTTGGTCTTTAAACCAGGAAGGACTGTGTTTCACTCGGAATAGTCTTCAGCCCCCTCATTGCTGCATCCGTGACCCCCGTACCAAAGCCTGCCCCATAGCTCCTGCCAACACTGCCCCAGGCACCGTGCTGGTGCCACGGGACCGCCAGTGCCCACGAGCCCATCACAGGGGTGGGCACTGTCTCTGCATCGCCACCTGAGCGTTGGAGAGCTGAAATTTTTGCTTTACGGTAATGAAAAAAATGCTTTGGTTGCACTTTCTCGCCAGCTAATCCAATTTGTCTCCTTACTGCTTTCAAATGCCTTTTAAAGATTCCTAGCAATGTATTATAGAAATCCATTTGCTGAGATGCAGCAAAGAGGGGCATTTTTATTTTACAGTTATTAGCAAGTGACAAGGTAAGTAACTCGGAGAAGATTGATCACCCAACTAAGCATTTTTACTTTCTCAATTAATCCTGGCATGATTGTAATAAATCCAGGAGTGGGAGTAATTAGATGTGAACGGACCTCACTTCCTTTTGCTGCTGCGTGTCAGGGGTAATGGATAGAGACATCTTTCTCTTGGAAGTGGCCTAGGGAGACGTCCAGTTAGATGGGATTTCTGGAAAGAAAGATAGATGTCAGGGGCTAGTGTTCACTTTTTCCTCAATGGAGAACAGATTTATGCTATCAATCCACATTAAGAAGACTTCATGGCTACATAGAAATCCAGCAAGAGTAATTCAATTAGCCCCATGCACTTTTTAAGATGGGATTTGATAATGGAGGATCATTTGCCCTGAAGTTCACGCTGAATTTTCTTTCTGCTTCTTTCTTTTTTCTTTTATCTTTTTTCTTTTTTTTTTTTTTTTTTTTTTTTTTTTTTTTTTTTTTTTAATTAAAAGAGTCATTGTGGTTCACTGGATACTTTTGTCTCCAAGCTGAGAGGTTGCTAGGTTAAGTCCTAAACCATGCTGGAGGTTCACGGCCACTGAAAACACAGCAAGATGACACCTGTGAGTGCGTGCGTGCTCTGTGCCGATACCCTGTCCCTCTCGCAATGCTAAACCAAGCCCGTATTTGCAAGCTTGAAGCCTGCTCCTTGTACYGAGCGAGGGCACCCCACTCTGCCTTCACCAGAGTCCCTCGGGTCTGGGGGCCTGGAGACCGACTGCTGTTCTGATTTACTGTACGTGGGCTTGGAACGACCGGCTCCCTGTGCGACTGCAGCCCTTCATCTTGTTGCCATCGTAAACTGGGGTGTGGGCGTTGGATGTGTCCAGGCTGAACTCCTCGTAACCGGTTATTATACCACAGTGCTTGTAATACTCAGTGGTTTGGGTTTTTATACTCTCTCTCCTGGAGTTGTGTGAATATGTGCAGATCTCATCATRCTTTCCTGTTTTAAAGTTAGAGGTTTAGGATCATGCTGTTGAGAAAAGCTTGGATCCCAGTAGCTCCTAAACCTTGGGGGAAAACTGGCAAACCCCAAAGACTAGCTCTGAATTTTCAACTCAATACTAAGGCTGCCATCCTGATTTGGGGAGGAAGAGACTGACTTTTTGAATTMATCTTTTGAATCTTACCTAATGCGTGTGACAGATCCAGTTTGTTCCTCACTTTCATCCCGTAACTAAGGGGAAAGGGCTGTGCAGGTCACTGCCACACACCTATTGCAGCCAGTGCCAGCCGCTGATCCGAGGGGCTCGTGTCCCCCAGTACTGCACAGGGACAGGACCTCTCCGTGACTCCCCTTGCGATGCTGCAGTGCCCGTCACGGCCAAAGCGAACCTGCCAGGAACTGCTGGGGCACAAAGCCCCTCTTGTGTGGGTCCTCTGATAGGGAGCTGCTCCCCGGCCCTCAGCCCCGCTCCCACCGAGATCTCGTTAATAGATTTACTTATTTGAAAATCATTATACAGGCAGACAGCCTCATAGATGTAAGATCCCAGGGGCAACTTGTTAGCAGCTGCTCTGTAGCTACATCAAGAGATTTTCTGACAGTACACAAAAGCCATTTGACAATGTCAGAAACCACTGAGAGGGATTAACTTAAAAGAGAAAAGGGGAAAAAAACCCCACATTAAAACATGTCTTGGAGCTTATCAGAGATGGAGAGCCTCAGAGCAGAAAAACCAGCTAGTGGGGCATAGAGGCAACCAGTGAAGAAATCAGGGGCCAGCCCAAGCAGGAATGGGGACACTTTCTCACCCCTGGGGAAGTATTTCCGATTAACATGGGGGCTCTGTTTTGCTTTGCCAGGGTATTCGCACAGGTTTTTTTATTTGCTTTGAAGGCTTGGCCTAAAATCTTGCGGGTTTCCTGCTATGACGTGCGTGCCATACCAGTGTGAATGAAGAGCTCTGCTCTCTGCCCCTCGCTRTACTAAGAGGTGAGCAGACGGAGGTATTTACCCTGTGGTTACTGATACTGTGGCTGCCGCAACTTTCGGATACCGAACCTGATACACCTTAAAGGATCTGCTCTCAGCCAGCACCAAGCACCTGCCCACGGACACCAGGGCCCCACCAAGGGAAGGAGCCGGAGAATGAAGGCATGACACTTGTGGTAGCCTTGGCTGAGAGCTGTGATAACAAATATCTTGAAAGGGAAGTGCTTCAGGGTCAAACGGCAGAGAGATGCTGGCATGAAACTGCTGAGGGCAGCAGGAGTGTCTGTACAGTCATTCTGAGGAGGCAATAACTCGCAATAAGTGAGAGACCTTTACAGAGTTACTCAGCCCAACCTAAAAGGAGCTCATTTGCCTGTGCCATGAGTTGTTAAAATTGGAAAAATCTTCAAAGGACATGAAAAAAATTACAGTCCTGTCGAAAATGTGACAGCTGCTACCGCTGGAGGGAAAAGCCCTGATCAGGCAAAGCCTTACCCAGGCAGTTAACTTCAAATGTGTAAGAAATGCCGTGGACATCGCCGAAGCTTGCTGAGGGCTGGGAGTTAAACAGGTGTCTAAAGGTCAGCGTTGCTCAGCCGTCCAGTGCTAGCAATGGTCTCACAACACCAGAGGGTTTTATGAAACCGCTGGTTGCTGCAACCACCTGATTGGAAGTATCGCAGCCCTCTCCTCTCCTCTCCTCCCCTCTCCTCCCCTCTCCCCTCTCCCCTCTCAACATTTTACACCCCTCCTGCAAGCAGATCTTGGAAATGCAATCCAAACGCATGCAGAGGTGTCAGAAAGCAAACACTGCGTAAGCCCTTGTCACTTTTCCAAGACCTCTTGATTTTTCAGGGGCTGACTGAGCTACTTCGCTTGTTAACTTAGCTCGGGGAAGTTTTTGCGAGCCCCAGGTTTACAATAGCTGTCTTGTAAAGAGCCTGGACAAACCCCAGTGATTTATGTATTTTTGTCAGTTACACAGTTTATTTATTTTGTGCGCTGATTTGCCAAATAGTTCGTTTCGGTTTTCCCACAGTACGATCGGTGTCTTGGCTGGTTTCTCTTCTTGTCAGCGTGAGGCTTCAGCACGGTGGTGGCGGAGCAGAGCAATACCGTGTGGGACCGTGCAGCTCCGTGCCGGTTCCCAGCACATGTGGTCCCTGAGAAGGATGCTCGGAGTGACTGCGCTCCTTCGCTTGTGTTTTGGTGCTGGTCCTTTGAAAAAGCCAACCACCTTCTCYTTATGCTTTGTTAAACCTGCATATGGAAAGGAGAGCCGAGATCCCRGGGGGCTTGTGTGGCACCTCCACCAGAAACCCTACAAAGGCTGAGTAAATCCGCTCAAAGAATTGACCATATAGGGGCAAATACATCAAAAAAGCTTGTGAAATTCATTTTTCTCTTCACAGCTTTGAAAACAGATGGCGGGGTGGGGCTAGAAGAAGAGAACTAACAAACAGAAAATAGTACAAACACAGCGTAAATAATTCTTCCCCTCTCCTCTTCGCAAAGTGTGGGAGCAGAATATTACAGCTGGTTTCTTCCACCTTGAACTGAGGTTGTTTCTGCGATTTACAGTTGAGCAGCACTCGAGGAATACAATAAAAATTAATAATTAAAATAGCAAAAATAATCTGCCAGGCACTGAAATATTTTTAGCTGATTGCTTGAGTTTATAATAGCAGCAATGTAATAATGGAGTCCTTTGTGCTAAACCTCCACTGCGTAACAGTGACGACTGCGGAGTCTGGACTCCGCGTTGCTCTTGGCTTACGATGGAGTCTTCCCACTGCAGCTGAATGCTGCTCCCTTGCCCCTCATCCAGAAACCACACATTTCGGTGAAGTTTTTCGGTTGGCACAGGCAGAAAATCTGACATTGTGTATCCTGCTTAGGGTCCCTTTGCCCTGGGGCACCTTCTTCTTGGCAGGGGAGAGCACAGGGACCCATTCCTCCCTGGGGTTTCTACAGAAGACAGGCAGGTGTAGAAGAGTTAAGCCCTGCCAGGTGAAGCCAGGTTTCCTGCAGACCTGAGTATGTTGTGGGCCACTTTCTTCTGAAAATCATATCTCTGAAGTCCTCACTGATTAAATACTGCATGCTTTTCAATAGGCAGGCTTCCTTCGGTGCTGAACTGGGAACTTAGTTTTATGGGACAGAAATTGAAGCTTTGAGCAGAAGGAGACCTGGAAGAGGGTGCGGGGTTTTTACAAGAACAGCCCCAGTGTCGAGACCAAAGTCACTGTGGAAATGCCAAGTGCACGGTTTAAGACAGAATACGTACAGTGTGCCTTCCCTGTAAAACCCACAGCAGTTGTGATATCTCTAGACAGATTTATGCGATCTCTGGTATTTCGTCCTCTTCAGGGTAGAAAGTAGGCTTGGACAGCATTTTGAACACTCAGTAAGATTCATTTATTCCTATCTTGTAGTTAATTTCTGTTTATGTTCCAGGGGAGATAAAAAAGGATTGGCACATACACCATTGCAGGGGCAAACAGCGCAAACAGCACCAGCAGCACTGCTCAAAACTTAAGAGGACAAACAGGATGGATGGTCATCTGCAGAGCCTTGCGATGCAGGATGCTGCTGCGTATTGAAACATGTTCATCAGAGAACGGCATGGGGCATGTCATGTCCTCTGCTGGCATCGTGGCATTGGTGTGGTTAAACTTCACCTGGTAATTCACCCGCTTGGCCCTGGGTCACAAACATGACTTGTTTAGGGCCATCAAGTAAAACAGGCTTGTAAAATGCCTCTGGGGGATGGCTAATTTATGGAGGGGAGAAACAATATCCCTCCCCTGGTGCCACTTAACTTTTCATTTTATATTTGCAGTAATTGCACATGACATCTGGAAAAACTACTGTCCGGTCCCTGGAGAAAGCCAGGGCAGGAGGTCACAGTGCTCCAGGGGCAGACACAGGCCATTCCACGGGAGGGTGGCTTTGCCGTGCATGGGGCAAGGTGCGGGAAGCCCTGAGTGCCATCTCCCCCTGGTAACTGAGCAGACGGGGATGGACCAGGCGTGGGTGACTCGGTTTGTCCCGGGATGGAGTACTCGTGGCAGCACTGCAGAGCAGGGCCAGCCCGGCTGCCCGGGCCTCAGTTTCCCCATAGGGAAAACGGGAGCAGCCCCGGCGGCAGCCCCCCCCCGCGATGTCAAAGATGGGCTGGGGGCAGCAGGGAGGGAAGCGGGGAAGAGCCGGGGCCCGACCCCCTCCTGCAGCTGCGGGGGCTGGGAGGCCGAGGGGAGCCCGGTGCGGGGTCCGGGGTGGGGGACACCGGGAGAGGGCCGGGGAGGGGGGGTGGCCAGGCCGCCAGCTGCCGCGCAGGGGGGAGCGGGCGGCGGAGCCGGCTGCCGCTCGGCTGCGGCCCCTACACCTTTAAAAGTCTCCTCACGTTGTGCGCTGATTATCCATTAACCTGATGCGAGCTCCCTTTCCTGGGGGTGGCGTCCTCGGCAGCGCTGCAATCAGAGCCGGCAGCAGGGCTGGGCGGGCGAGCTGCCTCCTCTCTCTCTCTTTCTCTCTTCCCCCCCCCCGAAACCCCGCTCCCCCTTATCAGCAATTCAGATTGCATGCAAATCTGTGGGCTTTCTTACAGGGGCAAGGGAGAGGACCGAGCGCTTCTCCCCGGCCGCCGCTTCGGGGGAGAGATATCTCCTCCTCCTCCTCCTCCTCCTCCTCCTCCTCTTGGGATTTTCTTCCTTCTCCCCTCCCCTGCTCTCCCCTCCCCTCCCTCCCTCCCTCCCTCTCTTTCTTTCCTCCTTTTCACCTCCTCGAACAAAAGTAGCTCTTCTCTCTGCGCCAGCCCTGCCTGCGAGCGGGGTCGCTTTGTCTGCCCGCGCCGTCGGGGTGCCCGGGGGCTGGGAGCGGGCCGGGCCGAGCCGCCGCGGCCGGCGGGCCATGGGGGGGCGAGCGGCGGGCGCCCGAGCGCTGCTGGCGCTGCTGGGGCTGGGGCTGGCGCTGGGAGGCGGCGGGGCGACGTGCCCCGAGCGGGAGCTGGAGCGGCGGGAGGAGGAGGCCAACGTGGTGCTGACGGGCACGGTGGAGGAGATCATGAACGTGGACCCCGTGCACCACACCTACTCCTGCAAGGTAAGGGGGGGGACGGCCGCGGGGAAACTTTCGGCCCCGAACAGGCGCCTTCTCAGGCGGGCGCATGTGGTTTTTATTGTATGCGCTGGAGCTTTGGTGTGTAATTATGTATTTTTAGACTGCGGAGTCTCTCCCCGCTAGAGCTGCCACAGCTGTGTCGAGGGGAATCTCTCAAGGTTGCTTTTTATGGGCATTTCCCTCCTTTCCTTGATGCGGAGCTGACTCCCAACTTTCTGCTCTGGCAGGGCTTAGGCTGCCGGGGAAGGTGTTCGGAGCCGCTTGCTGGCTCTACGCGTAGTTCCCCGTTTACTTTAGCAGCATCTTGAGTTCCTCTAGCTTAAGCTATTGTTTAACTACGAATCTGGCCTCTGGCTATGATTTTTTTTTTTCCTCCCCCCTAAGCTGAGAGACGGTAAAGTACTGAGCAACCTGAAATACCATCCGCCTGGTTGTCAGAAAACGTGCTGTATGGCTTAACTCTTCCCGGGGCAGGAATCTCGCTTGCGAGGACATGCTGCTACATTGCCTTTTCCTCTTCTCCCCGTCCCCTTTTCTGCCCATCCTTAAAAAGTACTGCGGTTCCTGCCTGTGGTTAGTGCTAAGCAGGGCCTGGGGTGATGTGCAGCAGTGCGTTGGTGGGAGAGGGCTGCCGGTGCAGAGGAAGGTTAACTTTACGCCATGGCATTGCCCTCGGTTCTGGAGCATCTCTCAGCCCAGTAAACTAGTTGAACAGCGTCTGTCTGTCCAGCTGGTGCCCGCTGCTTCACGCTTGCTCCCACTGCTCTGCCCCTTGCGATACTGCATGGTACAATCTGTACCCTGCTCTTGTAAATTAGATCACAGACCCTCCAGGCTAGTGCAGAGACCGTATGTTTGCAAAGTGTCTGGCACATCCTGGGTGCGATGTAGAAAACTAATAAGCTGCTGCGAGCAGCCGGTGTCCTGCGGCAGCTTGGGGCACATATGGCTGAATGGATGTGGGCCACCTGACGCTGGGGCAAGGGGTGCCGTGCAAGTAGGCAGGAGGTGGTCCGGGGAGGCCAGTGATGAGGCAGAAATGCTATTCTAAGAAAACGGGTCTCTTTCCTCCCACTGCGGACACGCAGCAAGGTGTCTGGCTAGYGTAAAATCCAGGCTTCATCTTGCTGTATCAGAGCAAGACTCTGGGCCAGGAAAACCGTTTTGCCTCTGCTCCTGTGATGGTAAACCTGCTTGCTCAGCAGCTTTGCCTTTGAAAGGGCGCAATCAAGTCCAAGTAAGAGCAGCTAGGGAGGAACCTGGTCTGCAGGTGGTGGCTTTATTTGAAACACAGTTTGCATTGCTCAGCTTGGGAAGAGAGTCTCTCGCCCGCCTTTCCCTGAGCCATCCCAGTGCTGTGGAGAAGGCTTGTGCTACTTACTCTGGAGTTAACTGTGGGATTTTACTTCTGCCATTTACTAGTGTCATAACAGCACCTGAAGGCCAGAACCTGCCCCCAAGATACCTTTCCAGTCCTAGAATCCTGTAAAAGAAAGTGAAAGGAGAAAAACCTTCTCCACTACCCTGGATGGAAGTGCCCATCCCGCGCCATCTCATTGTGGCAGTGCTGCTGGCTCTCCCGGTTATGCTGTGACATTTAGTAATTTTCTTAGAACAGTGGTTCTTCAATCCCTTTGCCTACACATTAGTCTTTTCTGTGTAATTTTTAATGGTACGTTTGTAGTGTGTTTGCAGGAAAAAAAGCCTGGAAATGGGACTTGAGGTGTCTTAAGGACCTGAAAGCAGATAAATCTCTCCTAACTGTGACTTAGCAGGGCGTAACGCTCATGACTGGTAAATGCGTAGCTTTGCAGCAGCTGTTGGCCTGTTTCACTCTAAGATGTCTCAAAGTATTGAAATTGCTGTGGATTCTGCTGATGCTGGGTTGCAGGGTTAGACATACTTGCATTTTGGTTTGGTTTGTTTCTTACCAAGCACCTAGATTCCAAAAGGGCAGTTTGGGCATTAAACCTGACCGCTGGCTCCTGCTGCCCTCGTACTCACCCTGGTGCCCTGTGGAGCCGGAGCGAGCCGAGGTGCAGAAGGGATCTTCCTGGTTAGCTGGTGAGAAAACACATGTCCACTTCCTCACTGTCATACTCCAGTAACCGTTCCTTAAGCCCTGGGGTTACCTCCAAATACCACAGTTATCTCTTGTCAGGTTCTTCTTTATCTGAAGAGGAAAGGCAAGGGCCAAGTGTGCGGTAGGAGTTCCCTAGAGCCCACACCCAAAATAGCGAGTGTTATTGGTGCTGGGTGGTCTGCGAGGGAGAAGGCACGTGAGTATCTGCRAGTGCTGCATTAGTGTATTGTTCTTCCTAGTTAAACTCTAAACCCTCCCAGCTGAAGCCTTTGATAGATGAAGATAAGCACATTACAACTCAGAAGAAATGTGAAGTTAATGTTAGATAAACACCCTTAAATAGCTACCAGCCATTCATTTGCTACTAGAGGAGATGAATAATAAGGAAAAACAGGCTGACAGAACTCCCGAAATTGACTCTGAACCTGGCTGATGTGGTGCTTTACCGAGGGATTTGAAATAGGAGCCAGGGCGCTGTGCTTGCTCCTGACTGCAGCCCTGGGCTTGCTCTTCTTCCCAAGCTTGCGGTGCTGCTGTTCATCCTACTTACAGCCTGTGTGTTGGCATTGTCCCTTCTTGCTTTTGAGTCCTCTGATGTGCCTTATTCTGGCCTGACCTGGTATTTATGAAGAGAGCTCCTATTTATAGGACAAATACAGGTTCTATATGTGCTATAGGAAGTGTTGAAAAGGATGTGGATCCTGTTCCAAACAATAGAGCCCGTATTTTGGGGGGTAACGGCAGCTGTTCTCCAGCCAGGGTTGGATGTGGAAGTTGCTGGGGGAGGTGGGTTCGGTGCTCTGCTAGCTCCTAGGGAAAGGGCAGCTGGCTTCTGCCAGGGAAAGGTGCGGAGAGTGACAAGCAAGGGGAGAGGGACGATGTGCGGTCAGGAGGGAAGGATTTGGCAGAGCTGTGTGTGAAGCTGCAAGCAGAGCTGATGCTAGCCAGTACCCTTCATCTTTAAGAACTGCCGAAATGTAGTGGTGACCCTTTTTACTTCTGTCCAGAGTGACAGCACTCTTCCTGAGGAGACTATGCTCTAACTTCTCATCTTGCTTTACAAGACCAAGGCTGGCATTTCTCAAAGCATCTTCCTGGCAGGAATTCGTGAGCACTGCACGTGCCTGTACAGGTGGTCCCATTCCCGGCTGTGGGATGGACCCCCATGGCATATTGGAAAATTCTTTTGCTTTCTGGTTTTGTACTGCACTTAAAATGTACTCTTGCAAGGATCTGCTTAAATAAAGTCTTTGCTGTTCTTACTCTGCCTCCCTGTAGCTGCCAGGAGTCTTGTAAAATAGTCTTAATCCAGTGTTTTATGTGCTTGCTGGCAAAAGAGTGAGTGAGTCTGCTATAGGGAAGGGACCTCTTGGAACTAGGTTCCAGCCTAATTTTTTCTCTCTCTCTCTCCCTTTTCTTCCCCAATCCTTCATGTAGCCGGTGAGTCACCAGTGACAGTCTTAATTGTGTGTGGTGATGAATGGGATGCCCTACAGGTAATTGCTTGGTCTTTGGTGCCTTCACATCCATTCATTATAGAGGGTAAGGGTGGGGAGAAAGCTGGTGGACTCTGATGTTGCTTGTGAATGCTGTGGCCTGGCTCTGAGGTGTATGACTAGAACAGCCATGCTAATTAACTCAAATTACCATCTGCTTCAGAAGAGGGGGTAGGCTTTAGCCTTTCTTCCCCCTTAGACCTAGCTGTGAAGATGCCCGACTGCTACCTTTCAGCACAAGCCTCAGGCTGTGCACTCTGCCTGCCTCGCGTATATATTTTTTTTTTTTTTTTTCTTTCCGTCTTGTCTCCTTTGTGTTCCTGGGTTTTTGCCCTGGTTGCTTCTGCACCTCACCTCCTTGCAGTGAGCGCCTGCCCTGCGGGCTGCAGCCTGCTGCCGAAGGAAGAGGAGGTGGGGCTGGTGGGGCTGCAGGAAGGTGTCTTAACTTGACTGTGGGGAGAAGCACAACCACAGGGAGTTGCGCTGCTGCGAAATGCTGGAGAAACAGCTGGTCCCGGGTGAGGAAGCAGGAGGCTTGCGTTAGCGCAGGCTTGCACTAAAGCTGTGCAAGCTGTGCTCCTTGGCACCCTGCCTCCTTGGCTCACCTGAGGTGCCATGCTCGCAGGTGGCCCCAGACTGGCTCTTTGAAGGGGGCTGCCACGTGTGGCACCACCTGCATGTGGTGGAGGAGGTGTCACTGTGTCAATACCGGGATTCCTGTAAGATCAGAGGGGAGGAAAGCTGCCTGTCACAGCTACCCTTCCTTGCCATCTGAAGCTCCCTCTGTTTGCTGGTTGACTGCCATCTCTCTCAAGAAAAGAGCTCATGCTGACAGGGCTGTGCACAACCGAGCAGTCAGCTTTTCAAGCAGGCTTCTTCTTGGGCTGAAATAGGCTGTGCAAACGGCTTTGAAGGCATTGCTTTCTCAGCCCCTCTTCTTACCCTTGCCCAGCAGCTTGGACTTGGACTGTGTGGGGAGGGATGGTAGCCTGCGTATAAGTTATTGCTTGTCCTTTGGTTGCTGTGGCATTGCTTAGCACTGGCCCAAGGGGAGCTGACTCCCTTTCTGTGCTGGAGGACAAATGAGTGTGAGAGCACGTGGGTACAACGTCTCTAGCTAACCTCTCCACGTCTGGGGGCAGCTAAGGCATGTGCGGCTTCCAAAGAGGAGCTGTCACAGTGGTGTTTATACCTGGGATGGTTTTTGATCTCAGGTATGCAGGAGAATAGGGCTCACCTCAGTAATATACAGTGGCTGCTGTTTGGGTCACAGGACCTGCTGGGCTGGGTGGGGGCTGAGACCCATTAAGTCCAGAGTCCTTCTCCAAGGCGTGCAAATACTACACCTTCAGGAGAAGGTGTGAGAAGTAGGAGGATCTGAGAATAAAATACACTCCTAAACTTTGTTTTTAACCTTCAGTTGCACCTGTAGAGTACAGCAACACTAAATTTGTTCCCTCTTTCTGCTTGACAGGTGAATTTTGTGCTGAGCAGGAGGGTCTCACCCCAGCCTGCTTGCTCCTGTGGTGGTGGGAATGGCCATGTTCCCTTGCCCCAGCACCTGTAGCTGCCTACTCCTAGTTGTGGCAGGGACAGTGCGTGAGAGTTCAGCTCAAGATCATCGTGGACCTTGAAGCCTCTTGATCAGGACTGAGATAGTGCTGAGCTCACACTCCTGAAATTCTGGAGTTAGGGCTTCAAAAAAATTACAAGATTGATTAAAGGTCATGAGACTTGCATTCCCCCTAGCCCCCAACATGTTTTTACCCTCTTGTTTGAACTTTGCAGTGTCAGGTCTTTGTGTGTGTCTTCTGTAGTCACTGAGTAATGGGATGGAGGTATTTGGCAAAGAGTAAGAGTATCTCCGTCTGGATGGTCTCAAAGAAGCCCATAGGGGAACACAATGCACTTGAAGGGCCATGCAGGGCAGTGGCCAGTGAGCTGCAGTTGCAGCTAACTATAAAAATAGTTCATTCTAGAGTGGGATAATGTCTGTTCTGTGCTTTCCTCCTCAAGTGTAACAAGTCCCCCCACCACAACCCCTATGTCAAGCATAGAAGGTGTAGTGTGAACAACTATCTGCCTCCCTGCCACCCCCGGAGCCCACCAAGGTTGGGAGAGACCTGTCTGCCCATATGCATGTGAGCATCCTTTYTCTGCCCCTTGCGTTCCCTTTGGAATTGCACTCTTAAAAGTACGTACGTGCATGCCTGTTTCAGAGGGGGGATCAAGAGCCCCCTTATCTCTGAGCTGCTACCTCCCTGACTGCTTTGGTGCTTGGCACGGTGTGCTGAAGTGCTCTTTGGGTGGTGAAGACAGCTGGAGAGTGCAGGTGACTGGGCACTCAGGCTGCGGTAGGAGGGGAGATGCTGGCAGAGAGCGTGATAAAGTACACTCTGAGCATGCCAGGCCAGGGATGCCTGCAGTCACGGTAATACCCACGCACTACAGCAGCCACCCTTGCTAGTGAGCTGCCCTTGCTTCAAGCTGAAACCTCAGGCAGCTCTCTGATGAGCTGTTCCTATTACATGCAACTCGCCGACTCGGCTCTGTGTCGTGTTTCCCCTGCAATAGGGTAGCAGCAGGAGGAGGATTTCTAACCTATCAGGAGTGGATGGGAACATGTCTCTGGTGTCCCATGTGCACTAAAGGTTAATTTTTAGGGCTGCTTCTTCCCTCCTGTGGGGGTGTTTCTTTTGGGCAGTTTGCTGCAGAGAGCGTGTCGCTGGAGAGAGGTTGGCTTGCAGTTGTGTGCAGATCTCGCCTTTTTTGGGCAGGGGGATGAGCCAGCAGTGAGGTCCAGGGAGACTGCTCTAGAACCGCTGGCAGTGGAAGCGGGGAGAGCGGGACTAACTCTTGTGGTCAGGACTTCTTTTTCTTCCTGAAGTTTGGATGAGTAAAGGGAAATGGGCTCCTACTGCCAAATCCTGCATGTATTTTAGCAAATCTGCTAACGCAAAGGTTTTCTTTAGTCATTTATAGGAACGTAAGTTGCCTACATGGAGTGTTACCTGCTCTGCCTTTTGTCTTCCCAAGGTACCAGTGCCTTGTCAGAGCCAGAAGACTCCCTTCTTTCATTCACCCAACCCACCTGCCTCCTCCTGCCCCTGTTTTAAGGCTCCTGTGCCACTGTTCAGAGCCTCCCCCGTGGATGGACAGTGCTTTCTTTAGCTGCGCAGCCTTCCCCAGTTGGGGACTTCCAGCCATTTAATCTTCCCTTCAAAGCTTTTCTTTACTCAGAAGTGTTTTCTTCTCCCTTGATACATTTCGCCACTGAGATTTTGTTGCGAGTCAGGATATCTCTGGGAGAACTGTACCAGCTGGAGTCTGTCACCGTGAATGATGCTGCCTGGGAGTGGAAGGGGGGTTCCTCCGGCAAGGCTGAGACTTGCGTGCTGCCCTTGTTAGGGCTTGAATCGTGTCCCTGATGCTGTGGCCTGTGTCTGCAGAGGTCGGGCTTCCAGCTCATGTATGTGGAAAGGCTCGGTGGCAGGTGAGGCGGATCTCACTTCTGTCCAAGCGTCCAGTCTAGGAGTGGATCTCCTGCTATGAATTTGAATTCTTTATTAGTAATGAGCAGGATGACGTCAGTTCTGATTTTGGTGGGTTTTTTTTTTTTGTTGTTGTTTTGTTTTGTTTGTTTTTTATTAAAGAAATTATTTTCCTGGTTGAGGCTCTGCCAGCTTCCCCTGGCTAAGTGCAGTGTCCCTTGTTGGAAGCAGTGTTCCCTGCCATAGCCAGTCATGGGGCAACCGAAATGGCTGTTGTGGGCATAAACATTAGAACAGTATCAGAGGGAAAAGGTTGATTAGCTCATCCTCTGTCTTACTGGTCATGTACAGCAGAGGCAAAACAGCAGCAGAGGCTTCTCCTTCTGCCAGGGAAGTTCTTGAGCAGCCTTCCTGGTCTGAGTTGAGCTGTGCCGCAGAGGCTGCCGGGGTCTGCTCACCCCTTCTCCCACCCCACCTCTGCCTGGCTGCTTGTGCTGGGCTGTCCCATGGGAGCCCCCACCTTGCCGGCCCTGCTGGACTCCTGCGCCGTGTGGGAGGCTGGTCTCTGGGTCTCCGGAGAGCAGCGGTGCCTGCTGGCGGCCCTCAATGTTTGCTGAGAAGCGGCAGCTTATCTGGAGCCATTGTTCTTGCCTGAACAAAGGGAAGGGGCATTGCTACCCTCTGCCAGCCCCGGGATCCTTTGTGCCAGGGGCTTGCTGGGTGTTTGTATTCGGGGTGGGGAAGGCAAGCCCCCTCACCCAGGGTTGGTGATGAGAGGGGAGGAAGGAGAGGGCTGTTGCAGGTTCGTGTGCCCCCGTGGGCAGAGAGGGCCTCCGGGGAGGTGAGTCAAGGCGGCTCAAGGTGGGGTTTGGTGCGGGGCAGCTCCTTATCAGGCTGTTTTAAGGCTCTAACAGCAGCGACTGGGCTGGCGGCACACTTGGTAGCAGGCTCTGGGCCCAGACGAAGGCAAATCCTGGGTCCGGGCCCAGACAAAGGCAAATCCTGGGTTCGGGCGCCAAGGGCAGTGTGTCCCAGTGGACAAGGGGTCTCTGTCCCTCGCTGGAGAACCTGCGTGGCTGAGGGGCCCCTTGCGACACGAGGCCTGTCCCCCTTCGCTCCCCACGAGGCTGTGTGGGGAAGGGGCCAGGAATGCCAAGTGCCTGGGCTGGAGAGTTGGGTGCAGAAAGAGTAGTATGTGCTTTAGTCTTCGTTGCCCACGCATTTTGTGCTTTTAAAGGAATGGCTAATGAAATTAGCTCTGCTGGAAGGCTTTGCCAGCCTGAACCACTGCTGTGCATCTTCTGACAACATGATAAAAATTAACTGGGCCAGAAGGTGCCAATTGTTTGTGGCTGTGAAATGGTCTCACATGCTCTTTCTTCCTCTTGTTCAAGGTGAGAGTCTGGCGTTATCTGAAAGGCAAAGACATCGTCACTCATGAGATCCTCTTGGATGGTGGGAACAAGGTGGTTATCGGTGGCTTCGGGGACCCATTAATCTGCGACAACCAAGTCTCGACTGGGGACACACGGATTTTCTTCGTTAACCCTGCCCCACAGTACATGTGGCCGGCACACCGCAATGAGCTGATGCTGAACTCCAGCCTCATGCGGATAACGCTGCGCAACCTGGAGGAGGTGGAGCACTGTGTGGAAGGTGAGGCTGGAGCATGGGTGCCTGGCTTTTTCCCTGGGGTGCTCTGAGCATGCAGATGCAGCAGCGGCCAAGCCCTGGCTCTGTTGGCCACCTTGTGCTCTTAGCTTGTAAATGATTGATTGGCAAATGATCCTGCTGGTGATGAGGCGGATCAATCTTGCTGTTCTACATGTGTCTGGGGTAGAGTCATACTGCTGTGTGGACTCACTTGTCATGGGGACAGTGCCTGGCGTTGACCTTGTTGTCAAAGGCAGTGGTTGCAACCAAGGTACAGCCAAGCAAAGTTATTTTATGTTATTTTTGCTCCAGATTTGATGCAGGTTCTCAGTCCCCTCTGTAATGAGTCCCATATGGTTGGGAGCATCCCCACTGCAAGTCCTGTCCTGACACAAGTGTGTGGCAGGCACTTACCAGGGAATTTAGACTCCTTACACCTGAGTTAAATTTTCCTGTAGGTTTAGAGCTAATAAGTTAATAGGTTAATCCTGTGACAAAGGCCTGTCCTTCTGCCCTAGCTTCCTCTGTCTTGGAGCTTCCTTGCTTGCTAAGTCAGCCTTGCGGACTCCTGTAGGGATCCAAGCCAGCCGAATTCTGCTTGGGGGTGAAGCTTGCTTCTCCAAGGTATAACTAAGTCAGAACCAAGCTGAGCAGCTAAGTGATTTTGGGGGGTATGAGTTGTGCTTCTGTATTGTCATGGTGAAGCCCTTGCATGTTAATCTTTCTGGAGCCTTTGTGTCTGCTCCCAAAAGAGCTCAGATGAGGAGGGTTGTAATGTTGTGCCGTGCTCATGGAGTACATGTGCACCACACTGACTGTGGCCAGACTTGTAGCTGTCTGTGGGACAACGTGAGGTGTGCTGACATGCCCATGCCAAAGAGGGTGGCTGAGTTACTAGTGCTGCTGTGGGTGTAACAACATAGCTGTTGGGAAGAGCTGAGGGGGAGACAGCCCATATCTGCTCTTTAATAGGATCTTAGACCTCCAGGTGTGGAGGTGTGCCTCTATGGAGAGCAGRTCTGCAGAGAACTGATCTTTCTTCTACTTGTTGCCCAACCACCTTGAAAACATACTTCTGTAATAACCTATTCGCTGGCTTCTCTCTTCCCCCTTTATGCTTGTCCTGTSTTCCAGGAAGAGCTCTGAGCTCATGGGGGAATGTGGTGCCCCAAAAGCTCTTCGCTGGGGTCTGAGTATGTCCTGAAAGCAGATGAGTAAACACGGGAAGGAATGCAGGAATTCTGCACAGACAACAAATAAACATGCAGATTGGCTCCCTCCTCCCCCTTGGACGTGCAGAGGAGAGGCCATAACCCCTTTTTCCAGCTGTGGATGCTGACAGAGGTAAATGACCGAACTCTCGGCCTGGGAGGCTGGGAGAGAGCAAGTTCAGTGAAGTGGCTCACAAGAGGCACCCGTCTTGAGTGGTTTTTGTAAGAGGGAGGGACACTGGAGGTTTTCTGCCTATCTATATGTATTCCATCTTGCACTTGAAAGGTATCAATCCTGCTCCTTCCTTGCACCTAGTGGAGAGGGAGGGAGGAGAAAGAAGAGAGTGTGTGTGTGGTTGTTTTTGTTAAACCTGAGCAAACATTTGGAAGAATTCTGTCTTCACCTAGTTTGCTGTGTTCTTTGGCATGCTTGTTTTGCACGCACTGGATGTGAGCTGGGGTGGCTGGGCTAGGTGGTTCCTGTTTGTGGTGAAGAATGTTGTCCCTTGAGGCCCCTGGGAGATGAGGAGAGGTCTAGTTTTCCTCCTAATGCTATAGATTCAATGTAGAATTTATCACTGGGACCCGTTCCCGCTTCTGCCTTTAGTGGGGGAAGATTCAAAATTGTGTTGCGTTGGTGTAATGCTCGTTACAGCCCCCGGTGTGTCGGGACTGGCTGCGTTTGGTGAGCTGGGCTGGGACTTGCTGCAGTCGGGGACACATCCTAGCCACGGACAGCTTTTCTTGCAGAGGGCTGGGGTGGTGACGGGACTGTTGTTCCCCAGTGTGCTATACCCTACAGCTGTACCACTGTCTTGGTCCCAGGAGGGGAGAGGTGTGAAGTGCCTGTGTGCACCAAGCTGTAGGTGGATGTGTCTGTCTATAAGCATGTCCACTGATGCAGTACCATAGGAAAGATTTGCTTGGTGTTGCTCCCATGCTGTTGTGCAAGGGAGCTGAAGGTGCCARAGCTGGGCATGTCTAAACTCTCTATCTCTCTCTCCCTCCTGTGTGCTTAAGTTGCAGGTCCATGCAGTTATAGGTGGGTTTATCTTTCTTCCCTGCTATATTAACCTTTCCTGATGCCAGGTAGCAGATGATTCTTTCTGGGACTCCCCTCTTCTCTGAAGATCATTTGCTGCATAGCTTGCTTCCTTTAACTAATTAGGCCCCTCTTCCCAATGGCTCACCAGGATGCTGTTGGCATGCAGAGGCAGAGCCAGCAGGCTGGTGTGGGGAGAGCGGGGACTGGAGGGGGCCGGAAAAGAGCCTGCGGACAACTCGCCATGTGTGGTGGACCTGATTTCTCCAAACTGATGGAGACCTGTCCAGACTGTGTTGCTGAGAAATGACAAAAACAAGGCAACCTTGAGTTACTAGTATCTCAGGTAGGTCAAAAAGTGTTGCTTGGGGGAGATGCAGTGATTCTTGTTTTGGCATCCGGCTGACTTAGCAGCTGTTTCACTTGCCTTGATAAACCCACCTTTCTTGTCATATCCAGTGGACTTGCTTTTCTTCTTCCCACATCTTGGAAGCCTGGTCATTGTGTGAGTATCCTACATTCTGGGTGCTGACAGGTTTGCTGTAGAGAGTGTGGAACAGACTGACCCCCAAAACCTTGGTTTCCCTCGAGCCCTACCCAAAGCTCAGGCCTCTCCTGAGGTCTGTGAAAGTCCCTTTTGGCTTGCCCAGTGCAGCTGCCTTGCTGGCTTCTGGGAGGCCAT
This sequence comes from Phoebastria nigripes, assembly GCA_035582835.1. Taxonomy (NCBI): domain Eukaryota; kingdom Metazoa; phylum Chordata; class Aves; order Procellariiformes; family Diomedeidae; genus Phoebastria; species Phoebastria nigripes. The sequence goes on along the minus strand of JAYKAV010003044.1, from coordinate 3,886,463 downwards.
GCAAAACCGGGCATGAGAACCTGCTTCTGCCACCCTGGGAACCCTTTCTGAGCTCTGAGTCTGAGAATTTAGCTCCAGGACTTGTTTCCCATCAGCTCCCCACAGGAGGGTTCAAAGCAAAGCTGCCCAGAACACTGCTCTTTGCTGCACTCTGAGTTTAAAAACAAACCTTTGAGTGCTTTTGCAGAAAGAATTGGAAGAATGGTGGCAGCTGAGTGGAAAAACATGAATGTTTTGAGTATCTTCATCTCCTGTTGCTCTAGCTTGGAAAAATCCTAGACATCAAAATCTTGCCTGTCTAAGAGGGAAGTTCAAACCAGGGCATCTCTGTGAAACAGCTCAGGTTAGAGTAAAACCAGTGTGTTTTGATTACACTTAATTGTGGTAAAAATGCTTTGACCAGCTGTAGTCAAAATGCAAGACTTCAGCTAAGCTTTGCAAACTGGCTTCAGCACCGAAGGTGCCTGGAGGGAAGTTTTTTGGTGCTGAACGGCAGAGGAGCAGCTCTGGGGCTTGTGCAGGAGGCTGGGACACAGGCTTGGGCTGGGTCCCTGGGCGAAGGAAGATGTTTGCTGTGGTGCCTCTGTGGGGGAATGCATGGAAAGGGAGCCGGTCCCAAGCAGCACGCAGTGCTGTGTAGCACTGGGAGTGGATTTCCTCTTGTTCTTCAAGACATCTGGATGAGGCTTCCCGGGGAAAGAATTAGCCTGATAAGCCACAGCCTCGCTGTATTTGTGCCTTGAACACTGGTACTGCATGAAGAGGGCTGGAGTCACTGCGCAGGTGTTAGAGCTTCCCAAGGCACGCCACCAGCAGGCTCCGTGCTAGGTGCAGTGCTTTCCTCTCCTTGCTCTCCCCTGACAATGCCATCAAGCACGCTCTTCTGGAGTTCAACAGCTGACTAATCCCTGAGAGATCTTTCCCCTGTGTGTGTGTCTCATATTTCACTTTGATCGCAACTACACTTGAAGAAAATCAAGATTTTTGTGTATGGTGTGGGAGGGGCTGTGTGTTGACTCCATACTGAGCTGTCTGGGTGGAAGGAAGTTCAGATTAAACCTTTGTTAGGGCCTTGGTTAATGAGAACCCAGAGCTCCTCTTAAATAGTGCCTTGCTTGTGGCATGATTTGCATTAACGCTGGTGCAATTGCCCCAGTCGAGACTGCTTTGCTAGCTTTGGAGATGCACGTGGACTTTGAACCTCCTGGGAAAAGCCATGTACGTTGGCTTTACAAGCACAGTGCATAGTGAAACCTGGTAGCATTGGGTACGGTAAGCACAGGCCATTGTAACAGAAGGTCCTGCTGGTGGCTTGAGACCCTCGTCCCAGAGTAGCATGTCCAAAATATCTTCAAGAAACTCTTGTTCTGTGATTTAACTAGTGTGGTGTCACCTCAACTTYTCAGGTGACTTGGAAAGTAGGGCCCATGAACCAAGGGCGGGGGCGGGGGGGGGGCATTAAGCCTTTTGGCAAGGACGGATCTGCCTGTCTTGGGGGTGATACTCTGCCTCCCCGATGGGAATAATTCCAGCAGTGAGAGCAAGGCTGACTGACCCTCTATGTGCATGTGTAGCAGCCGTCCCAAACCCTTTCTGGACTACCCCGGCTGCTGAGAGTGGTCGTGGCTGGTGCTGCGCTTGTGCTTCCACAGTGCTCGGTAGCTTCTCTGCTGCTTCCTCCAGCCCTGGTGYGGCTGTGGGCCTGGGGCTGCTCCCTCTGGGTAGGCAGCGAGGCGGATGCGTGTTGTGCTGGGATGGTCACCTTTGGGTGCTGTATGTCACCCAGCCTAGGAACTGGAGGGGGCTAACGTGGTATCTCGGGGTGCTGCTGTGAGGCTAACGTGCAGGCCTTTGAAACTCTTTTCCATATAGATGCCCATAATAAAGCTAGCTACTCTGGCTTGTGTTCAACATGCAGTGTGCTGCAGATGCTCCATATGTTTAAAAATGTCACTTAGCTCTTACTGAAATTCTGATTCTAGCCAGTCCAGAACTCTCCTCTGACTTTTCATGTCTGTGGCAACCCTATTAATTACTCCTGTGGAAGAATTGCATGCAGCCTCTGTTCTCCCATGTCTACTTGGGAGCGGGACTGCTTTGAAAGCATCTCCCTTTAAGTTACACTGTCCATTCCGTTTTGTCTTCTGCCTGCTCACTTTTATTCTGTCCTCTTTTTTTCTTTTTAGGACTCTGCCTCCATAGAACTGAGACGTTTTGTTCTTGTAAACCAGCCCATGCAAAATTTTCTTTTCAGGCTCCTTACAGAGACTGTAAGGCATGCACAGTGGGCTCCTCTCAGCAAGGAAATTGCTGGCATGGGTTTGTGTTAGGTGATTTGGGCTGTGGTCACTTCCCATGCTCTGGTCTCTCTGCAGCCCTTCTCCACCCCTGCAACTATTTCTTTTTAATTCATCCCTGGCATTTCATTGTGCTTCAGAACAGGCGAGGGAGGGGGCTGGAAGAGGGTTAGTGTGTGGGTTTCTTCTTAAAGAAGGTTTTTTTTTTCCTTCCCTCCTCTTCTTGGCTCTGTTTTGAATTGAAGATAATGAGAACAGCATCAACACCTCTGTCTCGGGAGGGTGAGAGAGTTAGCCAGCAGCTGTAAAATGTAGTAAACTGAGAGGAGAGAATCCACCACGGAACGCTCCTGGGGGCCCCTCCTGCCTGCCCGTCCGCGGGCTGGGGCAGCAYGGGCACAGCAGGCAGCTCAGCTGGCTGCTGGGGCTGCAGCAGATTTTTCTCTMGGGGCTGCCACCTCAGAGACTGGCACGGGGGAGAGCAGGGACTTACTTGTGGGTGAGGTGCTGGTGCTTCAGGGGTGGCTGGAGCCGTGGCTGATGCTGCAGAAGCCAGCCCAGCCCTGCTGCGCTGGCCAGACCGGTATTTGCAGGAGGGGCTCTCACCGCTAGCATGGGGGGTCCTGTGCATGGGCCAAGCATAAGGGTCTGTTTCCACCCTCGCTTGCGTGGTAGTAATGCAAAACATCCCATGGGTTTATGGCAGTAGCTAAGAGAGTCAATTTGTTTAGCAAATTCCTATGGAATTTTAATCTGCTGTGGGAGGCTACTGGTCTGGGAAGGCTCCTTTGGCCCCACTTCCTATTCTGGCACATCCTGCCGCATTTCTCTGCGGGATCGGCTAGGGCTTCTTGGTCAGCAGCACAGACGGCGTATCTCTTGGCGGTGCCGGCTGTGCAGTTATGACAAGTGCTGGGCCCTGGCCATGTGCTCTTGGTTCTGTTTTTCTTTTGTTTGTTCCTCTAATAACTTGGAGGGGGGCCGTGGCTTGCTGTCTGCAGTGCTACAGAGGGGAGCTGCTGCTGCGGGCTCTGGCAGGCTCTGCGCCTCCTTCTGCGGTGTGTTTTCCCGTTGACCTGCTAGGTACTGATCAGTGCTGGTCCCRGGCTGGTATATCACCTCCTGCCTGGTGGGAGTGCACAGGGAAGCTGCATTCTTCCTGTTTCATCCTTTTTGCACAGATGTGGGGTAGAAGAGAAGGGTGGAGAAAGGAAGGGACGTGGGAGTGGGAAAGGTATTGTGAGTTCCCATAGAAGACCAGTCTGAAACATTTCCGTGTCCCGCTCTCAGTCCCTGCAGCCTCCTTTCAGTGCTTCCCGCTGCGGGATGCTTGCACAGCATCAGCCTTGCACAGGGGACTTGGCAAGAGCTGTGTTACAGTGCTCCCAGGCAGGGGGTTGCTGCAGGGAGCTCCTCTGTGGGCATGKGAAGCCCTTGGTGGTGGTGCTGGGGGCTGTGTTCACCAGAGGAAATCCCCCTGCGGGGGCTGCGGGAGCAGCTGCTCCCCCAGGGCGGCAGGGAGTGGGTGCAAGTGGAGTGATGCTTCCTACTGGCAGGCGTCAGTGTTCCTGTTGGCAAGGCTGGCTCTGAATCTCTCCCTCTGAGCATCTTCTAAACTGAATGCCTGCAGATTTGGGACTCTGGCATCTCCTTCATCCTCTTTGCATCCCCTGGCTTTGCAGAACTGTTTTTTGGACTCCTTGATAACCTGTCGCAAGGCTGGGCTCGGGTGCAGCTTTTCTGTCTCACTGCCTCTCCCTGACACCCCCTGCCCTCATCCTGCAGCCAGCATGTAAAATGGGGAGCTGTGTGTGTCCCTCCTCCAGCTGGATGAGAGGTTGGGAGCCTGTCCTACACCTGGGCCCACGCTGCTTTAGCTCACGTGCTGGAGGTCAGCCCTGCTGATGCTGCAGGCTGTGGGGCCAGGCTTTGCAGACAGCCTGTGCTGCGTGAGCCTTTACRCACTGACTGTTGCTTTTGGTCACAGTGTCACCAGGCCACAAATCTGTAACTTTAACAAAAGGAGTTGCCGTGCTGTAATTCCTTCTGTCCAAGCCTTCCCTGTCACTCGCTTTGTATCTCTTTGCGCAGGTCAAACATGGGAGGGAGCGGTCAGCCCTGTCACGCTGTATGTGCTGGAAGTGTAAATTAAAGGTACAGGCGTGGCTGCTTGCAGAATGCAGCCAGACAATCACATGTATCAACTCGATTGTTTTAATGCTGTAACCAGTTTGCAGCTATCTAGGACTGGGTGGCTCTGCCTTTCTGGCAGGGGCAGAACTTGACTCTCTGTTTCTCTCTGCAAATTGCCGGCTCCTGCTGCTCAAAGCAGGTGATGCTCTCCCTTCGCCCAAGGCTCACGCTGCTTGTCTTGGACTCTCTCTGGCTGAGAGCTGTGGCATATGGGCGCACAGGTCAGCCCGGGTATCCACAGAAGCTGTCCCAGGAGAAGGGATGCGAGGGAAACGGCTCAGTACTCATCTGGCTTCCAAACGAAGCCTGGGAGCTGGGCTTTGCTGGCAAGGAGGACAGACCTGACCTGCCCTAGCCTTCGGGCTGTCCGGAGCTGCGGCGGGGTGATGGGCAGCACCGGGCGGGCCAGCCCTTTGCCCGTGAGCCCTGTGGTGCTCTGCCTGTCAGAGCTGCCAGGCGCTTGCCGGAACTGCCGGCACCCGCCCGGGCTTGCTCCATGCTAATCCTTACCCGGAGCGAGACTTCAGTCTGTTTATCTTATTAAACACTCTGCAAAGATCCTGCATTCCTTCGGGATGACTTCCAGGAGCAGGAGAGCTCTTTGATGTGCTGTGTGGCCGGGGTGGGGACAGAGTGGGCCCCGCGCCCCAGGACTGGATGGATAGCTGCCTCTCCCTGATGGGCTGTGGGCAGCTAAGCAGGGAGAAGGGATTGGAGGAGGTGAACGGTGCTCTGCAAGCTGCTCCCTCCTTACAGAAGCCATTGYATTTTTCTTTTTTCCTTGAAAAACTGCTTTTCTTCCTGCATTTTCAGCTCCCTGGAATAATTTTCTTTGATTAGCAAAGGAAATGGGACTCTAGTGCTTTCAATAATTCATACCCAATTTGGCTAATTTCAGTCTGGCTRCAGCACAGACTGCAAAGTGAATAAGAACGTGTGAGGTTTCAAACCACTTTTTCTTATTCGCTTCTAATTTTTACTCCCCTGGCTCTTCCTGTGTCCAGCAGCCACATCAATCTCTGTTAATCTTACTAAACTGTGGCAAGCTGAACAGCGTGGCTGGGTGTGCGCAGCAGCACAGGCTGGGCTCTGTCCCCAGTCCTGCCTCGAGCCCAAGTGAATTGCTGGTCTTCCTAAGCTTGTGCTCTCCCACCCAGTGTCTCACCCCCTTTCTCTTGTTGCTTGGTTGCTTTATGAATGACCTCCATCAGCATTGCAGCTGAGGCCTTGAGCTCACCAATACCTCTGTGTGAGCTCTTGTGCCTTGGCCAGATCCCAGCCCTGTTAATTCCCCTTGCCTCCTTAGGTCCATATTGCAGCTTCACCTGAAAGCTGCTTTCTCTGGTCGGTAAATGTGCTGCCTGTTTGCATTGCCTTGTGCTGACACACAGCTGCTTTGTCCTGTCCCAGAGGTAGTGCCAGGCAGCAGAGATCTTGTGGATCACGCAGAAGCTTGCTGGTAAAAGGTCTTTTGCAACACAAACTGCTGTAACGGTGTCTGGTACCTCTGTCTTTAAGTAGCTGGCAGAGTAGGAGCTGTGGCTGGTGTTTGCCTGGCATGCTGCAGAGGGGAGTCTGCATGTGTCATTCTTTGAGTAACTAGGCAGTGGTTTTTCTCCTCAAGCTGAGGCCACGTGGATTTAGCTGGATTTCTTGGATTTAGTGGATTTCTACCCTGAAAGAGGATCGGCATTGCTACTCATTGTTTAGAGACTAGTGGTGCTCTTTCACAGCTGGGCTTTCTTGTAGCCCCRCTCCGTAGCTTGCTTATTCCAATATCTCATCGTGGGCTGCCTTTTTGGGAGAAGGAAAGCAGGCTAAAATGGCTCTGCTGCCCCTCTCCAGATTCAGGAGACAAACCTTTACATCTTCCATGACCGACTGCCTCTCCCTATCCTTTTTTTTTTTTTTTTTTTTTTCCTTCCCCCCCCGTCCGCGTAGTAGTGGATGTTGGAAGAGAACTGCACACTCCCAGAGGATGTTGTGTCATCTTGATGGGCTGTAAGTGCATCTTCTGTCTAATATTAGACCACTGTGCTCTCTCTGTCTTGCAGGGATGCTAATTAGCTTAAGTGAATTGGAGGACTGGCTGTGTCTCAGCATCTTTGATTTGTGGGTGATACTCAATTAAAACAAGGGGAACAGAAAAAGGCTGAGGGAGCTTTTGCTGATCTCTGCACTTTTAAGTGCGTTGCCTCTCCTTAGGTATTTAGTCCTCAGTTCTGTGTTTCGGGTGAGCAGGGCCAGACCAGCATGGAGACCAGCTTGCAACTCTCTTCAGACATGCAGGAGTGCTTTGCATTGGAATTTGGTCTTATCCAAACTGCTCCTCCTGGGGAGAGAGGGAAGCGCGGAGGCTCAGAATTTGTTGGAGAACAGAGTGAAGTGGTTACCTTTCCTTTAAGGACTTTAAAGCAATTTGCCCATGTTAACAAGCCATTTAACACYCCTTGGTGCTGTCTGCATTTCTGCAGACTGAGACAGGTATGGCAAATAAGCAGCAGTATGGTCCCAGTTTGTAGAGCAAGTCTGTGACCAAGCAGGGAATGGGACCCAGGAGTTCTAACTCGGTGGGCTGCTCACAACTGCCAGCAGTAGAAGGGGAAAGCTCAGGATAACTGTGATTACCCACCTGCATCTTGACTCTGAATGGATGGGGCAGACACTTGGTCCCTAAAATGGGAGGAGAGCTGATGGCAGGGGAGATCTCCCTTGAGGGGCAGTTCAGGATCCTCACTGCCATAGCACTGAGTTGCTGTGGACTCTTTCCTGTTATGTGTGGATTCTCTGGGACTCTCCCTGCTATGGCATTCCCCTGGATGCACTGGCAACGTAGATGTGCTTTGAGTTTCCTCCTGCCGGCTTTTCCTTCAGCCTTCCAGGCTGCCCACAATGCCTTATCAGCCTGTTCCTGACTCCATCTACAGCAACAGGAGCGCAGGGCTGCTGTGAGCGCTGCACGCTGATCACGCGTGCATGGTGCCGAGGTGGTCTGCCAGACATGCCCTTGGATGTTATACCTTGGCTTGTTCTTTTCTCTGCCTGTGTAAAATCCTAGCATCCCTGCTGGTCTGGAGGAGTAAGCAAATAGAAGAGGCATTGAAATTGGACTTCCTCAGCTCTTTAGCTAAAGAGAAGCATGGCAAGAACTAGTTCCTGTCTTCCTTCTAGCATAAATGCCACCAATGCAATTTATCCGTTCCTCTGAACTATAGCTGCAGACTGGAAGGACAGCTCATGCTGCAGAACCCAAAGGCCAGGAGGGATGCTCAAGAGTTTATTTGTAACCGCTTGCCACTATTGTGTGCGTGTTGTATGGTGGTGAACTAAAGCCCCCATCTGAGGCTAAATTCATGTTCTGAAGACTAGTCTTTAAACTTCTTCCCAGCCTCTTGTGCTGTGGCAATGTTTGTTGCAGGTGGAGGATTGTAGCCAAAGCCTTGAGCCTGGCTGGGTGCGTGTTAACTCCTATYGGAACAGAAACTGCCAGGTGCTCAGCTTTGGTAACCAAAGGGCTGAGTAAGTTGTGGCCTTCCAGCACTTGCAGTACTTCGGAACCCCCAAACTGCAGAAGAGAAGTCACTGGAGGGTGGCGGGGAGAAATATCAACCAATACATTGCTTGCCAACTCTAATTCAGCTGCCAAATTGTGATTGTCTTGGCTCTGAAGCTGTTCTCCTTGGCCAAGAAGCACCGTATCTCGCTCTGTTTCTGGGAAAAAACAATGCTCTGTGGCCTTAGATCGGTTCAGGCCTTCAAGTACTTCTGTAAGATCAAGGAATAACTGCATTGCAAAGGAAGCATCAGCCCCAAAGAAGYGGTGGTGAGGGTGTAAAAGTGATCTGAATGAATCCTCTGACTGCGTAAGGCAAGCTGGATCCTGGCTTCCCACCTCGGGCAGGACAGCCCCAAACAAACTTTCCTGATTTGCACGGCTCAGGAAGCCCCTGGCAGTGACGGGTATGGACACAGAAAATCGAATTGGCCAGTTGGAGCTGTAAGGTGCGTTTCCAGCTCTGTGTGTTCTCTGTTAACGTGGTGAGACTCCTGGTTCCTGCGGAAGGCAAAAAATCATTCGAGCTTGGGAAGAAAGGAGAGGAGCAAAAAAGAGGTTAGAACATGTTCTGGGGGCTGTGCCTCAGTACCTGGGGCTCCCTTTATCAGTACCATGGGCTGGCTCTGTTACCTTTTCCACGGTGCTGAGACCCCTGCTCCCAGTGCCTGCAGCGGTACCTGCAGGGCTCTGCTGGGGGTCTGTAACTGCCCCCTGAGGGTCAGGGCAGGCTGGGGCTCAGCCTGGCCTCATCCCTTGGGCAGTGTTTCCCATGGGTACCGCCAGAGGCTGAGCAAGAAACCTCYGGGGAGGGAGCGAAGTGGCTGTGTTGAGGTGTGCGTCTCGCGCCCCTGAGAGCAGAGGCAGACAGTGGGCAGGGGTGGTTTTGGACCCCTTCGTAGTGTTYCTCTGTCTGGAGGGCATTTCCCTGTCCCTCTGTGCACCCAGCCCGGGAGAGAGGTGCTTCCCTGGGCTTGGCTGGGTGCTGCATGCCGGCAGTACCGGCCCTCCCCCTTGCACCTTTCTGCCGATAAACCTTAATCCGCTCTTGCACTAACGGGCAGCGGCCGGGCAGGCAGCCAGGGGCGGCATTCCAGTCATAGCTCAGCCAGGTAGGCTGGCAGGAGAAGCCCTGCTCGATGGGATCTGCGGAGYGAGGTGTAGGAGGAGCAGCCTGCCCGCAGGAAAGGGGTGGTGTGGGCAGCAAGGCGTTCCCAGCCTTGCTGGGGCAATGGCCCAGCAGCAGGGGTGGCACTGACCGCCCAGGGGTGCAGGCGGGGGTGGCATCCTTCCCCSGTGTGGGTGGGGTGGTCTCTTGTTGCTGATCCTCTCCTCTCTGGGTCCCTGCTCCTGCGATGCTAAGCAGTGCCGCCTTATTTCTCTTGGTGGCTGTCCTGGTAGAAGAGGACATACACTGATTTTTAGATGCTAGTACAGCGATTGCTGGGGAAAACCCAGTGCCTGGCATTATGCAGCAGACCAGAAAGGTCCTTGCTTTGAATTCGGGACCAATCCTGTCACTCCTGGATGGCTGCATTTGAAACGGACATCCAGCGGGAGAGGAGCTGGAGAGGGCTGTCTGCGTGCCCCTGCCTAGCTGTGCTGCAGGACGCTGCAGTCTGGTTACAGACCAGGGCAAGCATTTGGGCAATCTGCTCTTCCCTTTGTGCCTTCCCAGAGGGAATGGCTCCTTCACTGTCATGTTTTATATAACCTCTTCAGTGTTTTCAGTGGCATTTTTATCATGGCGGCTGAGGAGCATTTTCCCTCTACAGGAGGTGCAGGATTGTACTGTGGCTCCATCTCTTCTGCAGTGATAGTTTGCCAGGGGATTCATTCAGGCTGAATCCTTTTCCTGCCACTTCTCATTCTGTTGTTGCTGGAAAACTTTACTAATGAACAGATCTATCAAGGCTGTGGGGTCAGAATTGAGTGCTCTTCCTCAGTTAATTACCCAAGCAAATCCTTTTGGCTGGGCTGTGGGAGCCATTCGTGGCTTGGGATTGGCAAGAGCTTGGCCTAGGGTGGGCTGTAGGTTCATTTGGGACAGTTGTGCTCTTGGGGAGTCAGCCTTTGAGAAGACAGCTTCTCCGTCTTTTATTTGTCCACCTCCTGCTTACAGCCAGTTTCTCAGCTTTCCTTGTTACACTGGGCTGTCTGTTTATGTAGTGATAAAATCCCTGAGCAAATTGTTTTAACTGATGCTGTTTATCTAAGAGATAAACTAGGATCAGTGGAAGCTCCTGGCAGTTGTATGGTGAAACTCTGTCATGAGGAGCCATTTGAGCTCCATCTAGGTGAGCGCTTCTGCTTCTTTCAGCATAGTTGCTTTCCTAACAAACTTCTCCCAGACTAAGCACAGAGACCAAGACTTGCAGAAATCCCCTGCTTCTTGCCACCTTTGCCTTGCGGTTGGAATACCAGTGCCGCGGAGAGGCAGGTTGATGGCTGCAAGGCCTCGGAAGAGAGGTGTTTGCCTGTGCTGGGGTGGGCTCTGCCTGGGCTGGCTCCTGGGGGTGCAGTGACCGCGGGCTGTGTCTCTCAAGTGGCCTGCAGCCCCATACCCACCCCACCAACTGCTGCTCCCTCTCCCTTACTCCATCCCTGCTTCTCTGCAGGGAACAACCTGTTCCTCAGTATGAGTTTTAATGTGTCATGAAAGCCTGGGGGCTGCCTTCATCAGTAGTGCCAAGTAAGCTGTAAAACAAAGCTCAGGTAGTTCTTACAGGGCATCTCTGCCACAAGCAGAGCATCAGCTTAGTATTTGAAAGTCTCGGAGAATGTATAGCTAAGTGGGTTGGGTAAAAGGTGGATTTAGGTATTATGGGGAAGCTTCAGGCCCAGGACACGTGCAGATATGGCTCCTGCCTCTGTGCATGCTTTGTGTGGCCTGGTGCTCTGATCGTGGGGTCCTGCAGCCAGATCTGGAGCTGGGTGCTGGAGCCGCTGTTGTCTAGTAGCCCTCTACTCCAGGGGCAGCTCGCGTTGCCTCRGATAAGTAGCCAGGTCGCTTGTGGCTTTGTTTAATAGATGTGCTGAGGAGCGAGCTCTTCTGTGCAGGAAGCATTTCCCACCCTCAGCACGTCTCCCTGCCCCCACARGCCGCTGCATTCCTGGGCAGTGAGGTTGCCTGCAAACAATGGCACAGAGATGCATGTCCCTATACGGTGACGGGTGACGTAACCCTGGCGAGGGAGGGAACCCTTCTCCATAGGTTGTCCTTTGTCTCTGGCAGCTCTCTGGGGCGTGCTTCCCTTGCCTTTGGTTAAACCTCCCATCATGGGTGCCAAATTTCTGGATCCCCACAAGCTTGGGAAGGAGGACGGAAATCTCTGGTCACTCAGTATGGCTTCTTGCTGCTGTGTCTGGGGACACCAAGTGCATGGTCCCCTGTGCCTGCTGCTATGGGGGAGGCAGGAGGAGGGAGCCATGGGGCTGGAGTTGAGCCACTGGCTCCGCTGTGTCACTGGCAGGTCCCAGGTTTGGTGGCTCTGGGCACAAGGGTGTGTGGCAGGGAGAGGAAAGATCCTGACAGAGGTTGCCTGCTGCGGGGGCTTCCAGCCCTGCCTTTGAAGAGTAACGTCCCCATCTCCTAAACACCGCGCATCTCCCTGGCCTCTGCGCACCGCTGTCGGCACGTCTCGGCAGGACCGGGCAGCCCACGGCTCTGCCCATGCAGGCGCTGGGGCCTCTTGGCTTGGGGCAGGCTTTCACTTAGATAAAAAGGTCGGTGTAAAGGGGCGTGATGCAGATCAGTGTATAGGAGGTGAATTTTCTCTTGTTAAAGACTGGAGGGGTGGAGGAACTAGGCAGCAGGCTCAAAGGGAGGCCACTCTTACAGGGAGACAAGTTAAACTAAGGAGTTCGTTGCTAATGGATGGTGTAAAAGCCAGAAATATTAAGGGGCTGAAAAAGGATTAGGCAAAATCATGATGGGTGGGTGAATCAGTTATTTGGCAATTGTGTAAGTTAAGCCAGTTCTGGCTGAGGAAGTCCCTGAAGAGCTAATTTCCAGATCACGGGACGGTATAGGATATGGGCAAGCTTGCTCAGCCCTTGCTTGGCTCTGGCACTCTTCCGTTAAATGTCTGCTACCAGCAGCCGTCAGCAGGATATGAACCACAGGGATCGTTGGCCCTGCCAGAGTGGCCTCTCTCGTTCTGGTCTCTCCTCCAGCATTGTCACCGTAAGGCTTGGAAGAAGGAGGTGAGCTGCAGCATGGGAGCAGCAGCTGTCACACACTGCCTGCTTGCTGTCCCCAGGGAGGGGGATGCAAAGCCAGGCTCTCATACAGGAGTTGCCAAGGCTTCAGTCCCCCCACTGCTGTAACCCCAGTCCCCCCAGTGCTCCCTCCTGGGGTGGCCTGGTGTGCCCCAGCCTGTGAGGAGTGAGGAGGCTGCACGCCTGCTTGTGTGTGCATGCTTGGGCGCTCTCTGTTTGCAGGGCGGGCGCGTGGCTTCCTCAGCGCAAGGCTGGGCAGGTCCTTGGGCTGCAAAAACTTGCCTAAGAAACTGCCTCTTTTTCTCCAGTCCCCTCCTGGCCTGCTTTCCCTTCAGTTGTGCCTGTCCTCCCCTGCGTTGCCGGCCCAGCAGGCTGCAGGTTTCGGGGTGAGTGATCATTTGGCCATGTGGGCTATGGGTAGTGCTCCATCTGCAGCATACCTCTCCCTGTGCTCCTCCATGCTGCAGGTCAGGAGGAAGGAGGGGAGATGCAGCAGCATCCCAGTGAGTCCCGTTTGAGCATGTGTCCTGGCTTGTGGTTGCAGTGCCCAGACAAGGGTAGCAATGCTGGAAGAACAGCCCTGCTCCGTTCCTGCCTCTTGGGGAACTGGGGCAAGATGAAGAGATGGGGTTGAATCTCTTCTTTCTCCCCCTGCAGTGCACAGAAAGGACTTGCCAGTGGTGAGCTGGAAGGGTCAGAGCACTCTGCACCCCAGCTGGAAGGATTTGGCTTGAGGACCCTTAAATGCATATCAAGATACAACAGCTCCTTCTCCAGCCTTTTTCCCCCTCTTTCCCTGCCCAAGACTGCTCTCCCTCATGGCGTGCGTGTGCTCTGTTTGCGTAACCTGTTCTGGCATGTGCCCTGGTCAGGTGGATTATGTGGGGCAGAGCTCTGCCAGCCTGGAATGCCAGCTATGCATCCCCTGAGTGCCCCTGGATGCAGAGGCAGACACCCGCTTGTAACATGCCAGTAACTTTCCTGCAGCACTGGTGCCTCTCGGAGAGAATTTGGGCAATGCCAGAGCTTGTCAAAAGATGTGAGGGGGGAAGGCTTGGGAGGCAGCACCTCTGCCGGGCTGGGGAAGGCGCCCAGCTGAAGAGCAGTGCTGGTGCAAAGCTGGGTCTGGTGGTTAGGGTGTGAGGCTGCTGGAAAGCAGCTGGCATCCCTGCCTTGCCGGGGGCTTCTTGTGTGAACTTGCTCGGGTGCTGTGAGGCTGGGAGCTATTTCTCTCCCTCCACGGGAGGCGTGGGAGGCTGTGGGGTGGGGAGCTGTAGCAGAGCTGGAGTTGCAGAGTGCCTGTGGAGCTCCAGCAAGGAAAGGCAGCGCTGCCCTGGAATGGCTGGGGAAACCTGGGGCAGTCCCTGCTGGGGAAGAGTTGGGCTCTGCCTTCCTGAGGCGTCTGCCGCTGGCTTAGCAGCTCATGCCTGAAGAGTAAAAGCGTGATGTCCTGTGTGCACGTGCTTCCCGCCGAGTTCCCCTTCCCTCCCTCATCGGTTGTTGTTCCTGTAAAAAGGTTTTAATCTCTTTATGGAGAGAACTGCTGGTTATTTTCCACTGACACCCGGGCAGGATTGCGCCAGGCACAGCGCTGCACTGTTCTCTGCAGGAAGCTGAGGGTGAAACTTCTAATCCTGTAGAAAAAGCAATTTTCCATTTGAGGCAATGCTGAACTAGTCTGCAAATCCATGTTCTTTCAGTGCCTGCCCCAGAGCAGCGGGTTCCTGGCTCCTGCGGGGTACCAGGGGTGTAGTGGGCAGGAGGGAGCTAATTCCTGTGATGTTCTCATAAGCAGTGCAGTTATTCTTAGAGGGCTGGGCAAATCCTACAGTATTATCAGGGTTCCTGCAGTCCCGTTGCCAGGGTTTGTCAGTAGCCCCTAGGGACCGAGGCATATATTTAGCTCTCGGAACAAGCCCTGTTTTGCTTGGTGGATAGTATGGCTGGAGATAGTTTCCTTGGAGGATGCCGAAGGAGTACCCCGTGCCCCTAGAGGTACTTCTCATGAAAAGCAGAATTCTGCTCTGCTTAGCCAGGTCTCCTGCTCGTTGGCTGGGGCTGTGCTCCACTGCTTGGACCAAATCTTTCAGGTTAGGTCGTTCAAGTGCTCACCTTTGCCTCTGGACTGTGCTGTCGYTCAAGGCAGAAGAATTGCAAGGTCCAAATCAGCTGGCTATCTTAAGCTGAACTCAGGTGGTCACTTGTTCCCAGACTTGCCCCTGTTGGCACACAAAAGCTGAACTTATGAGGTTATTCATAGGCACTCAGCATGGCATGTGAGTGGAGAGCTGGGATGAAAGGGATGCCAATGGTAGAGGTCCTGCTACTTCTGGTAGTGGAGGCTTCTGTCTCTTCATAACACTCATGAGAACCGTTGCCTTACACTGAACAGGCGCTGCAAGGCTGAGCCCCCTGGTACGTCTTGCGTGGCCAGATGCAATACCAGGAGACACGGTGCTCCTTGGAGCAGTACTGCGTAACACTGGTGTCTAGGCTGTGTGCAGCCTTCTCTTGACAGGTGAACTAGAGCAGCGAATAGCAGCCACCTGGGACGGGGGGATCTGCGTGCTTCCTGGGCAAGCCCTGATGTTCACAGGGATGTGCTGTGCCAGCTGGTCCCTCTCTTGTGTCTCAATTGAACAGAGCCCTGGGCTCACCACGGCGGGGCTGGCAGTGGTTTGCACAAAGCTTCTGCATCAAGCCTTGCCACATGACAGCCCTGCTTTCAGCTTTGTAGAAACTTCTTTTTCTGCCAGTTTTATGTGTTTTAATTATTGCATAGATGTGGTGGCAGAGGGCTCTCTGGTTGCAGCTTAGAGAGTAGAGGTGGCACTGCCAGACTGCAAATGAGGCTTGTCACTCATTATTCCTTTCTTCCCTCCCTGCTGCCTTAAGCTGGGCTTTGCAGCAGCAAAGCCCCATGTGCTGGGCTCATCTGTGTCACTATTGAGCTCTGGGGCTCTTTTCAGGGGGAAGAGGATGGCGAGAGGAAGTGGGGAGGGGGCGGCYGAGGGCCTGCTGGAGCTGGAAGAAAAGCAGCTTTGTGAGGCTGCTGCGTCAACCCAGAAAATGACTGGCTGGAGCGTGGTGTTGATGCAAGCACCTTCCTCTCTTTGCTGTGCTGCCTGGGAGAGTGTCATGGTCTGGAAGATGGAGCCAAACTTAATCTTCTCAGTGCTCTGGCTACAAAGATCATTAAAGGTGGGGAAATGGCTACAGAAATATGATGGAAACTTGCTTTCTGGGGTGGCCTGTCTGAATCAACAGTAGCAGCTTGCACAGAGCATCTTACCTGTCCACCCTGATACAGAGAACAGCTTGCTCCCTTTTCTGCTTAGAAGCTGCTTATGTACTTGAAAGCAGTTGATCACCTCTCCCTGCCAATGCCATTCCTCTAGATTGAGCAGCCATGGCTCTTTTGGTCTGTGCTAGTCCAGTTTCTAGGACCGAAATCCACGTTAGCAATGGATTGCTACTGTTTTTCAGATTGCATTTTTCAACCTGCTTACTGGTGTCTGATGCCTGTTGTGCTGACTGTGTGAATGATGAGCTGGATAATGTCCAGCTGCAGGTACCTGGGAAAGGCTTTTGCTCTCTGGGCAGGCTGAGATAAGGCTGTGGGGAAGCTGCCTTGCCCAGAACCGCTACCTGCTGAGCATGCGTGCAGGGAACGGCTTTGTTGGGATGGCTATTCCTGGAACCGTAATGCAGGTTTTGGGCAGTCTGTACCACCCAGTCTGTGCTCTGCTGGTGTGATGTCTGTAAAAAGCAGCGTGTGCTGGGAGTGGGAAAACAGCTGCCGTTTGGTTATTCCATGGACCACATGCAGTCTGCCTTCCATGGAAATGAAATTCTTTCCCACTTTATCTACCGGATATATCCTGTTGTGAAGTTTGTTTGGTGTTTTTATCTCCTGTAGTCCATCTTTGTTTTGGAGCCGCTCAGTGGAACATCAAAGGCTGGATTTTCCCACCCACTTATTCGGGGAAGTACGCAGCTGGCTGAGCCTAGGGGCAGTGCTGCTTTATGGTAGAGCAAGAGCCTCCATCAGAGCAAGTGCCCGCTTCACTTCTACATGTGCTGAGGGATCTTTGAGCAATAACTCAGGCCAGCCTTAAAGGTACTGACAGAGAGTCCTGGGCAAGCCTTCAAACCTGGGAATGTGAGAGAGAAGCTTCTGCCTCCAGAATTGGCTCTAGTAAATAGAAAAAAGAATGTCTGAGTTCAGACCCCGTACTAAAGGGATCTGATGCTTTCACTGGTTTGTGAAAGCTGAGCCCTTGGACTCCCCTGAGAAACTCTTGGCCCTCTGATCAAATCGCACGTCCTGATGTCGGACTGCACGCGGACCCYGGTGGGGCAGAGGGGTGGGAGCTGCAGGTGCCTGGGCACCCCTCAGGATTTGAGACCGCTGCCTGCCTGCGGAATGATTGGAGCTCGTTCCTTGGGCCCAGGGCCTCAGGGGCTGGCACTGCCAAGCCTGGCAAGGGCCACTCGCCAGCACGGCAAGAAGCTGGAGCTGGCCCCAGCAGTTGTGCAGCGCTGGGCTGGAGAGCCTGCACGTGGCAGAATGCCGCTTCTCATGGCTTCTGGATTATGAGGGACTGATGGCAAGACCCGAGAGGGTCTTGCAGTCCRAGGTTGGTCTGTCAGCTGGCCTCACCCCAGCTTGTAGGCAGCAGCTTTCCCATTGCTGGAGAGAAGACGGGGCTCTGTTTGGACTGAGCTGTTTGGAGCCAGGAGGCTCTGGGGTGGTGAATCGTGGCTGGCAGTGCAGACACGCTGATGGACTTGGATCCCTGCCTCTCCCCACCTCACCTGCGGGGAGGCATTCTTCTTGCATCTGCTCATCAAGCCCTGTGCYGACTGAGGTTCACCTGCCACCTTCTTGGTCTTTTTCCCGGGCAGAGATGAGATGTGCTCCCTATGGCAGCCCAGGCTCAGGCTATGCAGCCGCACTCACGGTGTCCTCCCTCGGTTTGCTTCCCTGCTCCAAGCTGGCTGCCCATGCCAGGCTGCCGCTGCAGGCAGGGATCAGCTGGGCTGCGCCCCATTTCCAGGGGCTSTTAGCTGCAGTCCTCTGTCTGAGCTGGGGAGTGAACC
This sequence comes from Phoebastria nigripes, assembly GCA_035582835.1. Lineage (NCBI taxonomy): Eukaryota > Metazoa > Chordata > Aves > Procellariiformes > Diomedeidae > Phoebastria > Phoebastria nigripes. The sequence continues at coordinate 3,869,096 of JAYKAV010003044.1, read as the reverse complement.
ACAAGGCTTTCCAGCTAGCTGATACTGCTATTGTTATAAGCCTGCGATTCTAGTTAAAAACCAAACACCCTGCTACTAATGGCTTCTTCACAGAAGCCTAGGATGCTCTGTAGGAGCTGGCTTTCTGATGTGGCRCAGGGTAAACATGTACTTCCCAATCTCACACCGTGTGGTTTTTCTTTTCAGATGAACTTGATTTTTCTCTCCCCAAGTATGCTGAATTCTCATCCCCTGGGAAAAGAGCAGTCTTGCTTCCTCATCTTTCCCTGCAGGGTCCTGCCGCAAGTTCTGATCTCGCTGGGGCTTTGACAGCTCCCTGGTTGGCAGTGCATTTCTCTCCTCGGCAGGGCAGTTCCCAGCCCAGCTCATGTTCCAGGCTTTATTCGCTAACAAACTGCAGTAGGGATTTCTGAGCTGCCTCGGTGGGATGGAGGGTATAGGCATACATCTTGAGCTAGCCTGTTATTTTAAAGCTGCCATTCCTTTTGCTAGTCTCATTGCAAAGGGAGTCTGCCCTGGGCATGCTTGAAGAGGCGGTGTGCTGCAGACAGGCCCAGGTACCTGCTCTGCCTTCTCCAGGGTAGCGCCTTGTTTGCTCAGCAAAGGGGAGAGAAACAGCAGCTTGCTTGGTGCTTGGTTGTGCTGTGGCTCTCGCTGCTCTGCTTGCTGTAGAGGGCTGCATTGGAATGGCAAATATGCAGACCTCAAGTGATCTTTGGGGTAAAGCACTAGGAGTCTGTCTGTTTTCCGTGGGGTTTCATAGCAGCATGGGCAAATTGGTTTGGACAGAACACGACCCTTCCATTTGTGGGTGAAAGTGAAGCTGATGGTAGATAGAAATAGCTCGGATATTTGTTAGCGGATGAAACTTTGGTTGCCTGGGAGCATCTCTGCTTTGGATTCAAGCTAGGGGGACAAATCTGCCGAATTCCTCCTAAACTCTGCCTTCGTCCCAAGCTTCCTACTGACACCAGCTGATCTACTTCATGCTCTTCTGGCTCATGAGAACCCTTGCCTGCTGAGCTCAAAGCTGCTGGCTGGGACCCAGTTCCCAGGCACTGAAGCAGGAGGGAATCTAAAGAAACCCAGGCTGGAATTGTTTTTCTAGACTGATAATTTCTCCCAGACAGCTCTCAGTTAGACTCCTAGCCAGCTGGACTTGCACTTTCTTTGCCCAAGGGAGTCTCTTCTAGACTCTGCAAAGGCCTTGTGGAAGTGCAGCCTGTCTCCCTTGAGGCTGCAAGTGATGCTTTCAGCAACGTCCCGTCGCACAGCTCTGCTTGTGGCATCTGTGTTTAAATGCCATGGAGGCAGAAAGGAGCGGGGCAGGACTGGTGGGAGAAGCTGGCTGTGACTCGAGGGTGAATGGATGGTTATGTATAGCCTTACAAAATCAGGAAGCATCCTCTGCTCAGGGGTACAGTTCTGGGAGCAGCCTTGCCAGTGGGAGTATAGGGTGTGCAGTGTTGCCTTATGCATTAAGTGTAGCTGCTCTGAACTCATCTTAACTTGACATCATGCCCACCCATGTGCATGGTGGGTGCAGAGTCCAGTGCAGGAACTGCAGGTCCATCTGGATTTAGCCCATCTTCCCCACGTGCTCATTTTCTGTGGAGCATTGCCTTTGTGCTTCAGGCTGGGCTTTTACAACACCACCTACAGGAGAGCGACCAGAAGAGTGGAGGAAACAAAAAGAAAGATGCTTTAAGATGGCAGCTGGACCACTCCTCTGAAGGCAGGAGGCTGTGTTTATGCCCCCCTCCTGCCTTGCCGTTTACAGCTGTGCTGCCTGCCCTCCCACCCAGTGGGGCCGTGGCTGTGCCCGAGTCGGAGGGTGTCACCTTGGCAAGCATGCCAGCGTTCTCTCGCTCCTGCAGAGCCTGGCCCCGCTCTCTGGGAGCATCACACTAGGCAGGGGCAGCTGGTGGCAGCACTGGGAACACTGGGCTCTTGCGTGCCCAAAGGGAGCTGCCTGCTCCCTGTCTGCCAGCGGCTGTGTGTGCTGTGTTACGCCGCTTCTGCAGAAAGAGGAGTGTGTGCCTAGTGCTTTCTTCTTCCCCAAAATGAGGATGTTGCACGTCCCACCCCCTCCGCCCAGCCAAAGCGTGGGAACTCTTTGGTGAAGTGCTGCCCCCGGAAATCGGTCCCCCGAGCGGGTTGGTGTCTTTCTGCCGGAGGATGAAGGGAAGCAGCAGAGTGGGTTGGAGCCCCTGCCCTGTGAACCCGGCCAGTGAGCTTCCAGCCCCTAGGGATCCTCTGGCCATTGCATCTGTCACAATAAGAGAAAATACTGCTCCAGGGCTTCTGTTTCCCTAGCAGAGTCTGGTGGCTGGCTGGCTCCTTCACATGTATTCTGTGCCTTTTGCTCTGCTTTCCAGCAGGGGCTTTTCCTCCCCCACCGCAGAGGTCTGCACTCTGACCCTGCGCATGCAGATTTGCAAGGACTCGGCTGCAGAGGATGGGTGCTTCCCRCACTGCTGTGGGTTAGTCTGTGCAGAGCAGTACCTCTTGCTGCAGAGGACTCCTGGGGGTCTGGGTCCGGCTGCCTCTGGCCTGGCAAGGCGGTGGCCCCTGTCATAGGGAAAGAGGGGGTCAGCGCCGAAGGGTTAGGCTACTGGGGCTTTTATGTAGGAGACCCCACTTGCCTTTTGCAGCTCCAGGTGCAGGAAGGGGAGGTTTGGGAGCTCACTGCTGGGAGCGTGCACTGGGGGGAGGAGGAAGGATGCCGCAGTGGCTGTGGAAGGGCACCGGGCATGTGCACAGCGTTAGTGGGACCTGCACCATTTCTGCCTGAACAGGAGGGGTGCATGGCTTGCCCTTGCTGCAGGAGGGCACCCTGCAGAGGGGCCTCGGGCACGGTCGGAGCTTTGGGTAGGGAACGCTGACTTGTCAGAGGTAGTTTCTCTTCCTCCTCCCAGCCCTCTGGCTTCTGCGCCCCATTATGTGGGGCGTAATGGGACTTGCATGAGGTGGGACTCTGGGGCTCTGCTCCCTACAGTGCCAGACAGGCTGTCTCTGTGTGGCGCATCGCTTATAAAGTGGTCATGGTTCACACAAACATGTGGCCCAGAGTCCTTGGGCCAGGCGCAGTGAAGCTGCTTCTGCCATGTGCAGCTCGTGATGGCGCATGCCTGCCTCTCCATGCGTCACGGTGCCTATGGCATGGGATGTGAGATAGCGTTACATCTGAGCGTATTTACATGTACCCTCCCGACTCCAGCCTGTATGATCAGCAGCCCCGCAGCAGTTGGTGGAGCTGGGAATCTGCACCGCCATGTCTTGTAAGCACTACCCTCGCTGCCATGCTCCTCCTGAGCGACAGCCGGTCCTCTAGCAGTGTATATGAGGATAGAGTTGAAAGGAGCTGGCACTTGCTTGAAGCCTGCCTCAGATTAAAGGCTTTCCCTTCACAGTAAATCTTGCATGTCTTACATCTTAACGTGTTACATTCTTTGCCCTGGAGCAGGGCTGGAAACCGGCCACTGTGACGCTGACCTGTTACAGGAATCACGCCTCTGTACGACGTGGGAGATCTGGGTGTCGTGCTGGGTGCTGCTCCCAAGTTGGGGTGGGAACCAATTGGCTTCGCTCTGTGGGAGTCTTGGTCAATGGGACGGGCAAAGTCACAGTTCAGGCTGTGGAAGCTGTGTGGTGAGGATGTGGGGTCTGTGTGGCACTTAATGGCCGTAGGGGACAGATAATTGGCTCTGCTGGTTCATTTCAACTGCATCTTAACTTGTATGTGCGTTTTGGGGGTTTGGTGGTTGTTTCAAACTAATCCTAGCGCTAGCTCTGCATCCGCAGCTAATGGCAGTTTAACACCAGTTAACAGCCTTGCAGTTCAGACAGATGGTCTGACTACGCTATGGGGGTGTCAAAATACAGGAATAATTGTTTACAGGCAGAAAACTGCCTACGCGGGAATCAACACCCAAAATTTGTTGGAATTTGTTCAGAAGGAGCCCATGGCCTCCATCAATAAAGGATGTGTGCAGCAGGCTCCCTCCCCCAGAGAAGGGGCTGTCAGAGCAGCTTAAAGACGGCAAAGTCGTGGGGCTGGAGAGGGGAGAGCCATCACCTGGTGTAATGCGGCAAGCAGCGTGACCCGGCCAGGCTGGTGGGCACTGTCCTCTGGCTCCCAAGCACCGAACTCCTGGGAAGCAAGTGCTTAGGGGGCAAGATGCTCTATGGTCACAGCTTGCTCCTTCTGGCCTGCTGTGGCTCACTGCCTAAAGGCACGATGGAGTGTGGAACCYGGCTCCTGTGTACCGTGGGGATGGTCCCAGGCTAGGCGGCAGGTGAAGAGCAGAGAGGTGTCTGCGGCAGCATGGTCTCTCCTGTCCTGCCTTGGCGGAGAGAAGCAGGGCACATTCCTCTGCCCTGACTTCAAAGGTTGTTGCTGCATATACAGAGCCCAGCAGCCTTGGCAACCCTTGCTGGCTGGAGCATTGGCAGCAGCTGTTTGCTGCTGTTCCCCGGCTCTGCTGGGCTCTCGCTGCCCTTTTGGCCTTACCGCTTTGGGAGAGATGCCCGCTCCCTTGCTATGGGAGCCAGGGTATGTGCTATGGGTATGTGACTCCGCTTTCCCCTGGTCTGCTGCTCCCRAACACCTTCCAGGCGGTTTACGTTGGTGTCATTTCTACCTGCTCTCTGAGTCTGTACTGTCCACCATGCTTATCTTAAGGGAATTTTGGAACACCTCTAAATCTGCATTTCAGTCTCGGCACCCTCTTGAAGGAGTATCTCCTTGTTCGCCGAGGAGGGAAGCTGAAAGAATGACACCCTCAGCTTAGGACCTTACATTAAAATGGAATGAGATCGACCCAGTCCCAAGGGCATGCCCACTGGTAGGATGGGACATGGCTCCTGATCTAGAGCATCTTTATGCTGCACCATAGCCCAGAGGGACCAACTGGATGAGTGGGTGGGCTGGTCCCTGGGGCAGAGCACTGTCCTGCAGCTGGGACACAGCACCAGCCAGCTCCCCGCTGTGGCACAGTGTTCCGGGCTCCATGCCTGGGCAGTCGGAGCTGTAAGGAGAGAACAGCCGGGCCACCCCGGCTTGGCCCCTCGGTTAAACACAGGGGAGCGTCTACTGGTGTCTTGCTTCCTGAGCTGTTTGGGGCCCTAGGTCTTGCCTTTCTCCAAAGGACAGTTAATCTGGGTCTGTCCTCCTTCTGCGGGGAGGGCGAGCTGCCTGTCTGCAGGCATCTTTGCAGCCAAGCAAAGTAGGGACATGCCGCATCTTTATGGGAGGAGTGGACAAATAAGTGGTCACCTGAAAGAGATAGCAAGGGGACTTATCAGGGTTCGTAACTACTTTATCAGGGCTGGGGCAGGATCAGCAAGTGCAGGCCCAAGTCCTCCTCCATTGTCACTTTTCTGCGCAGTTAAGACGAGAACTGTATTCCTGTTGCTTTATATGCCAGCACTGGGTGGGGAGGGGGTATTGCATATCTGCAGCAAGCTGCCCTCTTCAATCGGGAGCACACCTTTCTCGTGCCTGCCATTTACATCCTTAGGTCGCCTCAGGTGAGTCCCTGTTGTCCCATGGTTTCTCCCCTGATTTAAGCAGAACAATATCCCTCTGTCTCCAGGGGAGGGTGAGAGAGAGGGCTGGGTTGTCCTGAGTGCTGGTGGAGGTTTTGGGGCTTTTCCAGCCCTGGCTCCTTGCCCAGCTTTTTCTGAGCCACGCAGGTGACTTCAGCTGCATACCCCTGTCCCTGTGTTGGGAGCATTGCTTGCAGCCCAATTAGGAGATTAAAACCTGCTATTAGGAAATGAGACTGATGCAGCACGGGCCAGCAGTAGTTTCTTGCTTTCAGCTCCTCCGGCTGATTGTGGTTCATTGGCTCCCTCAAGTCTCCTGAGCTTTGCCCACCTGATCCCAGTCCTTGGAGGGGACTGCAGAATAAGATTCTTGTAATAGTTGTGCGTTTCCCACGGAGCATATCAGGTATATCCCTTGCAGCAGAGGAGAAAAGGGGTCTCACTGTGTTGTATGGAACAGACATTGTGGGGAGGTTGTAGAGGAAGAGGTGATAATGGAATTGCCAGCAACAGCCTTTGGAGATCCTGGTAGCCTCTGCCGTAGGAGCTAGGTGTCTGGTGCACGTGGTGATGTGAGACAGATGGACCTGGGAACTCCGGGGCAGGAGAGTCTGCTCACTTGCTTGCCTCTGTCTCTTTTCTTTCTGCCAAGATCCTGTGTGATACCCTGGCTGCTACACTGCAGAGTGCATGCCTTCGGCACAGAGAGGTCTGAGGCTTTGTGGAAACCTAGCGTGAGGGGAGTTGCCAGAAGAGAAATAAACTTGGTTGCTGCTTTGTTCTTCCCTATCCTCACTGTGTGTGCATCCTTTGACTATTCCGTGTCCTGGGCTGTGCCCTTGGCAATACCCCCTCCATCCTGGCAGGGCTCCTGATAGATGCCACTCAGATGTTTCTTTAGCGGATGGATCCTTTTCCCTTGAGGTGTGTGACCCATTTCACACTGCACTAACTGATGTTACCCAGCTGTGCTCCACACCACCGTGCCTCTTCCCTGTCACCAAATACATTCTTTGCGTGGGTTTTAGTGGGCACCTCCTTCCTTGTCTGGTTGGCTCAAGCACTGCTTAGGCATCTCCCCTTCCTGGGGAAAGGCAAGTGCATCAAACTCTTCAGCCACTTTGTCTGCTTTCTCTCTTACTGGGTTAACTTCTGTTGTAGCACGTGGAAGAGGAGGTGCGGCTAGGCTGCTGTCGGGATGCTGCACAGCCTCCTTCTGTGGGGGTCAGGCCTGCCCCCTGAGCCCGCTTGTTAGCAGCGTGGCAGGAACCAGGGACTCCGCTGTCCTCTGTGCTTATCTGCCTTCTGCTGGAGTCCCTGCAGATCTGCAGGGGTCAGGGTTTCTCCCTTGCTTTTATCCAGGCTGTTCTTCATGGGGCTTTGATCCACACCATTTCTCTGGCTGGGTGTCGGGGTGGGTGAGGGATGATGCTTTGCAGGTCTGCTGAGCAGTTGACTGCTCTTGGGGGGCTGCAGGCTTCTGGGGGTGACCGAGAGTGGGGTGGGGAACCTCTCGTGCAGAAGGTGAGGAGTCAGACCCGGGGGCTGGCTGAGCACAACCCCTCCCTTGCCCCGACTCTGGCGAGCTTTTCTCCATGGCCAGCGGATCCAGCCTGCACTGCCCAGGAGGAGTGGGGCAGAGCRGCTCTGCTTGGCAAGTCTGTGGGCAGAGTTTACTCTGGTCTGACCAACTGTTTTTGCTCTGTTTTTTTGCATGTGCTGTCCTCTCCCACGTGGATTCTGGATTATTCATTACTAGGTAAGAACAGTATTTATCTCCTTTCTTGGACTGAAAGTGGGGCAGGGGAGGCTGGGACGCATTTGGTCTTGACACACAAGGACGCCTTGCGTGATGGGAACTTACGGCTTCAAGGGAGCAGAGTACGTGTGCGTGGGAGGCTGATTACTTGGATCAGCCTGTGCCTGGGCAGTCGCTAGCCCAGCCAGCAGTGAGTGTGTGTGGGTGCCTGGAGGGAGCTCTCCCATGCAGGTGGCAGGGGTGAGCAGAGCACACGGGGAGAGGGGGTAGGAGCTTGTCCCATTTGCTCACTGCCACAAAAGAAACCAACTCTGCCCTTTTCTCCTTGTTGTTAGAGGAGTGTGAATGAAACTTCCATTTTGCAGAAGTGGGATGGGCTGTGTCTGAGCATCAACTGGTTGACTAGGCATCAGTGGCGGGGGAGGGATCGTGAAGATGGAGATAAGGATACCTGGAACGCTTTAAAGTGGGGGCTGTCTTTCTCCTGCATCTCTGTACCAGCAGCCAGAGTTGGTAGTAATGCTTTCCATCCTAGGAAAGGTGACAGGGCTGGCTTCTCTTGATGCTCCCACATTCCCACAGCGTGACTGGGACCCACACCAGACATCCTTTGGGGATGGATTGAACCTTTCTTCTCTGTTCAGTTTTAAATCTTCTATTTAAAAAAAAAAAAAAAAAAAAAAAAAAAATCTTGGCCTTCTCAGCTTCCTGCTAGGACCACTAATGCTCCAGGATCCCAGAAGAGACCCCAGCTTGTCTTCCTGGCCCTCCTGCAGGCAGAAATGATGTAGAGCCTTTTGAGTTCTGCAGAAGAGCATGTTAGGGGCAAGCAAGAGGAAATGTCGAGAGTTGCAGGACTCTGAAGCAAAAGGGAGCTAGCACTGTCGGATACTGTCAGGCTTTTGCTTTGTACTACCGGCAGTGTGGTGGCTTAGAGAAGTAGGGGGGAGGCAGTTTTTTATGAGGTTTATTTTGTTTTTGCCTTGTTTTACCCCTAAGGCTCTGGAGTGGGCAGCTACAAGTCCTTCACTGAACCTCGCTGCCAGCTCTGCTGGCCTCTGTTGCTGGCCCAAAACTTGTTTGCTTGGAGTGACTAGCTGCTGCCTCTCTAATCCTGCTTTACCTGGCTGTGGGCTTTTGTGCCATGCTGTTGCCTTTTGTGCTAATGATCCCTTATAATAGCAAAGCAAAATGTTTGCTTACAGCATTTTGCAGCTAGAGACTGTTCTGCATCCTGGCATCTGTCTCTTGGATTTTGCTGCACCCTTAAATACATCATGAACCTGGAAAGGACTATAAATCTTTCATGATTTGCCACTTCTGGTCCAGAAGATCTCATGGTAGTGGGAGATGTCCTGCTTGGGTGCTCTCCTCCCAATTGCTTGTGTGCTGGACTTGCCTTGTCTTGGTGGATCAGGGAGGAAAAGCCCTGGGGAGTGCTGCGTCCTTGCCTTGTTTTGTCTTTTGCCTGGTCTCCTGAGTCTGGACTCATGCTGTAGTCCTTGGCACTAACTGCTGGGCACGACGGCTATAGTTTGGTCCTCACTACATCCTCTTGGAATAGGGAATGTACTGTGAGAAGAGAGTCCCGAGAGCAAAGGCAGCCTCTGCCCTGGCTCTCCTTGCACCTGGAGGGGCAGTGGTTTTCCCCATAAGGGTTACACAAGAAGGAGCACGTGGAGAAGTGAACGCTCAGTGGTGGTATTGCTGCTGGGAGCTTTTTGGAGCATACATCTGTTCTGAAGTGCCAGTTTATTCCTTTACCAAGAGGAGAAAAGGGTCAGCTTATGCTTAAAAGGAAAGTGTAAGGTTAATGGTCAGTGCAAGTACAACATTCTCGCTCCCTGATAACTTCCCTTCTGGAAACAAAACCCACATGGGTTTGACTTCAGTAAAGATCAATAGGATTTATAGAGGCTGTTCAAAATCTTCAGGGTCAGTTGGTCAAGTGGGGTAAATTGGGAGAGCTTCGCTGAAGGTTATAACACTTAATTGGTAGCAGTGCCTCCAGTCTGGTGCTGCGATTTAATAGGAAACCTGACCCTCTGCGCAGCCTCTGGAGCCGAGCAGTGGCCTGGGAGCGGCCGGCAGCTGCCGAGGGTGCTGCTAAGCAGCTCTCACAAAAAAGCCCAATAGGGTTTGATAGCCTCAGCATCGCTTTAAGAGCACTAAGACCAGATCTAGCCTTTAACTTTTTTTTCTGGTCTCTGCTGTTTTCCTTGTGTGTGTTTAGTTTATCTGATGGCCTAACCAAGGGCCACACCTCCTGCATTGCAGATGCACATTTTGGCCCTTTAAAGACAACCTGGAGTCTTGCAATTTTAAAAATACAGATTTCTAAAAACATTGCCATTTGTCTTAGGTTTCCTGGGTGAGGGTCGCTCTCTTCATGAGAAACTTAATTGGACGTGGCAGTTCGCTGTTAGGAAGGAGGTGGGCAGCTGCCTGCTGAGGGTAGCAGCGGGAGCGGGCCAAGCCCCTCACTGCCACTCCGGGAATGGAGCGCTTGCCGGGTGCAGGACCCCCTTTGTAGTGCCCCGCAAATCCCCCTCTCTGCCGTGGCCACACCAAGCTGTGCTCCTCTGCCTGCTGCTCCGGGGGCCAGCTTTGCTTGGGTGCTCCCGCAGTGCTGCAGTCATGTCTTCCTGCCAGAGCCACGGCTTCCCGGAGCGCAGCGTGCTGAGGACCGTGGCCACCAGCATCGGCCATCCTGGAAAGGACCATGGTAGTAGTGCTGCCCTTGAGGCACGTGTCTGCCTCCTGCTCTCTGCTAGAGGCTGGCTTACACTGGAGGGTTTATTTGGATCCCTCCTGCTGGGAGATGCAAGATCTCATTCATCTATGAAGTGCTGTGCCCACCGGTGAATATGCGATGCAGAAATAGCTGGGGAGGGAGGAAACCACCTAACTAGTGTGGGGAAGGGGTTAAGGGGGCTGCCTTGCTGGCTCAGTGCAGGAGCCCGTTATCGTGCTGTGCTCCTGCTCTGGGCTGCTGGGACAGGAGGAGTGGTAGGGAAATGGTGGAGCTTAAATAGGTTGAAGGAGGTAGGGGAAATGCAGGATTTGTGCTGGAATCAGGTGGGAGTGGGATTAGTAGGCTGATGACGGGGAGCAGTGAAGGATGTTATTTCAGGGTCTCCATTAAACAATTAAGAGGGAATTTTCTTTAGCCAGAGAGAACGGAGTTAAATGCTGTGAACGGAGGCAGCTGCTTGTGCTGTCTGCCCTACATGGGACTCTGGCAATGACAATTCTCCACAGGGAAAGAGAATGAATTTTAATGAAATCTTGAAAGACTTTAAATTTTCATGTTAACTTTAATTATTCAGGACAGTCGAAAAGCAACTTTAAAGCTTCATAAAAAGAAAAGGCCAGTTTGATTTTTTTTTTTCTTTTTTTCTCTTTTTTAGATTAATTGATTTGCATTTTGTTCCACTGCAGTGAAACATGGACATTTTAAAGACACTGATGTTGGTTATTGCATCTGACAGCAAAGCTGAGGAGGAAGGATATTGGGAAATGACTTATGTACTGCCTGGGGCATTGTAGAGGTACCAAAAGAGCCCAGTGGGGCAAAAGGCTGTGTTGTCAAGGATGCGGGGGCAGTATCCATACTGGGCAGCTGATGGGGTTGCAGGCTGACTGCTGCACTTGCTGCTCAACCCAGAAAATTGCCTGCGTGGGAAGGCCCCGTGTGCTTTTAGCCTCACCGGTTCCGTGCGATGCCTCTGTTAGCAGCAGGCGGGACGGCTGGTCTCGGGGTGCCAGCCTGCCTGTCCCTGGCTGCAGGGACTTCTAGAGGGAGCAAAGGGCACCTCTTGTTATCCAGCCCGCGGTACAGGCGTTCAGAGTGCCGTGCTGCAGAGAAGGAGATCCCCTGGGACTGTGTGCTCAGGCTTGGCAGCAGCGAGCATGAAGAAACGACTGGCAAAACACAGGGCTGCCTGCCTCCTGAGTCCACTCCCCACTGTGGGGTGGAGGCAGCTCCACTGCAGCGGGGATCCCTGTTGTTCATGCTCAGATGGGCCCTGCTGACATGCAGCTTGCTCTTGGTGGGGACTGTGCCCGTGCTCTGCCGTGACCCTGCCTCCTGCTTCAAGTGATCCCAGTGTTGAGAGCATCCTCAATTCCCACTGATTTCAGCAGCCTGATGCGCTGCAGCCTTGGCGCTCTCAGCTCTTGGAGGGGGGATGCTATGCATCTGCCTGTGCCCCAGGGCTTTGCTTGCTGCTGGTTGCACAGCTCATTTCCTTGAACAAGGCACTTGCTTCTATCTTGGTCCTGTGGTCTTTCTCACTCTCCTCTCACTAAGCCCAGGGCATCTGTCTGCATTTCTGTTTCAGATCCCCAGCAGGCTGATGCCTTGCCTCCCTTTGAGGGTGCCCCACGGGTGCAGAGGGGCTCCGTAGCACAAACACGTCTTTTATTCCCTGCTGCTGAGAGCTGCCAGGCCTGGCTCTCTTCCCAGAAAGCAGCGCTAGTTTAGAACATAAGCAGCTATTGTCTTAGCCCTGGAGACTGCGATCTGAGCTCTGCTGGTGTTGCGGGGGGGAGAGGGGATACAGCATGCTAAAGGGACTTGAGAAAGGAGCCCAAGGAATACAGGAGATTTGCAGGCTCTCAATTATGCTCGTCTCACCAAAAATAATGCGGGTGCCTACTCCTCCTTTGACATTCGAATCCCTCTTCCACCCTGTCCCTGGGGGTGGCTGTTACAGTTAGTTTATGTCTAGCAAAGACTGGGTCCTTTGTCTTGCACAGGCTGGAGAAGGAAATGGGGGGGAAGCATGGCCCTACAGTAAGGGTCTCCTCCTGGGAGTATACCCCAGCTGGGCCTGGGGTCCCTCACGCTACCCTGGTTGTGGGGATTGGCACTTGGGACAGGGAAATTGCTTAGGGCATGGATTCACCCATCTCTCTCTAGCGAGGTGACAAAGCCGCTGGTGAACATCGTCTTGTGGGCGGCAGGTAACACCCTCTCCCGTTCAGCTTTGTATCCTCATAGCTCGTTCCCCTCGCCGAGGGATGCGTCAGGGGTGATTCTGGTGTGGGCTTAGAGCATGAAGTGCTGCTTCCCAGGGTTTTCTGTCTCGGGATAATAAACCATGGGTCCCTGCAGCAGGGTCTGTGGGCCAGCTCAGCCCCCTGGTAGGGGATGAGACTGGCTGTGGAGGACAGCAGCGTGGCCCAGCGGGGTGTGCTGGCTGCTTAACCACTGTCCCCTTCCTTCTGCGGTGTGATCAAAGCTAGTGCTGTGTGGGGTGCAGGAAGGCAGAATTATGAAGATAGTCTGCTATAAATCAGAGATTCTGCCTGCGCTTTTATTTGAAGAAGTCGAAATTCAACACAAGAGCAAAGGGATGATTTAGTAAAATGAATAGACAGTAAGTTGTCACCTGATGGGGGAAGCTTGTGCAGCATGGAGAAAATAATGGCTCTTGATGCCACAGGGACTCAGAGGGGCCAAGGGCTGAGCAGAGGTGATCTCGGGTCTCATCCAGTCCCTAAGGTGGCTCGTGGCTATCCTGCCTTGTTTTGGGTCTCCCTATTCCAGGGAACAGAAACAGCTCTGCAGTTCTGTGCAAGGACCTGATTGACCTGTTCTTATTTGTGTCTTTGGCTTTGATTTGTTCTGGGTTCAACCCTGTAATCCAAGGAAAATCACTCCACAGGTAAAATTACAGGCAGGGATGGTTGGGTAAGGGAAGCCTAGAGTCCCTGCCAGACCCTCTAATCAGCCTTGAGTTGCAGGGAAGGAGACGAGTTCCTGGAGTGTCTCGTGCCTGTTTTCCCCCTTATGAAATCAGGGAGGGGTGAAGGGAGCTAATCATGAGGCTATTTCACGAATCATTTGGCCGTGATGAGCTGCACTCAAGAAAGAAGGTTTGAGATGCTGAGTTTTTTCAGCTTAATCTGCTGGAGTGGTGATCCTCTGCCACTCGGCAGGCTGATGCCTGCAGACAGCCCGGTCTGAGTAAACTTTCCCTGGCTTCAATAAAAATGTTAGTGTAGTAGAGACTCTGCCCTGTGGGTTTTTTCCTCCCCCCCACCAGTGCATCCCGGTACCCAACCCACTGCAGCTTCTTAAAAGTGTGTTTGGTGGTGGCACAGAGGGGAAACCTCAAATCCTTGCAAAGCAATTACTGCTAATGAGACACTTCCTACACATCTGGTTTCAATTCTGGCTGTGTTTGGGGGACTGTTCTTCAGAGCTTGGGAATGGAGGAAGGTGGGAAAATCCCTGCCTCCTCTTCTCCCTTCAGCAGCACCCTTCTCCCAAGGTGGCAGTTGGGCTGCTCGTTAGCTCCCATCTTGCTTGCCAAACCTAAACAATTAACACAGAAAATTGCACCTCTCCAGGGAGGTTGAATTTCAGCAGCAGCAATTATTGGATGCTGATTGCATGCCAATTGATTGATAGGTTTTTGAGAGCGAGTGTAATGTGTTTAATTAGTGTGTAATTTACAAGAGCAGGGACGGCTGGATGCCCCAGACTTAAGAAAATTTCTGAATTAAGTGCCAACTGCAAAGAAAATGAAGAAATTTTCTTCTTTAGTGTGCAATTGCTTTCATTTCTTTGTGTAGGGATTTCATGTTAAATTGATGGAAACTTTCTGGCTATTCTGGCTTTCTCCAGCCCCTCGTCTCGGTCACTGGACACGGAAGGTGCAGCAGAACTGCCCGTTCCTGCGGGGCTGAGCTGTCAGCCTGCCCGACTGCTGGCTCCCGGCACTGCCTGCCCACTGCGGCTGGGAGGTGGGTGCCTGCGTGCCCCTGGCTTTCGGTGGGACCTTGGTTCCCAGTCCCCGAGCTCTTCCAGAGATCCCACGCTGGCCTTGCATGGATTAGGTAAGCCCGAGCCACAGGGCTTCAGCTCCAGTTTCTGACCATTCAGATCAGGTCTTTGTTTGAATGCAGATTTGCGTGGATCCTGGGCCCCTCTGGCTGCTGGTTTTGGCAGCCAAGTGCCTTGTTATCTCAGTACAGAGCACGGCCTTGGAGCAGGATGCAGAGAAACAGTAGGGAGGGTCACGGAGAGAGGGATTTCAGGAAGTCTGTGTTGCTTTTGTGCACTGAGCAGCGGGAAGGTGGCGTGGGAACCCTTGGCTTGTTTCCTTGGGAATGAGACAGTCCAACCTGGATCTCACTGGCAGGCTTATCGGGGACATTAGTCTGAGGGAAAAGAAAACACTGTGCTGTCGGGTTCCTGGGATCCATCAGGGATCCCTCCTGGCCCCTCAGAGCCCAGCTCTTCTGGTTCTGCAGGTGGTTCAGCTTCCTCCTTTGGGTGCACTGTCATCTGACTGAGAGAGGTGGGGTGCCGGTGGACAATATCCGCCCCCCGTGCCTTTCATTAGCACACAGCAGGTTCCCACTTCGAAGGAAGACTTACAGATGAAACCCCCTGCCCTGTGTAGTGCCCCGGGGTTGAGCCCTTGTTTAGTTAGTGGTTGTCTTTCTGCAAGGCCAACTTACAGGGCCTCCTCTTCAGGTTGGGATCTCCAAGCAGGGTCTTCCCAGAGGACAGCTTGCCTTGGTGAGTTCTGACCTGAGCAGCAGGGAAATGGTCTGGGATATGAGTTGGTCGAGTGTCTCAGGAACTGAGCTGTTAGGCGGGAGATAGTTCTGGCCTTGCAACAGCTGTGTTGGATGACTTGTCCAAGTCACATGTGATTTCTCAGAAGTACCACTTTTCATGACGTAGTGGCTCACCCCCTGGCAGGAGTAAGTCAAAAAGCATGTACTGGGTGCTCCAGAGAGGTAGGTCTGCTTTGTTCCAGCCATGGCTGCATGCCTGGCCTGCACTCCCCAGGCATGGAGTGGCATGGCACRAGCACCAGCTTCCTGCTCTGCATTGCATCTCTGCAAAGCTCGGGTGTATTCCCCTGCTCTGAGTGTGTTTCTGTCCAGGAAGACTTTCTGCAGTCAAGTGCCTGACCTCGGAACAGAGTCTCCCGCTCTCCTTTCTTTTTTGTTTTATTTAATATATAGTAAAATAAACTTATCTTCCCCTTCTTGATGTTAACAGCTGCTTCATTGAGCCACAGCACGATGAAGGGAAAATCAAAGCACAGTGACGTTTGCTGGAGTTGAAAGGCAGGTCAGGCTCTGGGGCTACTCATCTCAATTGCACTTTTGTTCTAAAAATGAGAGGGAGAACGTCTGCACCCTGCCTGACTGGTGTGATCTCCCGAACCTTAGGAAGAAGGAACAGGAGCTGCAGGGTGGAAGCTCTGCAGGTCAGAATGTGTGGGAAGATGCTGGGCTGTCTGGGACTCCGTCCGGTGGCGTTGGCGCTGGAGCAGTGCTGCGTGGGTGGGTGGCTGTTGCTGAGCAGAAGAGCGGTCCGGACTGCCTTCGGCTCAGAGGCCTCTGTGAGTCACAAGTGACTTCTGGCTCCACGGGGTCAAGCATTCAGTCTTGCTGTGGCAACGCCAGCCCGAGTGGGTGCGTCTCAAGTCCCTTAACCCTTCTGGGATTCTGTTCCCCACCCGTAAACTAGAGCTAGCAGCACTCATCCCACGTGCTCCTCCCTGTTGTTCTGCAGCCCAGGCAGCCGGGTGGGATTTGGGCCTGGAGCAGCACTCATGTCTCTTGTCCTGATATTACAAAGCTGCAATTCCCATTTCCTGAGGGCTGCAGCACTGAAGTTGGCAGCTCTGTGGGGGTCTTGGCCAGGCAACTTCATCTTCTCTTTGTTGCTGTCTCGATCCTGCTGGTTTTCCCCTGACTTTGAAAAGCAGCTGCTGTTACAGTCCCAGCGAACATCAGGTTTTGGTATCTGCCTATGAAAGCTTCAGTTGCTATCCCAGGGGCAGGCAGTGATGCTTTATTACCCAGCACAGAGCCCCAGCTGGACCTGAGGGTCTCCACACCCCAGTTGCACCTACCTGCAGGGGCCGCAGGGGTACCTTAAAGAAAAGGTGCTGCTCTGGGAATGCCGTGCTTTTGTACATGGGAAACGAGGTCTTCTGTTTCCAGCTTGACCTCTGTTCTGTGCGTGCTATATACCTCTGCCACAGTTTCTCACTCAGTGGCCTCGGGCGTGTCACTTGTCCTGTCCGTGTTAGGTGATGTGGTCTGGACCGCCTCGCAGGGGTGCAGTGGAGTGACCTGGTGGCCCTGCTGGGGGTGGTGGTGGTGTCCCTGGGGTGCCAGGGCTGTGCTGTTTGTGCCAGCGGCTGAGGGACCCGCCTGCTGTGAAGCAGTGGGGTGAGAAATGCTGCGTGCGCAGTAAATGATGTGTGACCGAGTGTTGTGCGGTGGCTGCTGCCAGGCAGCTGCTGGCTCTCTACCAGGGTGCCTGAGGTGACCAGGCTGAGCTGGGTGAGCTGCCTTACACCCACACAGCAAAGGTGGGGGACCTGAGACTTCCCCTGCTCAACGGGAACGTCTCCCAAAATATGCAACACCTAATGACTGCCCGCGCTCTGTTCCCCGCAGTGACTGCCTCTCTCCCACACTGGTGTTCACATCCTTTCCCTTGGCAAGGAATAGCGATCGAGTCGAATCCCCTGAAACATGGTGGGCAGACAGCTTTGTAGAAACCTCAACCAAGCATGCCTTGTCTCCAGGGCTTCTGTATCTGAACAGCCCAGGAAAAGCCCCTGACCCCTCCCTGCACACTGGCAAAATCAAGTCTATTCTGCTGTCCCAAACATGTTGCTGCTGCTCTTGTGCCTTCCTTTCGCCTTGACAACAGGGCTCTTCAGAGGTGCTGCCTTGGCAAGAAGGGGCTGTCCTGCTGCTCCCCAGGAGGAGCAGAGTAAGAGGAGGTGGGCCCCGTTCCCTCTGGCAGTCCCAGACCGTGCTGTCCAGGGGCCCAGAAGAGCCATCTCTTCTGCCAGGTGACAAAAGGATGTGATGGAGATAGCGCAATCCACATAATTTTAATTCAGAGGCATCAGAGCAAAGGACGGGAGGGAGTGCCGCAGTCCTGCAGCCAGACGCTAATATTTCATCTGCACCAGAGCTGGCCGTGGGGTCTTGGCTTTCATTTCTGTTTTTCTTCCTCTTTTTATAAATTAAAATCCCAAAATAACTGTGCTGCTCTGGGATATTTTTAAGCTGTTTTTCCCCTCTTTCTTTCTTCCCTGCATCTCCCAACAGCTTATAGCCGAGAGGGCTCTCAATTGCCAATGGAGAAGGCTGCACGTCACTTCCTTGACGTGGGGCCGTCTCCAGCCCTCAATGTTCACTTTGTTTTTCCCCTAATAGTCTCAGTGAGCTGTCAGGACTCTTCACAGTGTCACATTACCCATGTCCCACAGCCCATTGTGGGAACTGCTGCTAACGTGGCATGCAGAGCACAGGGGAGGCCTCAGCACCCCTCAGCCCGGGTGCCGGGGCAGTGGGTGAGGCTCTCTGTTCCAGCTGCATCCTTGCCTTCCTCCTCCTCCGTTTCCTCTGCTATGTGGCCCAGCACGCTCCCTTTCCCTGGGAAGTCGCCCACCTCCATCCCCTGCATCCCACCCGTCTGGCCATGCTTCCCCTGGGGCTTCGTGTCTGTCCTCTTTCAGCAGCCTTTGAGAGTCCAGCCTGAGAAAAGCACACAAGAAGCACCATGTACTCCAAGCTCCACCCTGCTTTTAACTATCTAGTAGCTAGTGTGTGGTCCTGTGAGGAGGCAGAGCAGTCTGGGTGGAATAGAAAAGAGGGGTGAAGAGCTGCATTTCACACTAGGAGATACCCGTGTCCTGGTGGGACACAGACCTGGCTGTGGAGACAACTCCTATTTCCATAGGCATCCAGAATGAATGCTGTAATAGTTACAGGACTTCTATACTGCCATAGAGTACTTGCAGATAAATTAGCTGTGCTCAATAACAACTATTAAAATGCTCAGCTGTTTAACTGTTAACCTTCTCTTTCATGGTGTGTGTTGGGAACCTTGTTTCATCTTGTGCTCTGGTTTCCTAGACTTCAAAAGTAGTTCCAGCCCAGGTGATACATTTGGATAGGAGGTATCAAGCTGCGATGGTAGAGGATGTCCCCCCTTGAGTTGAATGGGAAACATCCGATCCTTGGTAGCCTGTACTGGGAAGCTGGCGTGGCTGCAGATAGCTCCAGGCTTAGCTCCTGAACATTTCCAAATTGTGAGTTTGGTTTCTGAAAATCATCTATTGGCAAGGCAACCCACGAAGTTTAACAGTTAATGCATGTTGGCTTCTGAGTCWTTGGCTGCACTTGTTACATCCTCCAGGACCTCCTTTAGCCGTCCTTGTAAGGAAAGAGTGCAGGCTTCTCTGTGAATCAAATCAACTGTGGTATCTAATCCAGCATGCTTGTGTTGTGTGGCTGATAGTCAGTGGTCAGTGCTGAGATGTCCCTGATGGGGTTTTTGTTGTTGTCGTTTGCACATATTTAGTGTTCTGGTTCTGGGGCTCTCCGTTTCTCCCTTGTTTTGCTGTGCATGATTTAGGCTGTTGCAGTGTGCAATATCATCAGTAACACCAGGATCCTGCTGTTTTCTGGCTATCTGCAGATTTGGGACCCCATTGTGCCATGAAAACATATTTAAATAAAAGATATTTAAATAAAACATATTTAAATCAATGGGCTTAGAAGGCCAGCAACGCGGCCACGATCTTCTGGGGTGATCTGGGAGCTAGTGCCCGATGCTGCCTGGAAAGGGCTGGAAGAGGTGGATGGAAGCTGCCCCAGGTGGTGTTGATAGTGGAGCATTGGAGGAGGGGGCTTGGGGGAGGGTAGGAAAGCTTTGGGTTAGCTGTCTTGTTTTCTTGTTTCTAACTGTTTTGTTCTCTCCTTTTTCTTCTCCCCCTTCCCTGCTTTCTAAAGAACATAGGAAGCTTCTTGCTGGTAAGTGGTGGTGTGTCATGCAAAAAAATACCATTTTTTCCATCCACCATCAGACTCGCTGGCTAGTCCGTGTCATTCTTCCATCCACCCAGAATGTGCTGGAGCAATAGAAACCTGGAGGTGGGTACAGGCACACCCATCCCCACAGCCTCTTGGCTGCGGAGCATGCACTCACCTCAAAGGGAGCTATTGCTTTTAGATCACAGTTTGAAGAACTGCTTTCCCCTCWGCCTCCACATTGCCCAGCCTGACGTTGTTGCCTGGGCTCA
The DNA here is from genome assembly GCA_035582835.1 of Phoebastria nigripes. Taxonomy (NCBI): domain Eukaryota; kingdom Metazoa; phylum Chordata; class Aves; order Procellariiformes; family Diomedeidae; genus Phoebastria; species Phoebastria nigripes. The sequence goes on along the minus strand of JAYKAV010003044.1, from coordinate 3,849,698 downwards.
ATTGGATTGCTACTGTCCTTGCACAAAGCAAGCGGCAGCTGCTGTGGAACCAAGCCTCTGGAGCGCTGCGGGCATGAAACTGTGATCTAAGGACACCTCTCACCTAGTGCTTGTCTTGTATCCAACTCCATCCTCAGCCTCTCACCTTCACCAGCTTCCTGGGGAGGGTGGGGGAGAGCACTGTCCCAGCTCATACTGGAGGGAAAATGGACAGCTTTGCCTGTTGACCTGGCCTGGGGGTTTTGTGGCATGTGCTGCACCTGATGTAATTAATGAACAAGGGCAGAGCAAGGTCAAGGGCAGAGGCTATGTGTGTCCCCTGACCTGGCTGAGCTGTGAAGCTCCATGTGTGGGGCAAACACACCACAGACAATTCTTCTGGGCATCTTTCTAGCAAAAGCAAGTGAAGTGTGGGCATGGGTTGAAGCCCCTAAGGTGTTCCTGTCCCTGCTCCTCTGGTCCCCTCACCTTGCCTGCCTTGCATCATGCCAGCAGTGGCTCATCTTTTCCTCAGCTGTCATCTGCACGGACAGTTGTTTTAAACAGTGAATCCCAGTCATTAAAATAAACCATGTGCATGCCCTGACTGATGAGAGCAGCCCTGAGTGGGCGAGGGTGTACATGGCTGCAGGCTGGCTGGGTGCCCACTTCCCTCTGATCCCTGGTGCTGGGAATCCCGGCATCCTGGGAGCCTCGTGGCCAGCTCCTTTGTTTGGTGGCTGTGGATACAGAGCGTATGTAAGGAAGGCGTTTGGCATGTGGTTGGGGCTGGCAGTTCATCTCACGTCCTCCCCCTGCATGCACAAACCTTTGCACACATCTGCCGGCGGCACGGCTGGCTTGGGCTGGAGGACAGGGCATGCAGAATGCCTCCCTGTGCTGCTGCCCCTCTCCAGCATGCTCGGGCAGCCGCCCTGCCGTGGCAAAAGGTCCCAGGTCCGTGTTTGCTGTGGACAGGCAGCTGTCCCCTGCTTGTATGGACAGGCCTGGGTGTAGAGGTATCGTAACGTTTCTCTGCACCAGCTTTGACTTTGGGGCTGCTCCTCTGCCCACACTGTGCTCATCTTGAGACCTTTAGGTTCACTGCTGACCCACATATCTAGTTGGATAAGCAGCTGGCTTTTTGGTGTGATGTGGGGCGGGACGGAGCTGTGGCAGCTCAGCTAGCCTTGGTCTGGGCATTGCGGCTGGCTGTGTCAAACCCCACTGAACCGAGGAAAAGGGAGTTACACCAGGACTGGACGAGCTGTGGCTGGTGAGCTGTTTAAAGCTATTGCTGCTGTATTTCCTCCCTGTTTTGTGCCCCTCATTATGTATAATATATAGACTGTATTGTGCAGATCGGGAGGGGTAGGTTAAGGGTTTGCTTGGAAACGTGCCCTTGCTGCAAAGGCGCTGGAGAGGGAACAGAGGAACATAAAAGTTTTATTGAAAGCCGCCTATTCCTGGCCTGGACCCTGGGCCTCTCTGGGTCCAGGAGGAGCAAGGAGAGAAGCTATCCAAGCCGACAGCATCCCCTGTCGGCTAACGCTTCCCGTGCCTCTCAGCCCTGGGATGCATAAACCGAGTCGAGAGCGTTCTGCTCTGCTCTTCTCCTGGGTGCCGGCCGCTGCTGCCAGCAGCCCCACCGGCTGGATGCTGTTCAGTGCTTGTAACACTGGCACAAATGTTTTACTTTTAGCTGTGTGTGGTTGACAGTGTGATAGCTGGATGCTGCCTGCTTTTGTCTCTCCCAGACAGCAGGTGGGCAGGAGAAAAAGGGTCTGGGTTCCTGGGGCTGCCCACTCCCCCTTGCTGTATCCCCATCCAACATGCAAGCCCCTCTGCAGTGCCTGCGAGCGATCTCCGAGCAGGACCATAGTTGGTCAGAGGAGAGAGTGTCCCTTCCCTTCCTCTCCTTCCCGTAGGGTCTTGCGGCTCTCCCTGCCTTGCCGATCCAACTGGAGCAGCTGCCCTCCTCCCCTGAGGACATGTGCAAGCACACGTTTTTGCTGGCTGTGTTTCCTTTCTCCTTTCTAGTGATGTGCTTGAGTGCTCTTTTCACCTTACTGTGTAGCTCAGGGGGCTTTGCTCTCCCCAAGGAAGCGGCCTGCACCAGGTTTGTCTGAGTACCACTGCTGTGGAGCTGGGCGATGGGGTGCGTGTCCTCACCTGCTGCTGCGGGAGGGGATGATGCTGCCGCCTCTCGCCCTGCTGGTAAGTCTGGCTCTGTGTGTTCCCAGGAGGCCTGTCTCGCACCGCTCCGCGGCTCTTGCGGTTTGTCCGCTTTATGGGAAGCGGTTAACAAAGCTCTGCTGTACCAGACGGCTTGGACCAGGGCCCGGGGCTGACGCTCTTGTCTGTGGTGGGTGCTGGACACAGCCACGACCGAGCGCCTGTCTCAGAGCCGCTCTGCCGTGGCAGGCGCTGGTGCTGACTGGCACAGAGCTGCATCACTCGAGGGCGCAAGTGTAATTCCTAGCCGGTGCGGGCTCTCTTGTGGCTGGACTGCCTCTTGGGAGAGGTGCAGTGAGAGCACTTAGCTGGCATGACTTGGCTCCTGGCCCAGGATAGGGAGCAGGGTGAGGTGTCCAGCTGAACCAGGGGCAATCCGCTGCTCCTTTGCGGAGCCCTGGCTGGGAGGAGGTGGCAGAGAGCTGCCAGGCTGCCCTGTGGCATGGCATTCAGCTTCTGCTCTCTAAAGCGKCTTTGGCTGAAGGCTGGCAGGCYCTTTCCTGAATATTGCTCCCAGTGCTCCCTCTGCCTGCAGCACTTTGTACAGCTGGCATGGCAAACGGATGCTTCTGCTGTCAGGATGTCTCGCATTTGCGCAGGGTACGTGCTGGCCATTCCAGCATCACCCCGCCGCTGCTACTCAGCTCCTTGAGTGCTGGGCTGGGTGGGTAGGAATTGAGGTGTTTTAGTAAGGTACCTCTGCTTTCATACTCTCTGCATGCCTGGTTCTCACTGGCATGATCTGTTTTTTCACTCGTTGGGCTCTGCTGATGTGGTTTGAGGACTCTGAGGCCTGTATGAGGTTACTGGCAGTACCCTAACTCCAGCCAATGCTGCTCTTTCAGGCAGACCCAGTATGAGGCATACCCCCACCCCTGTTGCTGAAGGATGTCATTCATTGTCTGGAAGCACTCCGGTGACAGCTGCTTTCTTGGTGGGAAGGTATCTAGAGTGCCAGGAATACATGCTAATTTTAGCCTGCTGGATGTTTGCTCCAGAAATGTGCTGTAGGTTTGTTTCATCGTTTGTTTTTTCCTGTTTTTTCCTATTTGCACCCCCCCATGTTATCATATCCTTGAGGAACCCTGCAACACCAGCTGATCCTCTCACCCCCTTGCAGATGAACAAGTTTACATCAGCTTTCAAAGCAACTGGTGTATGTTAGCAGAAGTGATGTCTTACAGCTCAGCCAACTCAATCAGCACATAGAGAGGCTGAAGGCTTGGACAATTTACTCTCAGCCACTCCAGTAGTCAGGCAAGGCTCTTCCTCTGGTGGAGGGAGTTGATGCTGTCTCAGGGAAACAGTAGCCACAGGACAATGTAAGTTCAGAGCAGACTGTAGCCCCTGAGGTGTTTGAAAGGTCTGTTTGTCCCCTAGCAAGGGAGAGGCTTCCCTTCCTCATCACCGTCGTGTTGCTCTAATGTCATCCTCTCCATGCCCTGTCAGTGGAGATGCTGTGGGCTTGCGGCTCGGCTCTCAGCCGGAGTTTCTTGCCGCACGGGTTGGCGAGAGCGGCAGGTGGCAGTGTGAGCCTGCCGGAGGAGCCGAGGGCTGCAGGCGGGCAGCCTGGGCTGCAGCTCGAGGCACACCTCCAGTCTGCGCGGCAGCAGGGTTGGGGCTGTAGTGCTGCGCGCACCCTGCCCCGGGCACCCTCGGAGTACCGGGAGAACGCGGGGGGACAGACTCGAGGGGCCTTTGTCCCAGCATCACCCTGGCTCGCCTCTCTCCAGCCCGGGTGCTGTCCTCAGCGTTGCTCCTGAATGCAAGTCCTGCAGCGGGCAGCTGTCCTGGCAGCGCAGCGAGCCAGTGGGCAACATAGTTCTCCTGGGAACCACAGAGAAGGGAGGCAGTGGCCGCTGAAGGCGTGAAATCCCTAGCACGGTGCCTTGGTCTGGAAAGTCCTCTTGGGCTGTAGGTGCAAGCCCAGTTGCCTCATTTGGAGCCTGCAAGCTGGGCTCGCAGGGAGCGAGGAGTCAGGGCCAGGAGTGTGGGTGCCAGTGGGAGCCCAGCAGTTCGTGTGAGCAGTCACCTGCAGCAGCGAAGGCAGAGGATGACAGGGCTGGGCAAAGAGCACTTGGGCTCCTTGGCCGGAACAGCGGGGAGCTGTGTGGCTTAGCGCTGAGACGCATTGCCTCCCTCCCCTGCGTTGCTTTTGCTTTGCTGTGTGTCTGCTTTTGGGCAGCAGTCCTGTACTTTTAGATCTGGACACCGAGTTCTGTGTGCAAATCTTGGGTTTTTTTTTTCTTTTTTTAAGGGGGGAGGCAGAGACATCATAAAAACCCATTCACCACTGCGTATGGGTGGCTGGGTGGAAGAGGTGTGGGCTTTGTGCATGCGTCTGGGGGAACATCTGTTAACGGAGGGGCTGTTTTGCAGTGGCAATGCAGCGTATGCACAGGCTGTGGCATGCAGATCGCCAGCTCGGAGAAGGGCCTGCGGTCCTGGGAGAGGGTGACCTGTATTCCCCAGGGCGCATGCGTGTGGCCCGCTCCAATGCTCCACGCTCGGGCATCCCTAAGTGTGTCTGGAAGACAGCTGCGTGGTCCAGTGTCGCATGGTAGGAGGGGGTTGTTTCAGGACAAAGTCATTAAGTGGGGAAACCCCCCTCTTCAGAGGAGGCAGCTAGGCACCCCTTGTCCAGCACCGCCTGGCATGGCTGTTTATTAGGAATGGCGTGAATTAACACTTCTTTCCACTCCCAGCACACACGCCAACCTAGCTGCGAGGCTGGCCACCCCAGCCCCATCTCCCACACCCACTCCCCCATCTCCCATTGATAGGGTTTAAAAGCTCTTTATTTCCAAGCGCTACTCAGCAGGAGTCAAGCTGGGTCCTGCCAAGTGTTAAATGAAATAATTAAAATCCCCACTTTCTCCCCCTCCTGCTCCTTTCTCTGTAATGCTGGTAATTAGCCTGTAAAACTGCAGGAGGGGATGGGGAAGGGAGAATGTGCAAATGCCTTCTGCAGGCTCCCTCCTCCTCCTCCTCTTCGCCCTCCCTGGAGGAAGCACAGAATGGCTCTTTAGGCATTGGGTGCTGTCAGATAAATCCCAATTAGCTCCTTGCCAAACAGGATTAGTGAGAAGGGAGCCAGGTGGGAAATCATCCTGGCAACAGCAGGAGCTGGGGGCTTCTGCAAGGTCTCTAGCTCGGTGAGGAGGGAGAGATTGACAGCTGTCAGTCAGATCCCAAAGTAGCACTGATTTTTGGTGTTGCAGGCTGGTATCTGGCATCTGGTAGGCAGAAATGGGGAGGTGAAGGAAATGAAACTGGTGTGTCCTGCTGGTGTTATCTCTTCCCAAGTAACTGGTGGCTTGAGGGCATGGGGTCCCACAAGGTGCCTGCGAGCCCCCCCCATCTGAGGTCAGTGCAGAGATGCAGGGCAGCGTGTGCGGGTTGTGCTGCTCCCAGCGCTGATGTGCCGGGGCCTGCCCAGACCCCAAGATGGAATACATGTCTCCTGCCAGCTCTGTGCTTCAGAAGCAAGAGGATAAAACTACTGTCCTGCTATGCTGAGCACACCCAGCTGCACCCAGCCCAGCCCCTTCTGCCTGTCTGCTGCATTTTGGCAGCAGCTGTGACATCCTTGCTGTGAAAGCCCAGAAATCAACCCATTAATGGCACCAGGCTTTAAACTGGCTGGTGACCACATGGAGGCCTTAATGCATTGAACACTTTCATTTAGAAAACTGGGCAGGGGGAGAATATGGATGAGCTCAAAGATAATGTTTTCTTGCTTGTAGTAGAGGAATAGCAGCTGTGTCTGAGGGTGTTAAATTGACCCGCTGTCCCCTGTCCCTCCCTCTGCTTTCCTGGCAGATGTGGTGACTTTCTGCCTCTTGCACCCTGCTGGGGCTGGCCCTCCTCCGAACACCTGCAGCCTTAGCCAGGCTGCTTCCAGTCCCAAGGAGGAGGAAAGGGAGAAGTGCCGTTGGCGCAGGCGCGCGGCGTTGCTCAGAGCGGGGATGATGAGCGGTGGATGGACTGTTCTGGAGCCTCGGCGTGGCTGAGGGATGAGTCCCCTCTGCCTGGGGCTGGCCAGGCTGGGCTGTCCCAGTGCAGACTGAGCCAGATGTAGAGGTACTGGGAGGGTTGAGCTGTCCCTATGTCTCGGGTGCCTTTGGCTCGTGCAGAACCACCTCTTTCCACTTCAGACTGGCCTGGAGCTGGTGGTGTGCGTTCAGTGCTGCTGGGCTCGCTGGCCAGCTCTTCCGAGCTGCTCACTTCTGAGCCAAAGGCGGCTTTTATGTGCTCTTTCGCCATGTCAGTTCTTGCTGTATTTTCCTGCCTGGTCCTTCGTGCGCTGGTGTCAGAAGTGGAAAGGGAAGGGCTGAGCGTGTGTGGTGGGGACGGTTGGTAGAGGGAGCAGGTGGGAGACTGGCTGTCCCTGCATGCTGTAGCTGGCGTAAAAGGATTCGGGCATTTGTGAAATGCTGTAGCTGTACAGGGGTGTCTATGTGCAGCCAGCTCTGGGGAGGGGGGGGATAACAGGCAAAATAACGACAAAAATGGACGGACCAGGCAAGTGTCATGTCTCCCCAGTGCAAATGGCTCTTCTGATTATAAAGTCTCATCTGAAAGACTCGCAATGGGCAAAGGTGCAAGTGTTTGTCTTTCCCAAGAGGGTGATGAGCTGGTCTGCCCATGCTGGAGTTTGAACCTGCCTCCTCCAGGACACAAAGGCTGTTCAGATCTGAGGTAGTGCTGCCCCTAAAAGTGGCCCCCACATGGCTGGAGGGGACAGAGTCCTTGCAGACCTGGGAAGAAAGGGAGGACTGTGCGGTGGCTGATTTGCATGTGTAAACATGCACACAGGAGGATGCAAATGTCCTCACTTCCCTTTGGGGATTTTTTTTCTTTCTTTATTCGAAGCCAAGCCTTTGGTCTTAGCCCGCATGTGCTGGGATTGCCAGGGGAGCATGGCTCTGAAGCCTTACCCGGGGGGGGGTGTGTGGAGCAGGCCAGGAGGGGAGGGGGTTGCTGCTGGGCCAGTGTCAGCACGGCAGTGCCCTGGTGAAGGCATCGGGCAGGAGTTTGGCACCTGTGTCCCAGGACAGAGCAGAAGGATGCAGGACCAGGCCAAGCTGGCCACACGGTGACCCAGCGAAGGAGAGGGCCAGGGCACTCTGCTCGCTTTTTGGGAAGGTCTTGGCTTCTTGTGTGATGCTCCAGAAATTCCCAGGAGGCTGCGGTAGCTGAGGAGGGTACTGGAAATGAGGCAGCAGTGGCAGGGACTTGAGCTTACCCTTTGAGGGAAAAATACTGGGTTGGAGGGGTGTGGGGCTCCGTGTGCGGTGAGGTTAGGGGTCTCCATCTAGTTGCCAGGGCATTCCAACTTGCTTAGCCAGTCCTCATGCCTGGTGAAGGAGGGGTGTTGTGCCGTGTCCCAGGAGGCAGCCCCATGGCCTCTGGTGCTGGCTGAGGAGCCCTTTTCTACCTGGCTCATCAGCACTCTCCCTGGCAGAGGGCTTTGCTTGTGAGGAGGCTCCTAAGATGGGTTCCTAGGAGGGGTCTGCCTGGGAGAGACGGCTTGGCAGAGTGTTTCCCGCTGTGCCCTCATAGCACTTGGGCTCTTAGGGGCTCTTCGCAGCCCCTGTGTGTGTCGGGAGGAGAATGGCTCCTGGTGTGTGTGCCGATCTGCCTTACTGCTCGGACGTGAGGCCATCAGGCACCCTGCTCGTGTGGGCTCTCCTCCTGGCAGGGTGGTTAGGATGCAGCCCATGCCTCACAGCAAGCTGGGATCAGGTTCTGTGAGTCCCCGGGGAGGGGAGGGAGCGATGCAGGTTTAAAGAGGAGCAATGTCTGGGACGTGACTTGGATTTCTTTCCTCCCTTCTCTGTTTTTCTTCTTCCCTGTACTGCTCTTGGCAATTTGCACCTTGCGGTGCTGGGTTGCCCAGGATGCTTCCAGCCCACGTCTCCAGCAGAGAGGAGCAGCATGGCTTTGTGGGGCGGCTGTAGGGCAGCTTGTGCCAATCCCACAAGGAGACCCTGCAACCTGCTGACTCGTGGTGCCTGAGATGCCCTGCTAAAGGACCACCCAGTCTCCTCTGCATCTCCCTGCTGGAGGGGAGAGTGGGTGGATTCAGCTTTAGTGTTTGTGTCCCTCGGGCTCCAGGTGAATTGCCAAGGTGAGGGAGGGAGGGGCAGCATGGCAAGAGCAGGCTGGGGCTGGGAGGGGTACATGCCGCTAGCGAGGGTTATTCTCCCGTCTCCAGTTGTTGCCTTTTGGAGGAGTGGGTGGTGGGAATGCTGCTGTCCAGCCAGCTGGGCACCTCCCCAGGAGGAGAGGGCTGTGCAGCCCCCGCAGCCGGAGTCGCTGGCAGACCAGCTCTAGCTGCCTCGTGTGGAGCCACGGCACCCGGCCATCCCGGTGGGAGAGGAGAGGAGAGCGCTGCCGAGCTGTGGGGCAGCGCCGCAGCCCAGGCATGCATGGTGGCTGCCAGCAGTGGCCGGGAGGAAGCTGTGCTTCCTTTCCTGGCTGCAGCAGCTGCCTGGTTGGTGCCGAGCAGGGGGAGACAGGAGGAACTTAAAGCAGCTTCTCTGCAATGAGCTTCCCAGTTTGACCACAGCGGGGTTACCCGCTGCCACATCTCCACAGTGCTCATCTTGCCCTACAAGCCCGGGACGGGTGTTTGAGGAGTCCTTCCTTGCCTTGCACATGACACAGCAGGGTACAGACAGCCCGTCGGCAGCACCTGGGGGACAGAGGAGGCTGCAAGAGTCCTCCTGTCCCATGGCTTGGATGATAAACCAGCTTCTGAAACTGCAGGGCTGTGTATAGTCAGCCCAGATTTGTGTTCAGGTGGCTATGTAACCAGAGGGCCTTCCTCTCACAGGGTTTTCTTCATAGTCTCCAGAGCTGCTTTCTTCGTCCATGGTGAGGAAGAGCTCAGCCTGTTTGCTAAGGACCGTGGTGCCTTAGAAATGAGGCGGGAGGTCACGGTGCTCTAGATGCGTGGTACTGTGGGCAGGGAAACAGCGTGCCGGGAGCTGTGTCTTTTGCCAGGGACGCTGTCTCACCAGAGACGGGGCTTCAGTCTGGAGAGGTGCTGTGGAGAGCAAGTTACGGAGTGGAGGCCCTGGGAGCCTGGGCTTGTCTTGTGGCCACCAGGTATCGCTGCCTTTGGGAGTGCTCAGGCTGTAACAGGGCTGCCCTGCCCTGCTGTTTGCTCTTGCCCCATTGCTGGAGCTTCACTCAAGAAATTTGGCTCTTGGTCCTGACCTCCCTCTGGTTTTCAGCCCAGCTCTCCTCTTGGCAGCTTTCCTGTCCTTGCTGGCAGTGTCCTGCCCAAGGAAAGCGGTCGCCAGAGGCTTCTGGCTTCCCGAGGGCAGGAGTACCCAGGTAGGCAAGGAAGGGAGCAGCACAGCTTGACGGTGCATCTGTGTCCCAGCACCTCTCTTCTCCCCTCTGTGCTCTCCTCCCCTGGTCCAGCTGGCACGCTGGCAGTGCCAGCACGGACCCAGAGCACCCAGCGGGTTCCAGCTCCAGCTGGGTCTCGGCTCCAGCTGGGTCCCTGCGGCCGCAGCCTGGTTCTGTTCCCTGGGCATTTGTGGTGGGGCTGCCCCAGTCCGTGCCGGGATGTGCAAGTGTGCCTCCTGCCATCTAGAATAAATGTCCTAGAAAATAGGAACTAGGGGTTGCTCCTGCTCCTTGCATTGCTCAGCTGTGCCTCAGCCTGACCGCTGCTGTCCCTGGGGTGGGTCTCGGTCCCCTCCGGGAGCCCCGCGCGGGGGCGATGCTGGGGAAGGCGTGAGGAGTTTCTCCGCTTCTCAGCATCTCGAGTGGGCGGGGAGAGGGGCTTCCCCCCCGGGCTGGGCGGGCGGGAGCGGTGCCCGGCGGGGCGGGCCGGGCCGCAGGCGCTGGTGGGGGCCGGAGCCGTGGTCCCGTCCCCCCGCCCTGCCTGCGCACAGGTCCCGGGGGAGCCGGGGCAGCGCGACCCCTCCGCCTCCTGCTCTTTGTCTGCGCCGCGCCGCCCCGATCGCATTCGCCTCCCCTTTGTTGGCCGCCGGAGCGCTTGGGAGGGGCTCGCTCGCCCCCCCCACCGCTTGCCGGGGGTCGACCCGCGGCGCCCGGAGCCGAGGGGGCGGGCGCGGAGCCCCGCCGCCGGCGGAGGGAGGGAGGGGGACGCCGGCCCCCGCGGGGCAGAGGAGCGGGCGGGGAAACTTCAGGGCGTGGGGCGGGAGCTCAGGCGGTCGCTTGGGCTTCTTTCCTCGTTGCTCTGTTGTCTGATGCTGCGTGGCCCTTTCACCGTGCGTGGGGCGAACCTCGGGCGCCGGAATTAGGTCTCTGAGCTCCCGTCGCACGCTGCACACCCACCCACCCACCCAGGGCAGCCACCGCTCCCATCGCTATCACCCGCGTCTGTGCTGCCTCTCCATGCCGGGCTCCGCGGGGAGCCGGAACCTCTCCGGGAAGGACTGGCATGTCACAGCGGCGTGAGGAGGGGAGCTGGCCTGCCCCGGCCACCGCCGTGGCGGTGACGGTGCCCGTGCTGGGCAGCGTTGCTCTCCGTTGGCGAGGTCTGCGAGGCGGCAGCCCRCCGAGGGGGAGAAGCCGAGCTGCGGCCCCTTCTTGCTCACCGGAGGGCTGGGAGGGTGCCGGAGAGCTGGCGCCCAGCTTGCCTGAGGAGGGGCGGCAGCGGGGGAGCGCTGTGCACTGGCTGCCCTGGAGGAAACCGGAGTCGAGCGGGGATGGATGTGCAGCAGCTGTGAAAGGACCTTCGGCGTGGAAGGGGAAGCGCCTGCCCTCGCCCGGGGCGTGGGCCAACTGAGCGGCAYCCTTGGGCTGCTCCCGGCACCTGGCTGCAGGGACCTGCCCCGCAGGGTCAGAAGCTGGTGAGCGTGGGAGTGCCTGCCCTGGAGCAGCGGCAGCCAGAGGAGACGCATGGACAGTGGAGGAAGCTCAGCATTCCTGGAGCAAGGCTGGTGCAGAGCCTGAGTGGGGAACCGAGGCAGCTGCAYGCCGTTGGAGTGGCGAGACCTCCTCCCATCCCCGTCAAGAGGATACAGATGTTGCTGAGGCTGTGAGCCTGAGAGGAGGGGTCCCATGCCGGCACCCCTTGCGCCGTCTCTGTCCCAGCCCTGCTCTCAGGAGCCATCGCRTGTTGGTGCTCGTGCTGTTCCCGTGCTGGTAGCAGCTTGTCCCCGTCCCGGTGGGCTTGGCTGCAGAACTTGAGCTCTCAGCACTTTTGCCTGGGGTTGTTTAGTTTGCTTTCTGCGGGCAGGTGTGGATTGACACCTCCCGGGCTGGAAGAGGGATTGCTGAGCACAGGACTGTGGGTGTCCCTCTGGAGCGGGCTCGGACTTGACCCCTAGGCTGTGCCTCTGAGATGGCAGATGTGGGGACAAACTCTTGCTCCTGAATGTGCCCCTGGCCTGCCCTGCCCTCCTGCGAGTGGAGGATGGGAACCTTTGGGAAAACTTAGGTCTTGCAGCTGCYGAAGACGACCGGGTTGGGAGGGAGGGAAGAAGGATCTATGTGAGCCTTGTGCTACTCTGCCTTGGATGGGTTGGCGGCAGGTTGAGCTTTGGCCCACAGCGTGACGGCCGAGCATGACGGCTTGCCAGTACCCCATGGCGCCGGGGGCCTTGGAGCGGGACCGGATGTACCAGCACAAGGTCTCCTTGGTGGTGCGGTATTTCATGATCCCGTGCAACATCTGCCTCATTCTCCTGGCCACCTCGACGCTGGGATTTGCCGTGCTGCTCTTCCTCAACAACTGTAGGTGTCCCCGGGCGCGTGGGAGGAGCAGGGGAGGGAGAGGCAGGAGTAAGGTCAGCCGGCCTGCCGGTGCTCCGGCGTGGGGGCAGCCCTCCCAACGCTGCCAGCCACCGGCTGGGCTTCACCCTCTGCCCGGGCGCTCATCGCTCGCCTGCTGCTGTCTGGGGAGAAGCCGGGGAGGCGACAGCCCGCTCTGCAGCTCTGCCTCACTTTGCCCTGAGTTGATACTGGCCTAGAACTGCAGAGCGGAGCTGCAAAGGCGGGCGGGTGTGGGCCAGCCCCAGCTCCCCACCATGCATAGTGCGCTTATGCTCTCAGCTGCGCCAGCACCCTCTGTGTCCCATGTCCCATTCTTCCCGCCCCGCCCTGGAATACTGTGTTTCCCAACCTGCTGCTTGAGGTCTGAGTGTGGGTGATGCTCCTGGGAGGATGCAGTCAGTCTGTTTACAAGGTGGGCAGCTCAGCAGGGCTGTTCGGGGGGTGAGGAGCAAAAGATGGGCTCCTGTGAGTCCTGCCCTGGCCAGGGACTACTTCTGCTCTCTTGTTACAAGCAAACTGCTGAACCTTGGGGCCCTGTCACTATACGTGATGGGTGGGAGATGTGTCTCCTAGGCTGCTCCAGGATCCCTGCTCTCTATACACTGCCCTGAAGAATCAGCAGAGGGTTGGGGCAAGGTGGAGGAGTTTTCCGTGAGGTTAGGCTGTTGATCTGATCCCTGGTGTGGCTGAGTAGACACACACTTGGGTGTGGGTACATCCACATATTGCCAGCTGCTCTAGGCACTGTGCTCTGTTGCCTCATCCTTGCACAGGTGCTCACCCTCCCAACGCCTGGCTTTCTCTAGGCACAGCCTGTGGAGGAGGACTCCATCATGCAGCGATGTCTTTGACCTCCTTGATGCTGGAAAGTGCCAAACCCCTGCTGTGATAAAAACCTTTAGAGGGCAGACAAATCCTCCAGCCTAGCTTTGGGATGCACTGCTTCCCCTGGTGTGTGCGTAGTTAGAGAAAAGCTGTGTAAAACTGTAAAACACACGAATGCATTCAAAAAGCACTGGTGGGAGCAGGGCCCAGGCGATGGTAGGGAAAGGGCCTGGCCAGTAAGGAGTGGTGTGCCCTCTGCCACAGCCTGGCTTTGCTGCCCTGGGCACATCACTTAACAGAGAGCAGAGCCCAGTTTGATACTGACTTTAGGGTGTTTCCCACTCAGGATGGCAGGGTCTGTGGAGCCGAATGCCTGAGTGGAACTCTTCTTGCCCCTCTGCTTAATCAGGGGTTACCCAAATGTAGAGGGCTGGCTGGTGGCGAGGCTATGCCACCTTGCTCTGGGACCTGCAGTCATGTCCCTGGGAGCTTTCACCTTCTGCTGCCCCAGGCTACCCCTTTCTCCCACCTTTGCCTTCTTGCCCCGGAGGCTGCAGTGTTCCCCACTGCTGTCCCACTCAACCCAAATGACTTGGTGATACAGCACCCAGGTGGGTGCGTGTGTGCTAGGTGATACTCAAGTGCGATTTGCATCACAGCTCTGGTGAAATGGCACACAACGAGCTGAGGCAAGCCCCAGCCTGCCAGGCAGAAGAGGGCTGCTGCCAGATCCCAAGCCAGAGATGCTCCATCGATACAGGTGGGAGAGCCAGGGCTCCTGGCTTCTGTTCCTGCTGCTCCCTTCTTGCTGCAGGACCTCCCGGGCGTTCCCTGGGAGTCGGTGCCTGCTTGTGCAGGGCATGTGTGCTGAAGGAATGAAATGCTGGCTCAAAAGCTGCTGAGGAGCTGTGGACAGAGGTCTGGGGGGAGGAGGGGAGAGTGTGCAAAAAGGAACTGCTGATAGCCCTGTGTTTTTTGTTTCTTTGCAGACAAACCCAATAGTTATTTTACTCAGACGCCGCCGACGCCACGAGATGGTAAGTACGCCGTCGCTTGCTGGAGCTTGGTTCCTGTGCTCAGGATGCACTTGAGAGCAAATGGCTTGAGCCTCTCATGCTTCCCGCAGCTGATGGTGGAGCAGCGCCTGCTGACCCAGTGATCTATTTTGCAGCTGACTGGCTGCTCTCTGTGCCCGGAGCAGTACTGCATCRCACCCGCGCCCTGCCCTCGCCCCCTGCCCTGGGGATGCAGGAGCGTGGCCCTCYGCAGCGAGGCGGGAGGGCAGAGCGACTGTCCCTCGTTGCTCCCTGGGAGGCACAGCAGCCCTTTATCTGCAGAGGGTTTCCTCGGTGGCTGTGGTGGAGGTGGGGAAGGGCTGGAAAGGAAGATGGGATCTTCTGTGTGCTCCAGCAGTTTGCAGGGCTTTACTGGTTCATCTGCTGAGGCTGCGGAAGGGAGGGGACTGGAGAAAGGGACCTTATCCTTAAAAGCAGCAGTGTTGAATCCAGTGGCTATTCTGTTTGTCCCCTAAGGGTATTCCTGGATGTTGGCAAAAGGAGGGGGGAAGCAGAAGGAGGTGCAGAAAGGCTTGCTGCTCTGCAAGAACAGAGCAAAATAAAAAAAAGGCAAATGGCACGTGTGCCCATGGTACGTGGCAGAGTTGCAGGTGAGGGAAAGACCATGAGAAGGTGATGGGCTGTCAGCATGAGGAAATAGCCAGAAACAGTGTTCTGCCTCCCTTGGTCCCTCTGTTTTTTCGGTGTAGTGTCAGAGCAACCCAGGGGAGGACAGCAAGGGAGGTGACTAGTTTCAGCTTGTGGGGCATGGAGCTCGAGGCTGCATCTCGCCGTGGCCTGGGCAGCAGACGTCCTCCCTGCTGCCCCACACCCTGCCCTGAGAGCAGGCGTAGGCCAAGCAGAGAGGGATGCCTGTTCAGGGGAGTGATGTGGATGCGGTGTTTCCCTGGGACTCTCTGCTGCCTTAGCAGGTCTTGGTCTTGCTGGGAAAGGACTGGAGTGGCTCATGCTGGCTCATGGCAGCGGAAGGTTAAATGGGCACAAAGCAGGTAGGAACCTCTCTGGTGCAAGTACGTGGGTTGTGGGCTGAGCAGCTCAGGGAGAGGTGATTTTTGAGGCTAGCAGAGGTTGCYGAGATGCTGTTGGATGTTCATTAAATTACTGCTTCTGCCGTGCAGCCAAAGTTGAATCATCCCAGCCAATCTAGTCTTGGATCAGTCAGCTACTAGCACTGTATAAATGCTACCAAAAAATCTGTTGGGCTTGTGCGCCAGCTGGCAAAAGGTTTCACCTTTTTCAGCATCAAAAGCAAAATGCTAAGCTGGTGTTCAGCTGGACATCAGGTATCTCCACTGCCCTGGCCAGAAAGGGTGTGGGCATGTAAATTCTGGGGGACTGTAATGCAGCCCTCCTTCCTTTCCCGTCCTTGCTTGGGTCCTACTGGTTTCTGCTTCTAGGCTCTCCTAACAATTCCCTGCCCACCTCCAAATTTTCACCTTGCAAGTCATGAGGCAGTATGGTGCTTTTCTTGTCCTCTTCCAGAGTTATTGGTCCTTCCCTGGCAGAGCAGGTGGGACAGCACCTGGGTTTCCTATGGACTTGCATTTTCCCTGGACCTCTGGCACTCGCCTATGGATTGCCTCTCACCTATGGATTCCCTGGTGTCTGATGAGCAGTGTACTTGCCAGCACCTCGCACCTTTTCTCTGGGCTTACTAAAGCCTTCTGGTTTCACAGACCTGTAGGAACTTYGGGTTTTGAGGCCATGCTGTTATCAGTCAATGGCTTTAAAAGCTGTTGGATGCAGGCGGGCAAGCACATGCTCAGATAATGTCATCATAGGAGCTTTGTTTTCTCTGAAAATCAGGCTTAAAATGCCCTGCTTTCTGCTGGCAGGCTGTTCAGTCACCTTCCCCATCTTCCAGAGTTTCATGTGCACARATAAGAACGCAGCAGAAAACAGCAGCCAATTAATAACACATTTGTTTCTTTTTTCTTTCCTTCTCTGATGGGGGTGGGGAAGGAGGCGGGGGAGAAACGGATGCTAGATAAAATGTGATTAATCTATAATTGGACCAGAGAAGACATCTAAAGCAAAAATAAAAATGAACGTAGGTGTAACTCCTAGCTTAGGGCTCCAAAATATTAGCAGCCCAGCCCATCCAGATGACATACTCCAAAAGATCTCTGGTCCCCACAGGAGATGGAAAACTACCACCCTTGGTGGGTTGCCAAATGAGACACCTCCTTTTGCAAGTCTAATACGGTGCAAATGCCTCATGTCATCTTGGGGAAGCGTTTCTGGGCAGAGGGGAGCATGGGGCATGGGGAAGAGGTCCCCGCTGGGGTGAAGGGGCTGGTCCCTGCTGCTTCTGCTGTGCTAGAAGGACTGGCAGCGTTCATCGCATGGGCTGGCTTGGAGATGTGGCTCTGGTCTGGTGTATCATCCGCTGACTTAGACGGGGCCATGCTTGTACTTGTAAACTGCTGGGATTTGGCTGAGGTTTGCTGGGYGAGGGCCATGGCTCTCCTGTCCTAGGCTTGCTCTCAGGGTGGCTTTGGTGGGACAAGGTGTTGTGCTAGTGAGAGCTGTGCCCGGCTGTCCGACCGACAGACCTGTTTGGGGAGGGCTGGTTGGGGAGCCATCGAACACTTCTCTCTTCCCCTAACCAGCCGCATCTGAGAGGGACAGGCAGGGGAGGGTCTCTGCCTCRCTGCACCATGTTCCTTTCCCCAGGTGGTACCTGGTGGCATGACGAAGGCGGCAGGCAAGGATTCAGTGGGTCTCGGCAGGCGGTGTGYGCTCTGGGGCAGGGGCTGTGTCCCAGCGCAAGAATGTGACAGTGCCAGTGTCGAGCGCAGCAGGGCCCCTCGATTGCTTCTTCTCTACCTGGGCTCCTTGAGGATTGTTGCCTCTTTATCTTCTGGGCCAGATCCTCATCTTCTGCAAGGCTGTAGAGCTCTGTGGTGAGCGGTGGGTTGCCACCAGCTGGCAGCCTCCGCTGTGAGCCAACAGATCTCTGCCCACTGGTACCAGCTGAGGATCTGCAACTTGGTATTTCTGTCTGGAAACCCTGCTACTGGAAGATTTGCTGTGGCCCTTTCCCCTTCCAAACAGTGGTGCAAAGCTAGACAGAAATCATCATCTGCCCTGGCAATGTCAGACCTCAGTTTTTGTCTGAAGGAAGTGGCTTCCCGCACCTCGGGCATCTTTTCTGCAAAGACCCTGTCCTGCATACACAAAAGGTGCTGCAGCCACAACCGCTCCCCTGGTGCTCCGGTGATGCTGGAGATGAAAGACTTTGCCAGCCAGCAGGGAGGTGTCTCTAATTAGCACTCGTGTGCTGTTTATCTCTTCCGTTTCTTCCAATACCAATTTCTACCCTAGAAAGCTCTTCAGCCACACATTGATTTATAGAGTGGTCTCTGCTTCGTTTTGAAACAAAGCCATTAATGCTGTTAACTCACCGCTTTCTCCCAAATCTCCCATGCCACTGGCATTCCCGCAGCTGGGCAGGGGGTTGTTAAGCTCTATAGAGTCTTAAAGCCTGGCTGACTTAAATGCAGTGCTCCATGAAGGCTGTTGCCTTTTCCCCAGCTGAGGGACTGGCCCGTGGCATCCAAGCTGGCTAATTCTTCTCTTTTCTTGTCAGCGGTAGGCAGGAGCTGGGGAGTGTCTGCGTGGGGAGCTGGAGAGGGGRCGGATGTTGGCTCAGCTGCGGCCCCCCAGGGCAGGAGTGCTCTGGAGGGGGGGTTGGCAGGTGCGGTGCAGGGGGCAGGCAGGGTGGGCTGTGCCTTCCTGCATCCCCTGGGGTGAAATAAATGGTGGGGGAGGATCTAGAGGGTACCTCCTCGCCTCTCCTTGTTCTTGTAGCATCTGTGATGAGAGGTTTGATTTCTGTTTGTTTGCAGCATCCCTTGGTGGAGTCGTGTGCGGGAGGCAGGATTGGTTTTGTTGTTTGCTCTGCGGAGGGCAGGGGGAACAATAAGCTCTTTCAGAGCTGTGAAGCTAGGCTGATGAGAGCTGGGCAGGGTGCTCAGGTGGATCAATAGGATGAAGCACCGGGCTCTCGGGGTCAGCTCCCCGTCATCCCTCTCTTCCTGCCACCCTCCTCCCCCGGGTGCTCTGCAGGGGTGCAGAAAGCCCTCTCGGCTGGGGTACTCATTAGCGAGGTCCGCGTGGAGCACGATGGCACAGCCAACAGCAGACAGCTCCGGACCTGARAGCAGCAAGCGGGACACAAAGCTGTCCTGCTCACGTGGGAGCCAGGGGAGGAGAGCAGGGCTCTGCCTTGCTGGTGGCAGTTTTGGCTCTGACCGTGCCCGTGCACACGCTCCGCTCCCGTTCCTGGTGCAGGCCAGCCTCCTCCCCATTCCCCGGTGCGAGCAGAGGCGAGGGGCTGAGAGCGGAGCAATGCTGGGTAAGCGGCAGCTGGGGGCCTCCCTGGCAGGGTCCGGGCAGCGCTCTCCACCTGTGCTGCTTTCTTAGCCCTGCTAGGGAGAAAGAAGCCCTCTTGATGCAGCACAGGCTCGGGCAGCCTGTTTAGCCCCTTTTGCTATCACCAGCTCTTTGGTCTGGCAGGTTTGGGTTTCTTGCTGGCCCAGCTGCTTTCTGGATCAAGCCTAGGAGTGCGTCCTAATCTCAGAGCTACATCTTGCTTCAGACTGTCTCAAGCAAGCATCCCTCACGGATGGGGAGAATCATGGTAGCTCGCCAGGGTGGTGGGAGCCAGCCCTTTTGCTGGCATCCATGCACCTTTGCAGATATGTCAATGGCACCAACCGGTTGTGGGTCCTGTCTCTGCTGGATTTGGAAACATCCGAGAAGGCTGGGAGGGCTGGACACCCATTTCCTTTTGGTGAGCATGGATAGAGTGATGCTGGCCCAACCCGTTGCACCAGGCCGAGGGAGCARCGCTAAAGGCTTATTTATGGATGCATAAAAGCAGCAGTGACGCATGAGATGAAGACACCTGAGAAATTAAATATTGGAAAAATGCTTTCTTGTGCCTGGCAGCCCCATAAATACAGGGTTTGCAGAACTGGTCCAGGCATGGGGTTAGGCAGAGAAAATGCTGGTGCAGGTGGCTTTTCAAGTCTGCATAGGAAATCAGCGCATTAATCCTATAACGTTCTCAGTCCTAGGCATTGTCTTTCACCTGRCTGCTGGATGCCCTCTCTTCAGCACCCTGTTATGGCTTTGTCTCGTCAGGTCCAGCTCCCTCTCTGGGTAGCATCCCCTCTCCCACGAAGAGAGAGACAGCCACCTGCAGCGTTGCAAGGACCGGTTCCCCGCGTCCCTGCTGGTGGCCGTCTCTGCCTTCGTGGGGTGTGAATGGTGCCGCATGTTACGGAGCATCTGATCTGTGCCAGGGGGATATTAGGAAATACTCCCCACCTGTAGATGCCTCGATGGGTTTGGGCAGACTGAGTGTTACCTTGGCTGTGCTGAGGCAGCAAGAGAGCCTGGAGGGTGCGCGTGCCTTGCCGCCCTGCAAAGGGGACCRTTCTGCTAGGGACAGCCAGGTGGTGTGGAGAAGTGGTGTTTCACAACCTTTCTCCTCTCTTCCAGCCCTGTGTCTGTGTGTGTGGGCAGCTGAGGAGGGGATGCCCRGGCGTGGGGAGGCAATGTGCAGGGAGAGGCTTTACCGGGCTGCGCAGGGCTCTGGTGCTCTTCGGCACAGAGCACTGGCTGTGCCTGCGCAGCAGCCGCATATCAGAGGTCCTGGTGTTTCTCCTCCTGTTTGATACTTCATCAGGAAAAGATGCTCCTTCCTTTTATTTGATCATTTTTAATTCGCATCCCGTAATTCCGATGAACAGCTTCCTCTGGCCAGTAACCTGTTGGCACAGATGTAGTGAGGGGGAAATAACTGCCTTGGGCTTAGAAGTCATGTAAGGTGCTTACCTCCCCTTGCCTGCTCTGCCTAGTTATGTGTGCTGCCCACAGCCTACCTGCAGCCCCAAAGTTAAACCTTGCAGCGCGTTGGCAGGGAGAAGGCTGGGGCTGGCTCACACCTCGGGAGACGTGTGTGCTGTCTGTACCCTCCTCCCGCTGCCAAATTCACACTGAGCCCTTCCTTCTCCAGTCCCTGTCAGAGAGAATACTGGGAGACAGCCTCGGGTTTTTCGTTTCTCAAAGGAGCCAGGTGGCTCTCTGGGCAGCTCTGCGCCTGCTCAGGGGGACAGGGGAGGGGACGCTCGGCTGCCCTGGGAAGAGAGCCATGAAAATATAACTTAAAATAAAACACAAGCTCTTCAATTTTGTTCCCTTTGTGCGTGGCAGTACTGGAACACCCTGCTGGCTTTGGCTGCTAATCCCAGCTATTTCTCTTCTGACACAAGCCAATATAAGACTTGGATGCCACAAAATGAATTCGTAGCGCAGGCTTCGTGGCAGGGCTGATCTCAGTTAGTAGAATGGGAAGGTGTTGCAGACCTGTCTTTTTTTGTCTGCCCACAGATGCATTTTGCAGCCCTTGGTCTTTTCTGACCACCCCACGCTTTCTTCCTTTTGCACCCGTGCTTTTCCCAGCCCCATCCCTCTCCTGCACGTGTAGTTTGAAATGTCAGGAGCTGACTTGCAGGAGTGAGGAAAGCAATCCGCTCCAGCAGTAATCCATCTCGCTACGGCCTCAGGCCGCGGTGTCCACCCGTGTCAGCTCCCCACCTAGCAAATGCTGATGGACAGCGGGGCTGACGTTAAGCCGTGCTGGTGCTCCGTGGAGGCACGTGTGTTTGAGGCACGGGCTGCCTCAGAGCCACAGCGGCTCAGTGGAGAGACTCTCCTGCTTGATTGTGCTGTCAGTATTCCCCTCACAAGCCCTGTTGTGCTGAGGAACGACTTCTTTGCTGAGGCCACGTGCAGAGAAGCACGGTGGGGAGCAGGGAGAGGTTTGCACCCTGCGCCCGAACGCCTTGCGCCCCGCTGCGTGGCACTGGGGTGGCCTGTCCCCGAGGCAGACGGGCAGAGCCCAGCCGGCCGCTGGCTCCAGCAGCGCGAGCGGTCGTGGTGTTTCTGCACCTCTGGCTGTGTCAGCCGGTGGGCGGCCGGGCCGAGGCTGGCGTTGCTGAGCAAGGAGGGACTGGGAGCATCGGAGCATGGCGGGAAGTCTTGTCACACATCATGGAACAGAAAAAAAAAATCACTCTCTCTGCACAAGGTGAAATTTTTGTACCAGGCTTCTCAGCAGCTGCTCCCTTTTAATTACATAGTGCCTACTCCTTCTCTAAGACTTCATTGCAGCACAGACTGAAACGCTAACCTACCGCACTGCTGGTACGGCGCTTGCACCCACTGCCTCCCTGGGCATGGGGGTGACCCGGGGTGCTCTTCTGTTTGCCCCAGGATCATGGGCAATTCATGCCTCCAGGGTGAAGCTGGCTGTCTCCTAGCTGGCCCAGGGGGTCCTGCACTGAAGTCACCATGGTTAGGTCTTTGGCTTCCCCTTCCTTTTTCCTTGCTCATATTCGTACCCTATGGCAGTGAGGCAACAGCTCGGGAGCCAGGACTGGGATCTGCTTGTGGAGCTTCATCCCCATGCACTCGCCCCATGGCCCAGCCTGGCCTTCTTGCTTGCTGCTGCAGTGGGAGCGATGGCTTCCCTGCCTGGGGTCCGCATCCTGAGCACCGCAGCAGTGTGCTTCAGCTGAACCAGCTCAGACTGCTTCAGGGTTGTTCTGGAGAGAGGAGAGATGCTAAACATAGCTCCTCAAAAGCTGAGCGGTAGATAAGGTAGCAGCAGTTATTAGACACCACTTTTGATCTCTTGAGAGCATTTTCTTCTCCATTTACAGGGAGGTTTGAGCTTTCTCTTGGGGATCAATTTATGCACTTTCATGTTACGTGGCTTAAGTGTTAAAGGAGGAGTAGATGGGAGAACTGCTAAGGTGTTCCTGTTTTTCCCTGTATCAGGTCCTTGCTAAGGTTGCAGATCGCCAAGCTTGCCTCACTCTCCCCACATCTCTGCCTCACGTCTCCCAAGACTATCCTTCTGGCGTTGTGACAAAGCAACAGCGTTTGTCTTGCTTTGTCTTCTCTTCCCCTTGGCCGTGTCATGCTGAAGTTGGTGTGTGATACCTTTCAGAGAGAGCTAGTGCATCACTACCAGCTCCTGAGTTAGCCCACTGCAAATATTGCCTGGCGCTGTGCTGTGGCAGAGGCTTTCTTGCCAAGTGAACGTTAATTTTTGTAGGAACGTGCCCTGAGGTCACAGTGACACAAGGAGTCTCGCTGTTGTGCGGTGGGAGGCAGCGTGCAGCCAAGGGGAGGCCGGGCTTAGCGCAGACCCTGTGGCTTAGGGACGCGGTCGCTATGTTTAATACTTTATATGAAGTGCGGAGGGAGAGCAAAGGACAGCAGGAAGCGTGAAGCTGGCTGAGACCCCCCAGGGTATGAGCAAGCTCCTTGCAAAGAGGGTGAGTAGACCTTGCAGAGTACCCAGCAGCCTGGGGCCTGGGAAGGGTTGGCAAAGGACGGTGTGCTGGCTTTGCCGACCGTGCAGCTGAGTGCTGGCTTTGGACCGGCTGGGGAGGAGCCGTCTTTCCCTCCAGGCGTCCAGAGGCTGCTGCAGCCCTCCTTCCCTTACTGAGCTCTCTAATCTTCCTGATTTGTAAACACTCTGTTTTGCAGAGCGTGGCCTCTGCAGGCAGGTGGGAGCAGGTTAAAACAATCCAAGTATTTTTTTCTTGCCCTGCCTCCCTCCCTCGCGTGGGCTATGTACGGGCTGCCATCCCATCTGGGTGCACTCTTTGTGTGTGCTGAACTTTTGGGTGTTTTGCTGCGGTGTGGCTCCTCGGGGCAGATTCCTGCTCTTGGCCGCTTGCTCTGTGGTGAGGCTGGGGGGATCTGTGCGCGCTGGGGTTTGCAGGCAGGGCAGCAGGAGCCTGCTGCTGAGGCTGGCTTCTCGCTCGCATCCCTTGTGGAGTGCGTTTCCAAACTGCTTCTCTCTCTGATGGAGGCTGATGAATTCTTCCAGTGCTTAGGAGCCGTGACAGTCTGCTCAGAGCTGCTCTCACAGGGGGCTCGTGACAGATTAATGAGAGAGTCTTTTAAGATGATGTTTGATTTGCAAGAGTGACTTTGATGTTTTAGACCCACGAATGTGATGCTTTCAACTCCTCCCTGCTCCACCCCGCCCTGCCCGCCCCCGGTACCGCCTTCGCCTTGCTCACTACCATCTCTCTGCCTCCAGCACATGATTTTGCTTTTAGATCTTCCAACTGATCAACTTTTCCTTGCTGCCCACCCCTCCTGACCCCCAATTATAGACCCTCTAGTCAGCTCTCCTCCCGCTCCTCCTTTGTCTGCCTTGGCCCGTGCTGTCTGCGTTGCCGGTGTCAGCCCTGCGAGGCACCGGGCTGCCCTTTCCCGGGTGGGGACGGGCTGCAGTGCTGACTGCTCTGCTGCCGCTGCTCGCAGGTTAGATTTCAGTTGTGGCGGCTTTTAGAAGTGAAGAGTTTTTTCAGGCAGCTGGGCTGTAAAAGGYTGTGGCTGGTGACTACTATGTTTCTGGGCTTCCCCTCGCTGTCTCCCCGTGTGACACAGAGCACGGAGCGTGTTTGGGGGTGCTGAACTACCACGCTGTGGTCTCAGGAGGAGATACCTGGTTTCCCAGAGATCTCTCTCATGTGTAGAGCTGTGCAAGCAAGATCCTTGGAGAGCTGAGAGTGTCACAGAGGCTCCCAAACTGGATGGTGGATGCCTACCATTCTCTCAGCTTCTTAAGGACATTCCATCCTTAGAACACGTTGGCTTGAAAACTGTAAGTGGTTTGGGGACTTGTTTTGGAGCGGTTCATGTGGCCTTGGGGACCACAGATTTGCGGCTGCAGTGTAGCTCAGCTCCGTGGCTAAACTGTGGAAATAAAGATGTGCACAATCCTGATGAGTGAGGAGGGGTGCTGCCTTCCCCATCCCCCTTGGTACCTGTAGGGCTGTATGCAGGGGTGCTGGCAGTGCCTTTAGCCAGCATTTGCCCCTGGCCTGCTGCTGCTCAGTGAGGCTAACTGCAGCTTTCCAGGTCCACGTCAGTGGTATTGCATGAAGTCACTGTCCCATGTTGTAGGCAGGGACAGGGCACAAAGTGGGTGAAGATGGGCAAAACCGGGGCTCGAGGACTCATACCCCTAATGCTGCTCTGGCTGTGCCAGGGGTAGGGGCTCTAAGCAAAAGTGCCTGGGTTAAGCCGTGTGGTGTTAACGACACACGATCTGACGGCTCTGTGTTTCTTTCCCGGGAGAGCCGGTGCCGACCTCGGTGTGGCCTGGGAGGTGCCGAGCGGCGTTTAGCCAGGGCTGTGGGGTGGACGCCCCGGCTCTGCTGCCGGTGCCTGCGTGTGGCTCTCCCAGCCCCGCAGCAGAGGCCTTTGAGCAGGGCAGGCGGCTCCTTCTCCCTCACCGAGCAAGCCCTGGCTGATGCAATTAATGTCGATGGTGGGGAGGGGGGGCCCGGGAAGAGGAGTAAACGTGCAGAGGCGAGAGTCTCGGCTGGAGCGCCAGCCTAACCGGTCTCCATGGCAACGGGCACCTCGCGCTCATGCAGAATTAATGCCGGCCTTCGCTGTCCTGACACACACGTACGGCTCCGGCCCTGCGGCCTTGCGTTTCCCTCTGCCCTTTCGGCACAAGGAAGCCCCAAAAGCAGCTCTGCCCTGCTCTTTGCTTGCTTCCCCTGCCTTTTGCACCAGCGGTGTCCTTACACATTGGATGGCAGCAGGGCAGGCTTGCTTAGGTTGTCGTGGTGGGGTCTTGCCCCTTCTCCAGAAGGAAGGCTCGACCTCGGCCCACGGGGTTTATTGTACACGCGCCCTCGCCCTTTGCTATTACGTGTGCTTGCTTGCTATTACCTCGCTTATGCTTCTTGTCTTCTGACTGAGGAACTGTCCGTGGCGGGCTCTTCAGCAGGCCCGTTCTCCCCCAGCCCGCTGGGCTCCAAGGGCGCTGTCCAGCGTTTTTCATGGCTTCTTGCCTACTCTGGGATGATGGCTTCTCCTCTCTAACATAGGTATTTAAGAGTGACTGCTCTGAGGCAGGATTTGGGACAGGACAAATCACTAGTGTGGCCCACTAGTGATGTCCCCATCCTTGGGGACCAAGTGGGGAATGGTGGTAGGTGGGACGCAGAGGTGGACGTCAGCTCAGTGCCCGTCAGTGTGCGTTAGGGATTGAAAAAGATGTATTTGAGCATCAGAGCTTTTTCCCTCTRCTGCCCAGCCTAGCCAGTTCAGGGCTGCTCTCCACTTTGTGTTCCCCAGTCCAGCGTGCTTTAAATGGCTTTAGCAGGGGAGYACCCACCGCTTTCCAGAAAGGGAGAGTTTTTAATCCAATAGCATTCGATTCAAAGGCAGCCACCTTGCACATTTGGCACGGACATCCTCATTCTTCAATTCCAGGCTCTTCCTATGAACAAGAACACCCAGTGCCAGCGGTTCAGCCTCTAGCGGGTCCCCAGAGGTGCAGGTTGCCCTAACCTTCCTGGCTGTGCTGCGGGGAAGTGACTTTCTCTCTCCGTCTCCTGCCTGCGGTCCTTGCTGCAGGGATTCGTGGCTGTGTCTGTCYGGAGCGTGGCAGCGTGGCTGTCGTGCGTTGTTAGCCTTTCCTCTCTCCTACCCCTTTTCTGTCACTGGAGACACTTTAAGCCATGAAAGCAGGTACATCCCACCCTCCTATCTCCCACCCGCGAGCTGTAATCAAGTTTCTGGCTGTGCTTTTCTGATTGTTTTTCTCGGCCCATTCGGAGAAGGGACGGACTCTCCTGGGATCTGGAGCGGGTCCAGGTTTGCAAACACACGTTCTGCCTTCAGCAGGCTGGGGAGGGGGGAGCTGCCAGGAATCGCCTGCGCGTTTTCCCGGCGTCCCCCTCCTCTGTGGGTGTTCAGGGCCCTCCTCCTCCTCCTCCTCCTCCTCCTCCCTTGGCAAGATTCCTGCTGAAGAGAAAGCTTCGGTCCTGGGGGGGAGGAACCATGTGCCAGCCCCTCTCAGGTGCTCCTTTCGGTGTCCCGGCTGCATGGCTGGGCGCTGCCAGGGAACACGGGGCGGGCAGGCAGGCACGTGCTGGAGAGGGCCTGGCAGGGTGCAATAAGCAATCAGCAAGCTGCTCCAGTAGCGTTTTTTTCTTTTCTGTACAGTGGGAAAGAGCCATTTTGACATTACATTTATGATTATTGTTATTAAGCTGGAGAAACGTTTTAATGTAAATGCTTGGGGCTTATTAGATAGAGTTCTTCACATCAAGATCTCAAAGCACTTGATGAAGCCAGCTTGTTATTAATCCCTACTGCTTATATTGAGCTATTTATCTACTGACATTGGGGGTCTGATGATTATTATTATCCGCATTTTTTGTAAATGGGAGAACCAAGGTGCAGAACTGGCTGGGGAGTTGAAGCTGGAAGCTCTGAAGCTGGAAGCTGAAGCTGCTCTCCACCCTCCCTGCCTGCAGCCAGCTGCCGTCTCCCTGCTGCCTGTCCTCACTGCTCCGGTCCAGGAGGCTCRGAAGAAGGCTGGGATGGATTGAGAAGCTCACCCAAGAGTTCTACCTGGAGCACTTGGTGCAAACTGCAGCGTGGCCAGAACTGGCAGCTGGGAGAGTGGTGGAGGTCCAGGCTGCAGAGGGCAGCGTGCAACTTGAAGCCTTGGCTCCTGCATTTTTTAGGATGCAGGGGACTGAAGGAGGGCACAGAGCAAGCCTGTGTGTTGGGGTCGGGGAGAGAGCGGGGGTTGCTGAGGCACAGAGCAAGCTCTTTGCATACACAGGGACTCTCACTTGGCAGAATAGTCTTGCCAGCTCCGGCCTGGGAGCGCTCCAGGATGGGCCAGTATATGTGTGTGTGCTGTGCAGCATCTTTGTTTTGCCCAGTCTCTTGGGCCCAGCTCAAGCAGGACCTTTACTTCAACGGCAGTCTTCCCCCGAGCTGCCTGCAGCCTCACACCAACTCCCACATCTCTCTGCAGAGCGGAGCTGTGTGCAAGGAGCCTCAGCGGCTCCTAGCCATCCTCGCAGTGGCTCTGGCCCTCCCTGTTGGCCACAGTGGAACTGTCCTATTCTCAGCTGTCCTTCCAGCCGTTTTGGACATCTGCAGGCACTGTTGGACGCGAGGAGGTGGAGCTGGTGCCATCTGCCCTGGCAGCTACTCATGGAGTACCAGCCACTTGTGCCCGCGCAGCCTGCTCGGGGAAATGCTGAGCTGAACCTTGGCAGGGGCTTCCGTGGTAATGAAGCATCCCGCTCCCTCCCTGGTGCTAATTAGGGGCTGCCTGAGGTAGTGTCACGGATGGGGTGGGAGGCTTGGATCTGAACTGCTGTCATTACACCTGGTGCAATGGGTAGTCATTCTTCTTTCTGCAGGAGTGGCTCGGTTCTGATGAATGCCAGCAGCTCTGGGCCCAGACTGCAGTAAGAAGCGCTCTGCAACCCTGGCTCTCCTTCTTCCCACCCCAGTTTCAGCTGCCAGCGTAGATAGGCTAGATGCAAGGTAGAGCCTCAGAGCATAGTGTATCTGAGTTGGAGCGAGACTCTGAACCCAGTCAGGTCTTTCCTCTAGCCTTGATCTCTTCTAAAAGCCTTTGCAGGCTCAGCCTGGGGCTGCTGAGGGAGAGGAGACTGCTCTGTCCTCCCGTGGAGTCATGCTGACTCAGTTGTGGCTGGAAGCACGGTACCATGAATTATTTGCAGCAACACCTTTTGCTTTTCCCCTTCTCTCCAGCAAGTGCACTTTTTTATTATTATTATTGTTGTTGTTGCTGTTGTTGTTATTTATTATCCTGTTTCTGCTCCAGTGCTGCTAAGAGACATGGAGAGGCTTGGCTGGTATTCAGCATGGTTACAATAAGCCCAAGCCTTCCCTTTTGTTCTGTACAGCTTGCTCAAGTGTTGTATAGATATCTCACTTTAGCTGTTTCTCTCCCTCATCTTTGGCGGCTCAGGAGGTTTGGGAAAGGTCAGCTCCTAGCTGTAGCTTTTTTCTGCTCCAGACAAGCGCTGCTCTCATTGTTTGCCAAATGCCTTGCTGCACCTCGTCTCTGCAGCGCTAGGATGATTTAACCAGAGCCGTGCTTCGCTTTAGATCCGGTCTGCTCTCTGATCTTGCTGCACAGCCTTGCCGTGTGCTTTGTAGACAGTTTTGAAGCATAGTCTTGAACAAATGCTGAAAAATCCCACCTCCCCTCTGCGACTGGGGAACAGGCACAATAGACTGCAGCCTCCAACATCCCAAGCAGGGACTCCATCTGTTGCAAGCTCACGCTGACTCTGGTTCACCACTGCCTTCCAGTGTCCGCCCTGCAGAGGTGTCCGTCGTAGCTGGCTCAAAAGCCTCCAGCTGCAGTGTTGCTGTGGATAAGGCAGGCTTTGGGCGTGGTCTCAACCAAGCCCTGCCCTGGCATGTCTGTTGGGTGATGTAGAAGGCACACTGGTAGGAAAACGTATGGTCGCTATCCTGCTGATGTTGTAGAGATGTCGCTAGAGGGGCAGCAGGCACGCAGAGCCCTGGTCCATCTGCGTGCCCCTGGTCTCTGGTGCTTGTCCCAGTCGGGTGGGCAGGTAGATGATTTCCTTGCCATGCTGGGGAGCACCATCTCTGCACTCCTGTCTGCCCCGTCTCGTCTCAAGCTTGGGAGYGTGAAGGCAAGGCTGGTCCCTTTGTTGTATCTTGGCCTGATGCCCAGCAGAGCAGGGCCCAGCCCTGGGCGCCTGAAATGGCAGTGGCGCTGAGAATAGAGAGTGGTCTGCAGCCCCTCGCTTGTGGGGTGCTTTTGATAGCACAGTCTTCACCAGCACTGTTGGGAATCAAATTTAAGAGGTTCTTGCACTTCTGTATGCTTTATCTGCTGCCTGGAGTTTATTTGGGCTGTCGTGTACAAGCGTTAGGACAAGAGTGCTTTGTGCCTTGCTTATTGCTGCCTTCTGCCCACAGCCAGTAAAGCGGTTCTGTCTGTAGTGGCTCTGCACGGGGAATGGGATGTGAAGGCTTGGTCAGTGCTGAGTACCCTCGAACTGGGCAGATAGCCTCTTTTTTTTTTGCTTCTGATTTCCCAACATTTATTCCTTCCCCATCAGTGATGGTTACGCTTCTTGCATCCTCCCAGGTAAAATTAGAGAGAGACAAAGAGAAATAGAGATGTTGGGGAAGAAGGAAGCTGCCTCTGAATTTCATCCTTTGCAGAGCTTGTTGGGTTGAGTCATCTTAGCAGGCATAATAGACCTGTTTCACCTCCTGGGTCTGCAGGGGAATTAAGGCATTTTGTTTTATTCTTGTTGGTGTTCTGAGCTTGCATTATCCAACTGCATCACAGCATTGGATGGGTGAGTTTTCAAAATCGTCTGCTGTGAACAAATAGGCTTCTTCACCAGTAGCACCAGCGATGATTAGAAGTGAAAGAAACTTAAACAACCAATTTGCTTGTCACAATTTGTTTCTAGTTTGAAGCRTTTTTCTTTCTCGCTTTCTCTGCTTCTCGGCCTGATCACGGAAACTCAGGRAAGCTGGGTCCTCGTCTGCAGGAAGGACTGAAGCATGGTGTTTGGGGGTTGCACCCTGCCATACCCCTGCTCTCCATCCTGCCCGGGCGTCCGTGGGGCAGCCGGGCCATCCCATTGAGTCGGGATGAGCTCCGAGGCATCGCGCTGTGCAAGCTTCTCTCCTGGGGACAGAGCTTGTTGGCAGGGAGTGGGAAGGTGTCTGTGAAACACCGGTGCTGTAAAAGCTCACTTTTACAACATTCGGTTGATGTGGAATGGGAGGTAAACAAATACCCTTTGTATCATCTCTTTTGCTCACATATTGGCCTATTATGTCCCTAAATGTGTTTATGAAATACGATTCTGGGGGCAAGGATAGACTGAAACTTCAATTGTGATAAAATACCAGTGTTCTTTATGTGGCTTGACCCAATTAACTTTATAATACTTCGTGGCCTTTCTGTCATTTACCATTGCTTTTATCACTTCAGATTAAGAGATTCTTAAATATATGTAGGCAAAACAATTACAGGGAGGATCACTTAAAAGGTGACAAGACCCAGTTTGGCTCCAAATCTGAATGAACAATTTTAAAAATTTCTTTGAAGAAGAGTCAAAACCATCAGCAATGTTTTAACTTCTTCAGAAGTCCTGTCCAGTGCTGAAAGCTTTTTCCTGCCAGCTTCACAGGCTGGCTGCTGCGGAGCGCTGCGAGGCCTGGGAGGAGAAACAGACGGCAGGGGACCGAAGGCAAAAGTGCTGTTGGTGCATGAGCCGTGTGGGAAGGAAAATGCACCCAAAAATAGCAACAAGTGTCTTAGGACAGGGTTTCTGAAGTGCTCGGTGCTGCCCTGAATTGGGTCCCACTGAAAACTTCCTCAGTTTGGGTGGGACCAGACCTGGGTCGGCCGTTCACTTCGGAAGCCCTCGTCTTGGATGTGTGAGGCTCCTTTCACATACTCTGAGGCAAAAGGCAACAACAGAAGAGCTCAAGAAAGGAGAGRGCTGTCCCTGACACCTACTTTGAAACCCTGGACACGCTTCCCACCTTGGTTTCCCTATCTGCAAGTGTGCTGCTGAACCTGGGTCAGTGCGTCCTGAAGGCAAGTGCCTTCAGACAGGCACCTCTCACCCCCTCGCCTTTGAGCAGGCACCTGCTTGAGCTCTGCTCCAAGCTGGCTCTGCATCCCATATCTGCTGCACACACCAGCTCCCTTCCTTTCCCTTCCTTTCAGTAGGTCTGGTCGCTAAGACAGCTCCATCTCTGCCTCCCCTGCGACTGGCAGCTGATTATGCACTACACAGTTACACTTCTGCTCCTCAGACCTGTGCCTCGGAGCGGGGGGACAGGATGAATCCCCGCTTGTCCTGCATTTCACATTCCTCGCTTGCACACCTCCCCTGCACCCTCTAATTTCAGAGCTCAACAGGCTCATCTGCATTTTTTAAAGAGAGAGAGAGAGAGTGAGAGAGAGAGCGCGAGCAGCAAYGGAAAGAGCAGGAGAGACTATCCAGAGCGCTTCATAAAAATGATGAATTGCTTTTAGATATTGGGCAGGAGAGAAAGGGAGTCTCTTAGTGGTGCATTGTTGCTGTGCATATGAGCTCAAAATCTCAAGGCAGTCAAGGCAAACACCCGGGAATTGAAGTGTAAATGAGCCGCTGTCGAGCATTTTATTTTGCCTTTTATGATTTCTCTTTCTCTCATGTAGGTCAGTCTCCATTTCTAACGTATGCTGTGTGCGTAGGAGAGCGYGGGGCGGTAAGGTGTGCCTGGAGGTGCCCGCTGCGTGTGGGCGCAGTAGCGGTGCGGCGGGTGCCGGTGCAGGCACTGCACTCGGCGCAGCGGCTGTGCACGCAGGGCGGTGCAGCGGGTGTGCGGTGCACGCCTGCCTGCGTGTGTGTACGTACCCGCCCAGTGGTGCGTGTTGTGAGTGTAGGGCTGTGCCCGTGGCAGTGACCACTGGGCAGAAAGCTCTGGCATCTCTYGCTCTCTGTCTCACCTGCAGACCGCGGAGTCTGGAGACACCTGTCCTCTCCCTTCCTCCCTCCAACTGAAGAATTACATTTCCTACCACATTAGCAATTCAAATGCTGAACTGGTCTGTGCTGGCTGCTCTGATTAGTGGATGTGATAAAGAGATTTGTGCATCTCCTTTAGAGAGACACCAGCCACGTGATTCAGCTGCTTTGCATAAACAGCAATGAATAAAGCAGTGTGTGCGTGTGGGATGATCTGTCCCACACTGGGAGAGGTGTTGAGGATGTTCTTCTCCATTCCTTGACTTTCCTTTCTCTTGCTGGTTAGCAGAAATCATGTTGTGTTGCGGAGGACTCACAAAGGCTTGAGCAGAGGGGCCCTCGGCAGAGCAAGTGCTTTCCGGAGCCCTGGGGACGCTCCTCCGTGTCTGTAGTGGGGTTGGAGGCACCTCCCTGCTCACAAGCTGGGCCTTGGCCTCCCTGCTGTGGTGCAGAGCTGGTGACAGACCTTTCTTTCTCCAGTTCACGCTGGCAATAAGCAGAACGGGCAGCCTGGAGTGAGAAGGGGCACAGAGGAGGCAAGAGGGATGACCATGGGTTTGTTAGCTCCTTTTGGACCATGCTGTACCCCAGCCTCTTCCCTCCCTGTCCTTGCATGGGATGAAGGTGCCTAGCACATATCCTGCCTTACCTGGCTGCTCTCAAAGGGCAGCAGGGCTCAGTCATTCAGGAGAGACGGCGGTAGAGCCAACGTGGATGGTAGTGCGGTGCCTGAGGGCAAAGCGGGTGCTGCCTTCCAGGACAACCTCCCTTCAGAGGAAGCTTTTTCTGGGTCACAGGCTTTACCGACCCTGCTGTTCGTGCTGCCCTTCCCCGTGGCCTCTGTGCTGCCTGCTCTGCACGGTACCAGTGCGATGGAGCAGGCGCTGAGGTTACCTGTGCCTTTGCTTAATGCCCGTGCTCCGGGTGCAGGCAGGAGATGGGGGCTCGGGGTGCAGCAGCCCTGGCCTGGCAGCCTGGCTGCCTCACGCCGTTCCCTGGCTGCGCTGGGCAGACCCTTGTTCTCGGGTGGGTGGCTCTGGCGAGGTTGGCTCGGCCCCCCTACACCTYGGACGCACCCTCGGCATCCCTGGAGAAGGACCCGACTTAACCGCCTGGTTCCTGGCAGGCAGTGAGAGGCGGTGTGCCGAGCTGACGACATCCTCGCCCCTAAGCYGGGAAAGGACCTTGCTGTGCCTAAAGCATCCTCCTCTCGCTGGCCCTGCCCTTGCAGTCCTGGTCCCCCGGAAGGCTGCAGCCCCTCCCAGAGCCTGGGTGGTGTGAGCAGCTCTGCCAGGGGAGATAGGAGAGGCACGGGCGCTGGTCTGCGTCCCTCCTGTTTGCAGAGGAGCAGCCGYGGCTCACCGGTCTCTCCATGTCTGTGCCCACAGCATGTCGAGGGATGCTGTGCGGGTTCGGGGCGGTGTGTGAGAGGAGCTCCACCGACCCCTCCCAGGCCTCCTGTGTCTGCAAGAAGACAGCTTGCCCCGTCGTGGTGGCTCCTGTCTGTGGCTCTGATTACTCCACCTACAGCAACGAGTGTGAGCTGGAGAAGGCCCAGTGCAACCAGCAGAGACGGATCAAGGTCATCAGCAAGGGACCGTGTGGTGAGTGCAAGGGCAGGCTCTCCTGCTTTCAGGAGGCGACTGTGTGAGGCCAGGGAGACTTGGCCCGAGCTCATGTCGTCACTGCGGTGCTGGTGATCCCCTTGGGGATGGGGACAGGTCTGATGGGAAGGGACACTGTGAGACAATCACCAGCTCTGCCTTGGTGATTGGCAGAGTTTAATAAGCTGGCAAACTGATGGCCAAAGGCTGTTCAAGAGGTGCGTGGCAGACAGTGGGGAACAGCCTGCTGCCTCGGGCAGCTCTGCCTGCTGCACCACACTGCCTCCCCAGAGTGGGTGACATCTGCCACGGCTAGAAGTTACGAGTTGGAGAGACCAGGCATATGCACAGGCTGGGTGGGCTGGTGAAAGCCCTTCCCCAGCCTGGCATTCACCAGCTGTGAGCAAGGAGCTGTGTAAATGAGACCCCAGTCTCCTCATCTCAGAGTAAATTAACTTGACCTTTCTCTCATGCAGTGCTCTGGCTTGCAATAAATCTGCACTCGGCACTCCTGCTGGGGCTCTTGTCAGAGAGGAGAGAGTGCCGAGTGATTTATTTAAAATAATAATCATGAAAAAAGTGACAAATAAAGGGGGAAAAAAAGGCAAAAAAAGCTGGCAAATAAATTTTGGCTCTTCCTCATCAGTGAGGAAATTGCTCCTTGAGCTCTTCCTCTCATTACGGTTTGCAGGAGGTGCCTTAAGGACCCTTGTTTTGCTCATTTGCTGAAGCAAGAGGATCTCGGAGAGCATGTGCAGGGAAGGGAGCTCGCAGCAGTGAGGCTGAGAGGTTTAGAAAGGAGGGGCTCTGCCTGAAGTGCCAGGTGGGGAGTGAGCTCCCTTCCTCGTGTGCCGTGGGTTCGGGGCTGATCCTACAGCCTCACAATCCTGCCTGCCTCTGCGGGCATCAGGGTGGATGAGCTCGYTGCTGTGGGACCAGTTACATGGCACTGGCTCCAGCATCCGCTGAAGCCGAGGGAAGGACATCCATTGGCATYGTGTCCGTTTCTGGGCACTTGAAGGGACTGGGGCTGTCTAGGTAGATACCGTGGTGTGTTGGGCTTATTTGTCCCGTGAGAGGAGCGAGCGGGAGAGGGCGGCACGGGAGCATGGGCCGCTGTGCTCATGCCTGTGCTGTGCCCCCTCCTCCCTCTCGCAGGCTCCAAGGACCCCTGCGCAGAGGTGACCTGCAGCTTTGGCAGCACGTGCGTCCGCTCCACTGATGGCCAGTCGGCCAAGTGCGTCTGCCCGTTGTCCTGCAGCGGCGTGCCCGAGAGCACGGTGTGTGGCAGCGACGGCAAAGACTACCGCAGCGAGTGCGACCTCAACAAGCACGCCTGCGACAAGCAGGAGAATGTTTTCAAGAAGTTCGATGGCGCCTGTGGTGAGTCCACTGCCCCCCGGGGGTATTGCTTTAAAAACATTTCCTCTTGCATCAGGAGTATCGAGGGCAGACCAGTGGGAAATGGCAAGGGTTGGGGAGAAAAACTTGCCCGCACGCCTGCTGTCAGCAGCTCAAAAACATGGGCTGGGCAGAAAAAGGTCAGTCTGTGGGTGACAGCTTCTGAAACTCAGACCAAGCCAGTGCTTCCCCCGTGGCATTTGGCTGTGGGTGTTTCTGCTCGGGACCCACTGACCTAGAGAGCAGTGGCAACATCTGTGCCACCTTCTTTCCCTCCTGCCGTTTCCCCTGGCTGGAGTCCCCCGGCTGCYGCTTTTGGCAAGGAGCCTGCTGCTAGCCGGCGTCCCAGGGCTCGCGGGCAGGCAGCTCGCTCTAATTAAAGGAGCCCGACAGGCACAGATCCCAGAGCGCAAACACAGTCCTGCCTCTCCGAGGATGGCTTCCTCTTTGGCTAATGGTGGCTGTGGATACTTGTAATTAAAAGCAACTGTATTCATTAGGAAAACCATGAGATCAGCCAGGACACGTGCCAGACCAGTGTTTGTCCCTGGGGGAAGGAGTGTGGGAGTGTGTTTGGGCAGGCTGTGAACCTGGAACAGCTTTAATTACGCTTTCACTGCTCAGTCCCAAGTAGGGCGAGATGGGTGCAAGTGGGATGTGCAAAAGAGGTGATGTCACGCTGGGTGCCCTTGGTTTCTAGGGCAGAGAGGAGGCTTTGAGCCTCACTGTTCCTTTGAGGTCCTCCTGATTTTAGCTGGGCATCAGCAGAAACTCAGGCAGTCTGGGTTGAGCAGCCAGGCTGTATAACCTGAAAATACTTGAAGGCATTTGGACTCTATTGAGTGCACTCTAAGGCTTGATGATGTACTGCAAGGTAGGGGAGAGAGTGGGGATGAGCAGTGCAGGCAGAGCACATCTCAGATATCCTCAGCATGCAGTCCCTGAGATATGTCTGTGCATCTGCCTCATCCCCAACCCCTCTGATGCGGTCCCCATCTCCTCAACTGTACTGCATCCCTGCCCCATTACAGCAGCCTTATTTACCCACAGCTCCTTGAGTCCATGCAAGATGTTCTTGTGATTTTGTTGGGGTTTGTAGGGGCCACCAAGGAGGTAACACATCCCTGGCTGGCTGCTGGTGTGACTGCAGGGCAGCAGCAAGCATGGGCAGCTCTTGCCAGAGGGGGAATGGGAGATGGATTGGGTAGGTCCTGCGGGACCTCCTTCGTGTGCTTCATTTCCATGATCACTGCACRTGCTAAAATGGGCAAAGCAAAGGACTTCAGCTGTGACTCTGTCCTAGGCCGGCCTTCTCCAAGGGATGTGGGGGTGGCCAAAAGGCCTCTGTTTGCGAGAGGCTGGGGAAATGGGATACTGTATTGTTTCCTCCCTTTGTCAGCCTGGGACTGTGGTCAATGCAGGGATTTCAGACTAGTCGGATTAAAGGGTGGAAACGTTCGATCATGTTTCTGCAATTGCAGAAAATGAATCAGCACTCTCCAGGTACCGTGCTTGACAAGGAAGAGAAAAACCCAGGGCTAGAGTAGGGATTAGTAAACAGTCGGCATCTGTTTTGCCCGTGTCTTTGGTATGCTAATGTGAGCTCAGCTCATCAGAGAGGGTGATCTGGATAAGCCTAGATTGGAGCAGTGGGGCAAGGCAGCGTGTGGCCCTGGCTGCCTTCAGGGCTCTTCCAGCACTTCGGGAAGACAGGGAGGGAGAGTGGGAGGAGTAGGATGGGAGTACCAAGCATCTTGCAATGCCCAGCGAACACCCCTTGGACTCAGGAGGTTCACCTGGGTCGGGGGAGAGAGCCCTGTCCCCTAGACAGAGGGGAGTGAAGGCAGCTCAGGATGGGAAAAAAGGCAGAGCTCATCGCATCCAGCGGTCACTTTGGAAAGGGCGTGTGTCCTCAGTGTGTGCAGCTCAGTAAAAAATGAGTCCTTACGCATGCAGAGCCCTACAGATGTCCAGTCCTGAGGAAGAGATGAGCACATGTTGAGTGCTACTGGGGAAGGTATGGAGGCTCTTGGGGCCAGCTGGGAGAGAGGAGGGCAGGCCAAGAAGCACCTCTCTGGCCAGGGCATGAGTGTGCCTAACTRTCTGCTCTGCCTCTGTGCGCAGACCCTTGTAAAGGCATCCTCAATGACATGAATCGTGTTTGCCGGGTGAACCCACGCACCCGAAGGGCAGACCTGCTCTCCCGCCCCGAGAACTGTCCCCCAAAGAGGGAGCTTGTGTGCGGTGATGAYGGGGTGACTTATGACAACGAGTGCGTGATGGGGCGCTCGGGGGCCATCCGGGGACTGGAGATCCAGAAGGTGCGTTCAGGGCAGTGCCAGCATCAGGGTAAGTACCTCTCTGCTTCCTGTGGAACAGGAGCATTCGGGTTCCTGACCTTCCCCGCCACTCCGTGCCGTGCTCTTGGCAATGAGAGTATACCCCCTTCCCCTGTCCCCGGGGTGGGTGCGAGTGGTGCTATCCTTTCTCCTCCCAGACAAATGCAAGGATGAGTGCAAGTTCAACGCTGTCTGCCTGAACCGCCGTGGCACCACTCGCTGCTCCTGTGACCGCATCACCTGCGATGGCGCCTACCGGCCTGTCTGTGCCCGGGACAGCCGGACCTACAGCAACGACTGCGAGCGCCAGAAGGCCGAATGCCACCAGAAGGCTGCCATCCCAGTAAAGCACAGTGGACCCTGTGGTAAGCACTGGTGCCGCTGGGCTGGTCACCCGCAGGAACACTGGTACCCCCACACCTCTCACTTCCCAGCCCCAGCAGCCACTTTAAGCCCAGCCTGCGTCAGTCCCTTCCGTGCAGGCAACGGTGCTCGCGTTGATGCTGGAAGGCTGCAGGTAAGTTGTGACTGGGTGCCCACCGTCTGAGCAAGCCACAGGCTCTCTTCAGTCTTGCGGCTGACAAGCCCTGAATATCCGTTCCTTCCTGTTCTTTTTCCTTCCAGCAGTCAGCAGTCCTTGTGAGTGTGTGTGCATGTGTTCCTCCTTGGTCTTGTCTCTTGTCTGATGTGCTCAGTAACATGGGGAAGAATCATTTGTGTTTAAACACTACCAAAGTGTCTGTGATGTCCAGCTGGTTTCTCTCATTCACCGTCACGGCCAGGTGCACATTCACCACCATGCAGTTCTCATGCAGCCCACGCCATTCATTTCTCCTCCCAGGGTAGTGCCAGTCCCCAAGCTCCTTCCATGCTTCCTCCTCCATGCCTGCCTGCTTCTCTCAGCTCCAGGTACTCTCCGTAAGGAACTCTTCTCAGCGCGCCCGCTCTCTGGAGGTCTCGCCGTGTCTTTGTCTCATCTCCGGGAGAAGCTTTTGACCTTTCCAATGGATTCTTTTTCAGGCGTATGTGATAGGATGGGGCTTTGGGTCCCTAGGATGTTGGGAACATCCAATTTTAAAATTATTGCACAGAAAATGAAGGAGGTTAAACACAGTCACTGGATTGTTTTGTATGAGTTGGAAGGACTGTTCATTTCAGCTCAAATTGTTTTTTACTAGATCTAGAACTGTGTCCTATTATTTTAAGCTGATGTTTTGTAAGGTATCGGCTGTATCAAACCTTCTGAAGTACTTGGAAATTAGGCCCCATGTTGCGGATCTGTTTTGTTGGCTTTGTGCTCCTGCATTAGGTTTTTAATGCTGCCAGGCCCAGCTGCTTGAAAACTGTTTGTCAGGCTCCCAAAATCACACTCAATATAATCACAACTGTTATTTTTAATTGTCCGTTTCACTGTGTTTCTGGTGGTTGACTGRTTAGGAGTCAGTTCCCCAAGTTCTCCCTATAGGGAGGGCAACAGAGGCACATTTCAGTCCTCTGTCTCCCTGAGCCACGGGAAGCTGGTGCTGGATGGCAACCAGCAAGCCTTGCTAGGAAGCCATGCACGCTGGCAAGTCTGGCACTCGTTTTCTTGCCCTGTCGTGCTGCTGCGAAGCTTTGCTGGAGGTGTGACTGGCCTCTG
The DNA here is from genome assembly GCA_035582835.1 of Phoebastria nigripes. NCBI lineage: Eukaryota > Metazoa > Chordata > Aves > Procellariiformes > Diomedeidae > Phoebastria > Phoebastria nigripes. The sequence goes on along the minus strand of JAYKAV010003044.1, from coordinate 3,811,415 downwards.
GGGCTGGCATGGGAATGCACGGGGCTGCTCCTGGCAAGGCAGGCTGCCTTGGTGCAGGGGAGGGTGGGGGCGAAGCGAGGTGCCTGTGGCCGGGCTCTGCTGGGCTCCCGAGGCAGATCTGGGGCAGTGGGGCCAGGAGGTCATTGTTTGCAGCTGGGTGGCCAGGCCCTGGTGCCCTGGGCTCTCTACAAACCCTTCCCTGTACCTCCTTTAGACTCAGGCCCTTGCTAAGGCTTCCCGAATTTCTAGAGCGAGCAGAGAACTCATGCTGCTAGTTACCCTGCTGTCAGATGCGCATCTCCACCGTGTTTGGCAGAGGGAGGCCAGTGGACAGTAGGATATGGTCCCTATGCATCTGCTATTCCTCTCTCCATCTTACTCTCTTTTATTTTAGCTTTCCCGCAACTTCTCTTCCTCCAGGTGAGGACAGCAGATGCGCACATCTGCTTTCAGGAGCTACATCCTTGTGGGGTAGGAGCAAACAAAGTCTGTCATCTRGGGGAGGTAAATCAAAGCCAGGGCTCGGTCTGCCAAAGCCTAGGATTTCAAAGTCCACATGACAGCTCCAGGCTGCCCTGTAGCAAGCCACCATGAGGTGCGGGCAAGCCGTTGGCCTCCCCATCAGCTTAGGAAAGGATCTTCTCTCTGAGCTCAGTGCTGCCCTTTGGGAAGAAAGCACGTCCTCCTCTGTCACCAGTTCAGACTCAATCTGAGATGGGAAAAGGATTTAGAAACGGGGACGGGGTGGTGATGTTGCGTGCCAGCCTGTGTGTCGAGACAGGTCTTCTCAGCATGAGCACTGCTGGTGGTGCTAACTTCTCTCCTGGATGGTTTCCTGGCTGAGGCTTCCTTGGGATGCAGGGTGCAGTCCACCAGCACAGGCTGGAACAGGACTCGTGGGACACTTGGCAGTGGGTGAGACTGGGACTGAGGCAGCTACAGGCTCTGTCTGCATCCAGCACCCAGGGTGGGAAGCGTGGTGAGTTCATCCACGCCTCTGTGCTGTGAGGATACAGGAGATGCATGGAGCTGGGGAAGGGGAGGAAAAGAAAGACCGGCCGTTAGTATGGTCGCAGTGTTTTAATCTCTCACACGTACCTGTCTAAGGAACTCTAAGCTCTGCTGCTGTCTTTTCCAGCAGCAAAGCAAAGGAGGCAAAGCCAAACAAAACAGTCCAGGCCTTGTTTTTAATCCTTCTCTACTTTTACACCGTGATGGGGCAGTTGAGAAAGAAGGGATGGGATGAGACCGATGTGGACAGGAGGTGGAGGGAAGGTGTCTGTAGTTGCATCTGTCTTTTCCTCCCTGCCTCTCTCTGCTCTCTCGCCCCCTGCTCTCTTTCTCCCTCCGCTCTCTCTCTCTCTTTCCTTTTTCGTCTGTGTCTTGTGTTTTACAGTGTTGCCTGTTTGGAGGAAGGAATTGTGTCCTCGCAGCACCCTTCTGCTCCCTACCCGGACATCTCTGCTAGGAGGTCGGCTTTCTCTTCTTCTCCATAGCCAGTGACAGTCCTGGCCTCTTCTCACTGCTCCCTTCCTCTCTAGTTTTGCTTGAGAGCCTCTGGGATGGAGAGATTGCCCTGGTTTTGCTCCCATCCCTCGGCCCAAACACTTCCTGCTGGAATGGAAATGCCTTGCAGTGCAGTGGGGTCTTGTCTGATGCTTGCTGTGGCTTGACCCTTCGAGGCAAATGAGAGTGGGAGCAGAGGTGGGTGCTAGGAGCCCCCCAATCCTTAGCAAGCCCCTCTTCAGCTGATACATCAGTCTGGACTGCTCCTGGTTGATATTACCTCTCCTTTTGCCCCCAACTAACCCCCCCTTTCTTCCCCACCTCCTCTTTCCCAGAGACTTCTGCCTGCCTGGGACTGTGATGCTTGTCCCTTTGCTCTCCTTAGTGTGTGTCACGCTTGTCTGTGCAAGTCCAGTGGGCAGGGGCTCTGCAGGGATTGCAGCTCCCCTCCCCAGTGTCCAGCAAAGCACCGTGTGCCTTTTGGAAGAACTGAGGAGCTGTCTGTGCTCACATGTGGTTCTTCTCTAAGAATACTCCCCTATGTCCCTGTGGAGCTGGTGCTGGAGCCCGCTGGGTGTCATGGGCACAGAGTGATGGGATGTTACAAAGCAGCTTCAGAGCCTCTTCCCCATAGCCATCCACAGGCAAGGCTTGCAGGAGAGCTCAGTGTCCCCAGGGCTTGGTTAGGTTTCTGCACAGCTTGGCAGCAGGTGAGGGATCATCCCCTTGAATCAGTCAGGGTGCAGGATGAGCATTTTTGCTCTGTGCCTCGATTTCCCTGCCTACAAGATGGAGAAGGGCCAGGAATCAAAGCAGGTCTTGATTATAGCAGAGCCTGAGGTCCTTGCTCAGTAAGTCCTCGTTATATCCACTCACATCAAAATTGGTGCCAAAACTCACAATGACATCTGCAGGTGCCCAGGGCTGTGTGGGAAATTTCACAGGCTGAGGTTTAGGCTGTGAACAAACTTCATGTGCTGCATCTCTGCAGGTTTGCTTGCTTAAGAAGGGCGAGAAGTGTCAGGGCAGTGTTCTCCGTCAGGCCTGGCACCTCCCTGCACTCTCACTCACCGCTCACTTGCTCCCCAAGACAAGAATGTGAATTTGGATTTCAGATGAATGAATGTATTTGCTTTGTGCCTAGCTCGTTGCATCCTTACTGCCTAATTGTGTCCAGCAGCGGCACTTTCTCCATGCAAGCGTGTGTGTCTGTGTTCTGGGGACATGACTGTGGTACAGACGTTGTTTTAAAAAAGTGAAACACAAGCAGGAGATGTGAGCAGCATCACAGGGCTAAGCACAGCAGGGAGTGGTTCCTGGTCCTTGGGAACTGCTCATAAACTCTTCACTGCAGGGAAGTTGGGGACACAGTTGAAAAGGCTGGATCGAAGTAGTGGCCATGTGCCTGAACTGTCCCCCTCTTCCCTGTTCCTTTGCAGGCCGTTGGCTCTAAGTTTTGACTTGGCAGGTGCTTCCCAAAGAGCCAAATCCAAAATTCAGACTTGCCTGTGCCCATGCTATGGGCCATTTTCTCACTGGTTGACAGCATGCAGCCAGAATCCTGAGGGCTCAAGCCTTGCTCTTGCTCTGCAGAGATGCCACCTTGGTCCTAGCAAGGGAGGAAAACGGACCCGTTGCCCGTCCACCCTCTGTGCCACACCAGCAGGCTCCGGAGAGCTTTGTCTTTCCCACCGCACTCCGGCTCTGTGCCTGCCTCGCTGTTTGGTGTTGGTGGGGCTGTGCTGTGTCTGCCTGTTGCATCCATCTTGCCTTGGCCGCATTGTCTGTTCCCCACATCTGTTTTGTCATGTGTCCTTGTCAGTGTTCAGCAYGGATTAAATCTGTGTCCGTTCCTTGCCCCAGGTCCTCAGGGCTTTTCTCTTGAGCTACAAGAAGGGGTCTCTGGGCAATGCTGGGTCTCTCCCCAGCAGCATGGCCAGTCCTGCCTTTTAGCTACCTGTCTTGGCTTGTGGATGGTGGAGGGCATTCCTGGAGGGGCATGCCTGCCTTCAGCAAGCAGGCTGGGAACCGGGTGGAACTGCAGGGCTTTCCCTGCGAGCAGTTGCAGAGCTGTACCAGGGAGTCGGACGCAGCCTTTTCTCTTTGCTGTCACCATCAGGGTTGGCAGCTCACCTCATCGCTGCCRGGCATCTTGCAGGGAAGGTGCCACCTGCTCGGCTGACTTTGGTTAAGCAGCTCCAGTGAGTGAGCAGAGGGGACTGCTTCCTCTCAGTCTGCAAYCCATGCTGCGGGGCATTACCCATTCCCAGGGAGCCTCAAGGCTCTGCTCCTAGAGCCAGATGCCCAAGGACTGGGCRGAAGCAAGGACACCAGGTCTCTTCATCCTGCCGCACAGCAGCTCCCTGGCCTTTCCAACACCAGCTTGCAAGAGGAGGGGAAGGGAGCTGAGCTGCTGGGGAGAGGAGAGAAACAGGCTGTGTGGTGAAGCCAAATGCAGGTGTCCTCTCCAGCCAGATCTTCCTGGGTATGGCCAGAGGGGGTATTAGGATGAGCTGTTCAGGGGACAGTGTGATTCTGAGGATGTGAGGCCTCAGTGAACTATCCCTGTGCGAGCTTTTTCGCTGCTGAGCGTTCAGCAGCCGGTGCCAGGTACTGCGTGATGATGTAGTGAGTGTCCTGGTGAGTGTCCTGGAGGCACTGAGACCCACACTGAGGAGGGCTTTCTGCTGCCTCCTGCCCTGCCCTCTGCCACAGAGCTGGTCGTTCAGATCCAACTTCACAGGCAGGCTCGTGGCACCACTACTGCCTGGGAAAAGAAGTGCCGGCTCCCCTCCTGGCAACAAGGGGCCTCAGTCTGTGTTGCCCTCCCTCAGCACATGACKCTCATTCTTGATGCTAGCTGGGAGCTGCTGGGGAGACCCAGACATCGGGGTTTGGTGCAGAAACCCGTGGGGCTGATCCCACCTCTGGCCAGCCCCTCGGGGCAGAATGTAGCTGGTATGGGGATGGGACGGAGGAGATGAGGTGGGAGTCCTGTTCATGGCGTGCAGGGAGAAGATCTTGTGCCTGCTTCCCATCCCTAACCTCTGCCAAGCATGGGGAAGATGCTGAGCCAGGCATGTCGGGGTGGCATGGAGGGTGCAGGGGCTGGGCTGGTGCCAAGGCCAGGAGCTCTGTGCATTTGCCACGGCTTGGGGGAGGCAGGTGTGGGCCTGAGGCTGGGGATGCTGGCATGCATTGCTGTGCACAGTGCCCCGGGGGAGCTGGGGAAGCAGCAGACTGAGACCGGTGCCTTTCTCTCCTGTCCCCTCTGCAGACCTGGGCACACCCAGCCCATGCCTGAGCGTGGAGTGCACCTTCGGGGCCACGTGYGTGGTGAAGAACCAGGAGGCCGTGTGCGAGTGCCAGCAGGTGTGCCAGGGCCGCTACGACCCCGTGTGCGGCAGCGACAACCGCACCTATGGCAACCCCTGTGAGCTCGACTCCATGGCCTGTGTCCTCAAGAGGGAGATCAAAGTGAAACACAAGGGGCCCTGCGGTAAGAGCCGATCTCTGGGGGTTCCTCCTCCTTGTGCTGCTGGCCACAGCTGGGTTTGCTTGCTGGGAGCAGGCGGTGTCTTAAGCACGAGCGTGGCCCCAGCCACGGGGAGATAGGGCTGTTGGGGTGTCGTTGCGCTTTGGTTGCCGCCATGTAGCGTATGCAACTCAGACCCATACACAGCAGTTCCATCTGCAAGCTCTCTCTTTGTGCCAGCACAGCTTTGCCAGTCAGAAAATGTTTGCAGACAGGCACAGCCCGAGCTGGCTGGATGCTCCCGGGACAAAATCTGCCGTGATGGTCAGGTAGGGCTAGGCTCGTTGCAGTTTTGTCAAAGTACAGTCTTTCTGCCCCAAACCTTCAGGCTGGGTATCGGGAGCTGGTGCCTGGCTTTCCAGCCAGGGCTGGTGTGGCTTGGTGTGGCATAGCAGTGCCCCTGTCAAAACTGGGCTTAATCCCTTACAGTCATTTCCCCACTGAGCTGTGGCTGTGCAGTCCTACTTGGGGAACATGCTCCTGAGCTGTAAGGGCTTTGAGACAGCAGAGAAAAGGAAGACCCTTCCTCCAGAAAAGGAAAAGCCCCTCCAACCTGTGGAGCTCCCCGCTGCAGCATAGCAGAGGGCCCAGTGGGATTCAGGTCAGAAGAAAATGCTGGTACCAACTCCACATAGTTACAGGAGAAACAGTGAAGGGTGCAAATACTTCAGCTGTCAGGCACGCGTGCTCGAGTGCCCTGTAGGGAAGAGCTGCCCTTGTCTGCACGCAGACTGCCTTGAGCAGCCCCTCTCCCGACCTGCAGAGCCCAGGCGTGGCTGCAAGCTTTGTGCTGTAGATAGAAACCTCCCGGCCAACAGTCTGCACAAACCAAGCAGGGGGTTGTTGCATCTTCCCTCCCCCATGCAAAGGCAGCAGCTGCTGTGTGAAAGAAAAATAAGAAAAACCATCTTTAAGCCAAATTCTTTGTGAATTGAATAGTGGGGAGGGAAGAGGGGTGTTTGTCTGAAGGAGAAAATGAAGCTGTGAATCACTAAATATCCAGGAGTTAGGAGAGAGGAGATGTGCTGGCTGGAGTCCGGTCTCTCTTGCAACGAATGATAGCTCCTTTGCAAGTGAGTTATTACGAAGATAAACGTCTTCTCTGACCCGAGCCTGCGTGCGCGTGCTGCGCGTGTGTTTGCAGCAGGCAGGCTGAGGATCCCGCTGGGGGAGGTGGCAGGGCACTCTGAATTGGTGCTATGTTATATGTGTGTCCGGCACTGCTGGCACCCTGATAAACTAGGGGAAGACAGTATCCCCCTTCCTGGCCGATCACCTCCTCCCACCCTGCTGACTTGCCGTGGGTGAATCCTGGTGCCTCTCTCCCCTGGGAGACTGGGCGCTTGCTGCCTGGGATGCTGCGCTCCTCCTCCCAAGGCTGGGACTGATTTATCACTCATCGTAATGGCACTCAGCCCCGTGCTCTCTCCCGCCTCCTATTTAGCTGTAATGGCATACAGCTCCGGTGACATTTCATCACGGTTACTCCTGGCCCTGACGGCTTTTACGAGTAGTTATTGCCTTTCTGCCTCCGAGCCTGACTCCCCATCCTCCTGCAGCCCTCGCCTCGGCTCCTTCCCTTGCACTGCGCCCTGGGGCTCCTGCTCCCGACAAGGCTGCCGGTGTCTGCAGGGGCTTGACTTGGGGGAGGAGGTCGCAGTGGGGTTTTATTTCTGCTCTGGCACTTCATTAGGCAGTGATGCCTGCCTGTCCTGTTGTTTTAACCTACCGGTTTTGTTCTTCATCTGCGCAGACCGCTGTGGCAAGTGCCAGTTTGGGGCCATCTGCGAGGCGGAGACAGGAAGGTGCGTGTGCCCCACGGAGTGCGTTCCCTCCTCTCAGCCTGTGTGCGGCACAGATGGCAACACGTACGGCAGCGAGTGYGAGCTGCACGTCCGGGCGTGCACGCAGCAGACGAACATTTTGGTGGCTGCCCAAGGAGACTGCAGTGAGTCTGGCAAGGTCCCCTTCTTCCCTCGTCTCATTCCTGCTGGTGGCATTTCAGAGAGCGGATCCTCAGCCCCGCTGGCTGCCCGGGCCCCGCTGAGCTGCCTGGCCATGGCTGGCCAAGGCTCACCAGTCATTTGTAGCACTCGCAGCCCATGGGTTTGCCAGCCCTGGGAGGCACCTCAGAAACCCCAGGGTCAGGATGCGTGGAGGGTCTCCCTAGCGCTCCTCCTGGTGCCTTTGTCAGTTGTTTTCAGGACTTCCCAGGAGGATATCGGCTCCAGAGTAACAGGGCTTGCCCAGGGACACCCAGCAGCCTGGTCTTCCCTTTTGGCTTCACAAGAATTGGGCATCTTGAGTCTCTCAAGCAGTTTCTCTTCTTAGCCCCAGCTATGCATCATAGGTGGTGTCTGCCCTCTTTGTTACTAGTCTGAGCCAAGCAAAGAAATAGGGCTAAAAACATGTCAATAGCTACCACCAGAACTGAAAGCATCGAGGGTCTATTTGATCACACAGTTCATCTCAGTAGCTTCCCTTCCCTCCATCCCCTGGGGTTAATTCCTCTTTGCTCATGTGTTTCCTCCCCGCTCCCCAGCCCAGGGAACTGTACTGTCTGTGCTAATTTCTTAATGAATTAATGAATTAAAAGCCCTGCCTAGGTTCTTCATTAGGACAAATGCTACTACAGTAAAAGCAATGCATTGAGCCTCATAAAACCTGTCCAGCTGGGTCTGTGTTCCAAGGCTGAACTGTGCATGGAGATCCTCTCTAAATTTGGGAGAGAAGAGCAACCGAGTGTGACAGATGACTCTCAGTGCTCTGTGGGCACTGTGAGCAGGAGGAGGCTGAAGTCACCATGAGAGTAAATGGGATTTCTTACTGGTGTCCTAGAAGAAGCTGTTGGACACAAGACCTGTGGGTACTGATGGGAATCAGAAATGCTCAGGACTGTCACCTGTCYGTTGCAGAGTCTTTGCACGGTTTAAATAAGCAATAACAAACCACTCTGGGGAAGGAGGACTTCTCTCCTTGCCTCTGAGGGCCTGGCATTAGTGGTCCCCAGCTCTGTGACACTGGGCAGTTGGCTACAAAGGTCCCTATGACACCTCACTGTGGTTCCTCCCTCTCGCCCCACAGAGTCCTGCGGCAGCACGGTGTGCTCCTTCGGCAGCAAGTGCGTGGGTGGGCAGTGCGTGTGCCCGCGCTGCGAGAGGCAGCCCTTTGCTCAGGTGTGCGGGAGCGATGGCCTCACCTATGACAACCAGTGCGAGCTGCAGGTGGCCTCCTGCCAGCAAAAGAAGAGCATTGAGGTTGCCAGGATGGGGCCGTGTGAGGATGGTAGGTTGCCGCCGTTTCTCCGGCCGTGTGGGTGCGAAAGGTGGGGGAAAGGGTGAGGAAGAACCAAGGCTGCACGCAGCGGGCTCATCCCCTCGCTGCTCTGCTGTGCCCGTCTGCCACGTGAGCCCCGCTGTGTGGAGCTTGAGCATAGTGCCCTGTGACACCCCCAGTGTCTCCAGCACAGCAGGTCCCATGCCAACAGCCCTCTTCTTCCCTCCTGGCCGGCCAGCTGCTGTCACCCAGCACCCCTGCTGCCTCCCTTTCCCCTTTGTCTTGCTGTATCCAGCAGTAATGAGAGATCATGCCACCTAATCAGCTGGGCAAGGAGTTTATCACTGCTTTAATTTCACACTTCAGTGGGCCTTGGCCGGGAGAAACGGAGCGGTGCCTGGGGCAGGGAGCCTGGCTGCTGCTTTGCTTCCCTCTGCCCCGGGGGCTGCTCGAGGGCCTGGCCTGTGGCCACTATTGACTCGGTTACTGAGCACCTGGGAAGGTCATGGGGTTGGCTATACCTTGCTTGGCCAGGCTAAGAACTAAGAACCTGCTAAGTTTTCCCGCTGTAGGGGGAAAGCTGTGGGTTAATGCTGGCTGAATCCGAATACAGGAGGTGCGTAAACCTCGCCACTCTGATGTGCTGACCTGGCGAGCTGAGATTCTCTGGCTCATTGCACATGTAGTCTAGCTGGAAAGGGCTTCAGTGCTATGGCAGAGCTTAGGGAGAGGGGAAGGCATAACATGGTGTTTGATCACAGCCCTCCTTGGGGAATTTCACGTTGATGTCCCTCTGGGAAAAGATCTTAAATAATTCTCTGTGTAATGCCAAATCCCAGCCTTTGATCACTCAATAAAAAGGGCCAGGTTTTCCTTCCCTGCCCCCCCTCCTCTTTAAGAAGCCTTTGAAATCAGCAACGTCTCTCTCTTGCTGCTGGAGCTCTGAGCATCTTATGGAGAGGCAGCCAGGCTAGGGACAGAGTTTATATATTGTTAAGAATATCTGCCTAACTGAATGTCAAACTAAACCCAAACCCCATCCCTTCCTCTGCTCCAGTTTCCATGTTTATATGAGCAGCAGCAACCTCGCTGCTGCACTATGTGTTTGGGAGGGCAGGAGAAAGGGAAGGAGTCAGATCAAAGCATGGAGTTAAGCTGTTGCTAAGTCAAGTGGCAGCCCTTCCTCCTRTGCCTGGCTATTAGCTGTCTGATCTCCAGGTAGCCTGCAGGGCGCTGGTAGCCGCAGGATCCTTGCTTTTGCTCCTGCAGTGATGCTGTAGAGAGGAAGACCTCAGGCCACCTGTTAAAGCATCCCTGTGCTGTTTTCATTATGTAGGCTTAGCACAATCTTGTGACAGCAGTGGGAGAATCTGCTTTCTCCAAGGGAGAGGGATCTTCTCTGAGGTCCAGGCATAAGCATCCTAATATATGCAGGCCCAGGATTCTGGGGTTGCCTGTGYTGAAGAGGTTAAAGCTGCTGTGATTTGGATGGGCCTGTGCAGCTGTGGGCTGCTTCCCCTGTCCGGGGCACAGCCTCGTGTCGGGGAGAGGGCTTTGGCCCCATGCCCTCTGCTTTCCCCTAACTCTGCCCTGCTGGGTGTGAGCCCTTTCTCACCATGGTCCTCCTTCGCTCCAGAGTGTGGCTCAGGGGGCTCGGGCTCCGGTGACGGTAGTGAATGTGAACAGGACCGATGCCGGCAGTACGGGGGCTGGTGGGACGAGGATGCAGAGGATGACCGCTGTGTGTGTGACTTCACCTGCCTGGCAGTGCCACGCAACCCGGTAAGCACGCTGAGGGGTTCTGGGCTGCCTGCTGCAGTCCTCGTTCCCCTCCTCTCTTCTCCCTGGTGGCCTTCCCGCATGCTTCCTGGGCAGGAGAGGGCATCCCATGGATAGGGAACCTGCCTTCCTGTGCAGGGACTGCCCTGAGCGGCTTCCCTCCCTGTCCTGGCAGGTGTGTGGCTCTGATGGTGTCACCTACACCAACGAGTGTGAGCTGAAGAAGACACGGTGTGAAAAACGCCAGGATCTCTATGTCACTAGCCAAGGAGCCTGCCGCGGTGAGTCCCCCGAAGGCAGCCAGACCCCCAGGCTGACACAAGCTGTGTGCACTGGTCCCCAGCCTGGTGCCCTGCAGTAACACATGCCCTTTCCCTGGGGCTAAGCAAGGAAGTGCTCACTAAGGACACAGCAGTGTCTGTGTTGGTTTGCTGATCCCCGCTGCATCATTCCTGTTTCATGCCCTGTGCTTTCCCTGGCCAAGGGTAGGACCTCACCTCGTCACCTGTTCCCAGCATCTCTGCAAGGACTGGGTGGTTTTGCAGGAATGCTGCTAGCTGCTCGATCCATACGTTGGCAATACTGCCCTGAGGCAGCCTGCGTGCCAAAGATAACCTGTACCTCTCTGCCTTCCTCTGCAGCCCTTGCCACAACCCCACCACCGCTCCTGGTTGTGCACTGCAGCCAGACCGTCTATGGATGCTGCCCAGACAACATGACCTTGGCGCTTGGAGTGGGTGCAGCTGGATGCCCAAGTGAGTGAATATTGTGTTCCCACCTAGGGGGGACATGAAGGACCTTCAAGGACGGCTGGAAGGCAGGAGAGTTCAGGTGGAGGGGGGACTTGGGGTCCCATCCCAGGGGAAACAAAGGAAGGGGGACCCTCCCCATTCCTTAGCTAACTAGTGACCTCCCAGGCTCAAAAAGCAGCTATTTATCCCCAGCTCCAGGCTCACAGCATGGAGATGTGCACGCGTGCTTCGCCTTCTATATCTACTGGTGATGCTCTTGTCCTTTCAAAAGCCCTGAGTCAACTTCCAGGTCTAAGTCCCTCTGAAACGCAGGAAGACAGGATGGTGGCTCAGAACTTGTCTGGTGCTGAGTCCGTGCTGGATGCCCCAGAAGGTGGGGGACCGTACCCTCTGTGCCTTCAACACATTGCTAGAGGCTTAGGGCTTCTCACCAGCCTGAGTGACAAAAATATTGCTTGTATCCTTACACTGCAGGCTGAGGTGGAACAGGTTTCACCTAGGGACCTTCTGCAGGCCACCCCAGGACCAGTGACTAGTGGGTGACTGCACTGTGCAGGAAGCTGAGCTGGCAAATGTTTCATTAATATTTATTAAATAATTATCGGAGTCAGCACTTTAGCAGAAGGCGCATTTTGAAAGGCATTAGCAAACTCTTTAACAGCTGAGGCTGTGACCGCCTGTTAGGGAAACACATTACCCCGTGGAGACACGATTCACGCCATGCTTGGGCCTGGCTAATGCCTGCTTGATGAGGATGTACTGCTGTTTAATGTGCCATATAATTTAAAAAGCAGCAGCATTCAGAGAATGTCCAGAGATCTTCTGGGAGGGGGTGTGCGGGGCAGGCTGCAGGCTGAGGTGGGCGCTGGAAGAGCAGACGCATGGCGGTGTGGTCTGTGCTGGCCAAGAGGGGCCCGCAGAGCAGGGAGGAGCTGGTCAGAGCGACGCTAGGGAGGACACAAGCATTTTGCTTTCAGCATCGCCCTGCCAGTGGCGGTTGGTAGTGATGTTCCTCTGTGTCTCTGAATGAAGTCCTGTCCCTTGCCCTCCAATCTGTGGACACAGCTTCCCAACTGACTGGGATTTCAGTATCCTGCCGGTTTCTGTCCCACCTGTGTCCCTGTGTTGGCAGCAAGCATACATCAGGAGGCAATTACCACTTAACCAGCAGCTTGAAGACCCTAGGGCAGATTTACCCATTGCTGCCTGTTCTGGACATGCCATTTCCCTGCCTCTGGCAGTCTGGGGATGTGCGCATGCACCCTATTTGCTGCTCCTGACGTCTCCCTTTCTCTCCAGCTCTGCCCCATGTCCCCTTTCTATGGCTCCCTGTGGATAAAGGGAGCGTCTCTCTGTCTATCTTTGGATCATTTCCTCCATCAAGTTCCTAATTAATGAATTAATAATAAACTTCTAATAGCTTCCTCCCCCTTTGATGTTAATGAGAGAGGAGTTCTTGATGACAGCAAAGCAAGCAGGTTAATCCCTGAAGGTTTAGTTCCCCCTTGCAGCTGGGGCAGAGGAGAAGTGTTGAGAGCAGCTGGTGAAACCTCCTCCTGCCCAGCATGAGACCATGTTCCTGCCCTGGCTGGGCAGCTCACTGGCTCAGCAGTTGGGGTCCCTCCACCTTGATGCAGCCCCCAGTGTCCCCCCGCCTCCTTGGCCAGGACTCAGCCTCATGCTTTCTCTCTCTGGCTCGCAGGCACCTGCCAGTGCAACCCCTATGGCTCCTACGGAGGAGCCTGCGACCCCGCAACGGGGCAGTGCTCCTGCAAGCCAGGCGTGGGGGGCCTGAAGTGCGACCGCTGTGAGCCCGGCTTCTGGAACTTCCGCGGCATCGTCACCGACAGCAAGAGCGGCTGCACGCGTGAGTGCGGGCAGGGCTGGGCCGGTGCCCCTCGTCCCATGCAACTCTCCACTGGCATGGCTCACTGGCCTGCTCCATGGGGCTCAAGGCACGGCAGGGTATCGGGCTATTTAAAACAATGAGCCCTAATGTTGGTCCTATTGTAAGTCACCTCCAGCAGCTGTTTTTGCAGAGCTTGATGACTTGCTCCGTGCAAGAGAGACAGGGTGGCCTGAAGCATTGCACGGGTGCTGTTGCTCCCCCGTGGTGCAGCTTGGCTAGGAGATGGTGTCTCCTTCCATGGGCCTGCTCCCTGGCCAGATGTTCTGCAGGGCTGCTAGAGCCCAGCGTGAATGAGCCCTGGTGTCTCTGCATGTGGCAGGGCAGGCAGGTGAGAAGGAATGGGTTTGAAGTGGAAGGAACGAGGCAGTATTTTTGCCAGTTGATGCTGACCCCACCAGGAGTAGCCATGTGAAAACAGCAGTAAACAAACAGAAAAAAAGCCCTGTTTATTTCAAGCTGCATTGGAAACCCACCCAAGAAATCCAGTAAGTGCCAACTAGGCAGAGGCCAGAACAGCGAGGGGGCAGAGCAGTTATTGGGAGGGGTTTGCAAACAACCGAGAATATGATTCTACCCATCTCTCGCTGAAATCACAGATAGCTGTTTGCTGAGTGGTAGATGTGTCTCAGGCTCCCACCTGGCCTAAGCCCCTGGCTGAGGGACTGAATCCAAGTGCCCTGCTCAGAAGTAGCAAGCTCCGGCTGGAGACACCGTTGTGCAGCTGAGGGGTAGGAAGGATGCTTTGTGCTTTGGAGAGAGGACAGGCGGGCAAACTCCTGGGTTCCTCTCACAGCTCCAGGAAGTAGTGCTTGTCTAAATGCTGGCACGTCAGGATTCAGTAGGTGCAGGTCAGAGCCAGAAAGCTTAAATTGGAAATAGGATGTCAGCTTTGTAACAGCGAAGGCATCACGCTGCTGAAATGTCTTCCCAAGGCTGCACTTAATTTGCCCTCACCTGCAGTCTTTAAATCAGAGTGGGGTCTCGCTCTAAAAGCAGAATCACAGGTTTCAGTAGGTAAAATCCTCTGACCTCAAGCTAGACAGACACCAGTGGCCACTATCTCTTCTACCATCCCTCTCCTTTATCCTGCACCAGAGAGAGGCAGAAGGTCTCCTGGGATGGGTGAATGTTCCTACTGGAGCCATGTAAATCTTTAGTGCTGATGGAAATGCGGGTCTGTGGGGCGGATGTGGGATCACAAGCCATAGGACCATGGTCAGAGGGTAGCAGGTGGAGGCAGGTTCCTGCAGCTGGTGTGGGGTCAGTAAGTAGTGAGTACCAGTGAACATTATGGTCCTCTCCTGGACCCTTCTCCTTGCTCTTCTCTTGGGTTTCTGGGGTACCTGAGTGAGTCTGCTGTTGGCTTCACAAATCCACCAGCAAAACAGTGGTTTTTTTCCCTTCTTGCCCAGCCTGTAACTGCGACCCGGTGGGTTCAGTGCGTGATGACTGTGAGCAGATGACTGGACTGTGCTCCTGCAAGACTGGTATCACCGGCATGAAATGCAACCAGTGCCCCAATGGCAGCAAGCTGGGCATGACCGGCTGTGAGAAAGGTGAAGGAGCCATGTACCAGAGGGATTGCGAGAAATGGGTGTTTGGGTACTGCTGCGGGGCAACACATAGGCCCGTGAAAGAAATGCATCCCTCCCACCCTGCGTGCTTGCGCTTCGGGGGAAAGGGGCCCTGGCCTCCATTCCTGGCTGGGTTCCTGTTATCTGTGCGCTCGTGCGCAGCACAAGGGACTGTTTCTCTGTTTGGTGAAAGTCTGTCTTGTCCACTGGTCTGAACTACTCTGGTGAGTCCCTGGGAGAGCTAAGACCCGCTGGGAGGAGAGAGGGATTTTGATTCAGCATAGCCTGTTTCTGTATGATTGGTATGTGCTTTGTTGGTCATCTCTTCCCCCTTCTCTCCCTATCCCAGACCCGTCAGCCCCAAAGTCCTGCGAGGAAATGAGCTGCGAGTTTGGGGCCTCATGCGTGGAAGTCAACGGCTTTGCCCACTGCGAGTGCCCATCCCCGCTCTGCTCGGAGGCCAACATGACCAAGGTTTGCAGGAGAGGCAGCCATGGGGGGCTGAGCAGTGTGTGCGGGGATGTGTGTCTAGCTCAGCTGTGTCAGGCTGGTGCAGGCAGCGTGGGAGTCTGATGTCTCTTCCCCCCTGACGAGAAGCAGGCGGGCAAATCCGGTCACTGTCTTTGGTGCGTGGGTGACATGCGAGTTGTACATGGCTCCCAGCAGAGCTGGATGCTCTGTGCCCCATCTGGCACCTCTGACCTGCTCTGCTCCTGGGCTGCCGCAGCCCACCCTCGGGTCCCTCTATGCAGACCGTCGCCTCTTTGCCTGGGAGGGACCCCTGCAAAGCCTCTGCTCTCAGCATTTAGACACCGGTTTATTTTGCCCAGGGCTTGGAGGAGGACAGAGGTGCAGCTCACATTTCCCCTCTGCTTCCCAGGTGTGTGGCTCTGATGGTGTCACTTACGGGGACCAGTGCCAGCTGAAGACCATTGCCTGCCGGCAGGGACAGGTCATCACAGTGAAGCATGTGGGGCAGTGCCACGGTGAGTGTCTGCAGCTCTCGGTGCTGGGGCAGTGCCAGCTCTCTGGCCTGACGCTGGACCCGGGTCTGGCTGCCTCCCTCTGCGGTTCCTCATTGTGCCGTGACTCTTCATGGCACAGCAGATGCACTGCCCAGGGCAGGTGCCTGAGGGTTTGCAACATGCTTCCCGGTGTCATGGCCAGCCTTTCCTAGACCTGCCCCTCCTTACCTTCCCTGTCTTGCTGCTCCTTTCAGAGTCCATCACTCACACAAGCCACACCTCACCACCCACACCACTGCCCACACTGCCCCTGGACAAGTTAATCCTTCCTCCGCCACTGCGGCTCACCACCCGGGCTCCAGAACCCACCGAGCTGGCTACCAGCTCCCTGCTGTTGGAAGCCAGGCCTACTGAAAGAGGTCACCCTACAACAAGGCGCATCACGACTGCCAGACCAGCCACTACACCATGGATGACCCACGGGGTGTATAAGACCACCGTCCGCCCTCTCTCCACTGCGCCGGTGGTCCTGGCCACCACCCAGCCTGCCTATGTTGAATCAGGCAGTGCAGAAGGCAGTGGAGACCAAGAGATGGGCACCAGTGGAGACCAGGAATCTAGTGGGGCAGGCTCTGCTGGTGAGTGTGCGCTTCTTAGGCTTTGCAGGTCGGTTGTGGGCTAAACCATACCCTGTCTCACGACAAAATGAAGCTGTGTCTCAGCCTCATTCTCTAACACAGAGGTTAGGTCTTACCTCCTGCTGGTGAATGCTCCTCTTAATGCACTGCAGGGGAAGAGGAGGTGGAGGAAAGCCAGGTAACTTCCACCCCAGCCATCGAGAGGGCGACGTGTTACAACACCCCGCTGGGATGCTGCTCTGATGGCAAGACTGCGGCTGCTGACGCAGAAGGCAGCAACTGTCCAGGTGAGTTTGTCCTCAGGGCTGGGCTCGGGGCTCCCTTTCAGTGGTCAGGAGTCAGACTGAGCTCTTGCAGGAGAGGGAGAGATGCCACTGAGAGCTGCCCGGCGGGGAGAGCAGCATGGTGCTGTGCTTGCCCGGCTGGCAGTGAGCACTGTGTCCAGTCTGGGGGCTGGCATGTCCCTGAGGGGGTGTTCATGGGAACGTGCTGAGCCCTGGTAGCTGGCAAACGTTGTGCCCACCTGCCGCAGCCCCCAGCAGCCAGCGCTAGTGCTTGGGTGGGTGCTGCTGTTTGCACGGGGAGCCAGGGCACTCTGCAGTTTTCTTCGCTTAGGTGACCACTTTCTTCCTTGACTGCTACAGCCTTAAAACTTTGACGGGTGTTTTGCCCAGGCTTCTGCAGAGCTCACGACTGGCACTAAAGGGGATGAGGGAATTGCTTGGATTCCCATTTTATCTATGTTGATGGCTGTAAAGGGAGCTGGGCTGACCAGGACCGGTTCTGTGCCAGGGCAGGCGGGGAAAGCGGCTGTAGCCCCAGTGTCCCTGCTGGGCTTCCTGGGGAGTCTGAGCTCTCTTGACTCATGCTGTGGTTCCCMGGGGTGCGCGCTACTCTCATGACCTAGGCAGGATCTGTCTTGCCCACTCACAGTCCCTTTCACACTGTCCATGTTGAGGAAACACAGAGCCACCTGTGCTCAGTCAGAGTATTGATTGCCCTGTACGTACATCCTCGTTTCCCTAAAAATTGTTGCTCTGGGGCCATGTCCTAGATGTTTCGTCACTGCTCACTGAGGTCCTTCTTAACTGTCCCTCTTCCTTGGGGTTTCTAGCCAAGACATCCCCTTTTCCTCTGGACACCGCGTTCCCCTTTTAACCCACGAAGGGACAGCTGCTGGGAACCTCCCATATGGTTACCCACAGTGGGGACCTTTCTGTAGCTGCCTCTGCGCTCCCACAGCTCCCCTGGAAGGGAACCACACCTTGGGTTCCTGTTGCAGTTTCAGTCTGGTTTTGCAAGGCTGGCCACTGCCTGTTAGCCAGCAGGGTCTCTGCTTCCCTCTCCCAGCACAGGTCTTCTCCTTGTCCAGAGTCCCCATTTCGCCCTCCTCTGCCCTCTGTTTGCATGCACGTGTCTGATCCTACCGTATTGACTATGTGCTGCTCTGGCTAACGTCTTTCTCTTGTTACTCAGCCGGTGCAGGGGGGCTGCTATCCGGGCCGGAGCTCAGAGGAAACCGTATGGTAAAAGCTGCCATCTCCAGCCTGGTCTTTGCCATCTGCTCCAGCACCCTCTGATACTAATCCTCCATGGCGCTTTCCCAGACCCATCCAGACTAACCCCAACACTGGCACTACCCGCACACTGCCATCACCCTTTCCCCCCAGGGACTCGAACGCTCCTTGCGGTTGTCAGCCACACGCCTGTCCCCTGCCCACAAGCCAACTAAAGGCATTTGTCTTGTTTACCCTCCCTCCCATAGCTACTAAAGTCTTCCAAGGAGTCCTCATCTTGGAGGAGGTGGAAGGCCAGGAGCTGTTCTACACACCTGAGATGGCTGACCCCAAGTCAGAGCTCTTTGGGGAGACGGCCAGGAGCATTGAGAGTGCGGTGAGTCCTTTGCACTTGATCTAGGGTCTGGGTAGGGCTTTTCTGGCCTCGGCAAAAGGAGAGAGGACCCTGCCCGCTGTGGTGGACAGACGACTAAACCTCAAATGTTCACTTCCAGAAACGCAGTCCTCCCCTTCTCAAGCGAGCAGGCGTTCTCCGAGCTGCTGCTAATAAGCAGGGTTGTCTGTTCAAGTGGCTGGGTTCCTATGGGGAGCCAGCCTGTGGCACGCTCGCCTGCTTGCATCCACTTGGCCTCCGAGGTGCCAGCGCTCTGCAGGAAGGCTGCCTGCCTGCTGCGCTTCATCCCAGCCATCCTGTTGAAGCAGGGACCAAGCGCTGTCTGCTTTCTGTGCTGCTCCCCGGGTGTGTGTTAGAGTACCCAGTGCCAACACCACCCTCGGTAACTGCGGACGCTCTGTTGTCCCGACCATGGGAACCGCTGTGGGTTTCCTCCTGCTTTACCTTCTCATTCGCGATGGCTTCTGGGGAGGCCATGGCCTGTCATTGCTGTCTGTCAAATGGGAGCATAGAGAGCTATCTGCAAAATGTGTTGAGTGCCTTGGAGGAGCATTGCTCCGTGTTGGGTTTTTTTTTTTTTTTTTTTGAGATGGGCTTAACCTACAAAAGTTGGGAGTGAACATGGCTTATCGCCAGGGCCAGCACTTTTATGGGGTGGGCACTTAAGAGTGTAAGGAGATGATGCACCAGTTCTGTCTAAGAGGTACCCTCTGTGAATTTGTCTGATCTCTTTTTAATCTATGTATGTTATTAGCCTCTACCACATGCTGTATCAATGGGTTCCATCCTTTGTTATGTGCTGGGTCAAAAATTATCCTTTTTCAGCTTGATCTTGGTGGTGGGGCTGTTTTGATGAGAGGTTCTGCCTTAACGCCCTAGATTTCCCAAAGTGTATCTCCATGAAAAGCCCTTAGACAAAAACGAGTCCAAAACCCCTTTGCCCCTCCAGTTCAGCTACACAACTTGGGAAGCTGCTTGTGTAAATCCAGTCTCCCACCTTTAAGGAGAACCCCTCTGCATTGCCAGCTCTTGGAGTAGGCGGACTTTGTGTGGCAATGTGTACATATGGGTATGCCAAGGAAGTGCTGGGTGGGGTAGCAACATTATACTGTAGCCTGCAGTGTGGCACAGCAAATACAAAGCATCTTTGCAAGGAGATTAACATATTTCGAGCTGGTTCCAAGCTACACTTAGAAGTTGGCAAGCCCTCAGCACAGTCATATAAGCAGATGTGTGCCTGGCATATGGACCATATGGTTCATGCAGTTCTGTATCACAATAGCAGTATTTCCCAATACAACACTGGCTTCTATCTGAGGATGCAAACATGCACACAAAAGCTTCATTCACTGGTTCATCCATTCGCCCCCCGTGAGAAGGCAGGAGATTTTGCTGATTTCTGTTTTCCCAGGGCTGTGGGAAACGAAGGCATGGCACAGGCCCTCTGTCCCAGAGGCCATCTGTGGCTGGGCTGAGAGTTCCTGCCACGGCCCTGGGCTGCAGAGACCTGTTGTCCCTGTGCAACCTACCTGCAAATACCTATGGAAGTGATGTGCTCCTTTACCTCTCTGAGATCACTATGCCCAAATTTATAGGGGGAGACTATACCATGGGACCATCAGTCAGTTAATTACTTTCTTCTGTCTTTGCCTTGAAGCCGAGGGAAGGAAGCAGTGGCCTCCAGCTGTGATGACTGCCAGTCCAACACAAGGCTGGACGGATAGCTAGCCGGGGTGTTAAAGCCCTGACTTGCTGTAAGCCTTGGATTGTCACTGTCTCCTTCGTGTGACTTCAGACAAATCCTGCAATGTCTGAGAGCCAAGTTTTAAAAGGCAGTCGGGTACTTAAAGATGCAGAATGCTGCCTTATGGGATTTTCCAAAGTGCCTAAGCAGGTTTACACAGCTTTAGAAGAGATCAGTAAGACTTAGATGCCATGCAATAGAAAATCCCTATATGAACTGCAAGGTGTCTCTGGTCTGGCTCTATTCTGCTCTTCTCCATGGGTACGATGGGGACAGCTCACTTTCCCCACACTATTTCTGGATCCTGGTCTTACCTTTGACTGCAGGTCATAAAGAATAGGGACCATCTGAAATTATCACGCTATACAAAGGAGCCCTGTTCTCTGCCTGTGTCAGTGGGATGTCTTGCAAAGGTTTGGATGCAAACCCCTGTGGGTTGAAACCAAGGGGACTTGCTGAGACTCAATATCTTTTACTGAAAGGACCTCTGCCCTAGGATCTCCCCATTACTCAATTTGTTTCTCTTTCCCCCTTCACCTCCGACCAACTAGCTGGATGAGCTTTTCCGCAATTCTGATGTTAAGAAGGATTTCAAGAGCATCCGTGTCCGAGACCTGGGGCAGAGCAGTGCTGTCCGTGTCATTGTGGAGTCCCACTTTGACCCAGGTAAGAGCCTTCCCGGTGCTGATTCACTGTGGCATCAGCATCTGCCTGAGGAGGGAGCAGGCACTCCCAGTGGGGCTGCTGGCCTGAGAAACACGCGTGTGGCAAGGAACATGAAGGAACCTTATTAAAATTTGCCGGGGCTATGTCTTCTGTCCAGCAAAATCAACAGATGCTGTGAGAAGAGCTGGGAGGAGGTGCACCCTAAGCTGGTGCCTGGAAGGCTGGAAGCATTTTCCTAGGGAAAGGAATGATTCGGATGCATTGTGGGGAGGTCATGAGAGGGAAACTGCTAGGTGGGCCTGCATCTTCACTCTTGCCCTTCTCCTTTCTTCTCCTGGCTACGATCAGCCACTTCCTACACAGCAGCTGATGTCCAAGGGGCCCTGCTGAAGCAGATCAAAGCTTCCAAGAAGAAGACTATCCTGGTGAAGAAGCCCCAGCAGGAGCATGTCAAATTCATGGACTTTGGTGAGCCCCCTCTGTCTGCGGTCAGTCCCCCTCTCTTGGTTTAGGCTTTCAAACAGGCAGGCTGGCTCTTCTGGTCTTGCCAGGGCCTTTCATCTGTAGCAGTAACCCGTCAAATGCTTCCCCAGACTGTGCCCTCCAGAGMCAGGGCTCAGAGGTTAGTCCATGTGCCCAGACTTGTTCTCAAGTCAGGAAGGCCATAAGGGGGGTAAAATTGCTCCCCTCTTCTACAGCAGATGGCAAGCAGCAGTACTGCACCGTGGCGATGTGACACTGCCCACAGTCCTGGAAAGCCAGCCCTTCCTGGTACTCCCGAGGGGGTGGCCAGCCTAGCCCACGTGATCTCATGCTGATAAACCCAAACCGCTGATTTTCCAGGAAAGAAAGGCGCATGGCCACACCTGCACCGGGCACGCAGCTCTACCTGGGAGCATGTCTACCCCCACACCAGGGTGGGAGGACAGGCAGCACTGCGGTGCTGCGGAGGAGGGCCCTGTGCAGGCAGCTGCCGGACTTGTAAGCCGGGCTGTGCAGCGGGAGCCCTGGGGCCCRGAGAGTGGAGGGGAGAGGGCTCTTGGGCTTTTGGGCATGCGGTAGCCTGGGAGAGCTGTCCGTCCAAGCCTCTCTGCTGCCATCTCACCCCAAAAGCCTGAGCGGCTTTCCCTGCCCCCAGAGAGGGTTGCAAAAGACCAGCCTCTACCTGCATTTTGCTGTGTTTCAGACTGGATCCCCAGGCTCTTCACCACCACTGTGACCACAACCACGGCCACCACCATGGCACCCGCCACCACCCGGAGGTACACCACAGCTGCCGCTGCCACCACCGTCCACGTCCTGCACCCAGATGCCATGGGCCGACCCAGCACCAAGACGGCAGGAGCTATGAGCACCAAGAGACCCACCTCCACCCTCCCTGCCACCACCCGGCGGAAGCCCACACGCCAGCCCCCCTCCACRAAGAAACCCTCGCGGCCCTGCGACTCTAACCCCTGCCTGCACGGTGGCACCTGTGAAGATGATGGGAAGGAGTTCACCTGCAGCTGCCCGGCCGGCAAAGGGGGAGCCGTCTGTGAGAAACGTAMGTGCCTCTGGCCTGCTGCGGCACTGCTGGGCGCCGGTAGCAGAGCTCGCAGCCGTAGGAGGGTGAAAAGCAGGGACAGCACAGTCAGGGGAACCACATCTCTTGGAGCTTTGAGTTCCACCTAGAGGCTCCAGCCGAGGAAGCTGGGAGGACACAACTAGGAAAGCATTGCTCTGCAGTTGCCCCTTTTCTTACCTGTTCTCCCTAAGCACGTGCTGCTAGGCACAAGCAGGGCTGAAGGGCTGGGCTTCACACAGTGTGGCCCTTCCTGTGGCTGTCCATACTCCAGCAGACCGCACTGACTGCATGGCGATGGAGAGACGCGGGGGCACATGCAAACCCAGCCCCGTAACTTGCGCTGGCACTGCACGCACACCAGGCAGGAGGCACTGCAGGGGTCAATTTAACCGGCTTTCTTAACTCTGCCAAGAACAGGTTGTACATGCACTGTGCATTGTAAGAGGTAAGCACGGCAAGGCTGCAGGGTAAGAAGGTGCCAGGAGTAATTTCTTCCTGGCTCCGCTTCTGATATACCAGTGCCCCGAAACGTGGGGACTGTGAGCTTCTGCTTTTTTATCTCAGCTCGTGGCATCGTCGCTCGCAGCTCCTGCAGCTAGTGACTGCATGTTAGTTTAGCGGAGATTCAGGTACTAACTGTCCTCTCAAACACCAGGAGGTGTGTGCCGATAATTCAGGCTCTATTCCCCAGCGCTCGGAGCTGCTTAGCAAACAGCAGCAGACTGGCAGCGTGCTTAACCAGAGCTGCTGTTATTTACTGTGAGCTCCCACTGGCAATTTGGTGTCACGCCGGGGGCTCTGGGTGGTTGTGAGTGCTTATTCCTGAGAAGCTTCGTCCCTAAAGCTATAAGCTGGAGCTCTTAAAGCTGCTACTGGATGTGGGTGTCCAGTCCTGTTAATTTTAATAGGACTTGGCCTTCCAGATCCCTTGGAAAATCTCAGCGGCAATAGATAAAAGCCTGGAGCGATCAGTGTAGATCCGTCATGTGGGATTCTGGGAGAACAGATGAAAATTACCTAAGGAGCAGGGAAGTTGAGTTATGGGGAACTGTGTGTGCAGCAGAGCTCAGCGGGGGGCACAGGGGATGTGATAGCTGGGCATGGAAAGGACTGACAGCACTGGTCCTTAACTGGGAGGAGCTGATTGGGACACCACTGAAGCTAAGTACTGGGGTAGCAATACCACAGATCTCTAAAGCCTGGGAGCAATCTTTGGGGGGCATGCCATCATGAGAGGAGTTGGTTGCTACCAGTACGAGTGTCTGGGAGGCGGTGACAGGGGATAATTGCACAGGAGCATGGGCCCAGAGGAGAGAGCGAACTTCTTTCTGCCATTTCACAAGAGCTTTCTTTGCTTCTGCAGGTAGGAAAGTGTTCACAGGCTTATGTCAGGCCTTTATCTGCTTTCTGTCCTCCTGTTCCCTCCTCTACTTCATCCCCTCTTCCTTTCTCTCCCTGCCCACCGGCTCTTGCAGCTATCAGGTACTTCATCCCCAGCTTTGGTGGCAAGTCCTACCTGGCCTTCAAGATGATGAAGGCGTACCACACTGTGCGCATTGCCATGGAGTTCAGGACTGTGGAGCTCAGTGGGCTGCTGCTCTACAACGGGCAGAACCGCGGCAAGGACTTCATTTCCTTGGCACTGGTTGGCGGCTTCGTGGAGCTCAGGTRGGTGCCCTTCCCCTCAGCCCTGTGTGGTATGGAGGAAGCGGAGCAGCCACTCTTGCCAGAATGGTCCTTGCAGAGCACCAGGAGAATGCTGGGCTTGAACTTGCAGGCTAAGAAACAGTAGCATCAAATGGACAAGAAGAGGAGCTTTTTTTCCAATGTAATAGGAATAGTAAGGGGACTCATTCCCTGTGGCACTTTTCAACAAAGTTAATTGACTTATTTCAGTTTCAAATCTGAAACTCAAATTTTCAGTTTGAAAAGCTAAAAGGTGTGGGAGGTTGATTTTTTGAGCAAGTGAGAGGTCTTTTTTTGGCACTGTTTTTGTACTGGAAAAAGAAAGGCAGGGGGGAAAAAGGAAGGGAGAAAGGCCCCAGAAATCTGAGCTGGAATGATTTTTCCAGTTCCAAAAGCCAAAGGTGCAGATTCGCAATGAGGTGAGGTGGCGGGCAGACCTCTGGAGACTGCAAAATCCAGACGAGTTCTCAGGCAGTTGGTCCTGATGCTCAGCGGGATTGGCTATATGCTCTGAGTGCAGCCTGGTCCAGAGGTGGGGAGGGAGGGGGGCTTCCAAGTGCTCCCAGCTTCTCCCTGGGATGCAGCATCCCCTGTGCCATGGCGCAGATGTCACCTTTCTGCAGGGTGGCACAGACAGAGGCCTCCCCCTCTTCTGCTCCAGGTTTAACACCGGTTCCGGCACGGGTATCATCACCAGCAAGGTCCGCGTTGAGCCTGGCAAGTGGCACCAGTTAGTGGTGAACCGCAACCGCCGCAGTGGCATGCTGTCTGTTGACGGGGAGCCCCATGTCAGCGGGGAGAGCCCAACGGGCACCGACGGGCTCAACCTCGACACAGACCTGTTCATCGGGGGAGCGCCGGAGGACCAAATGGCTGTGTGAGTGAGGGTGCTGGACCGCTGCCGTGGGTGTCGCAGCATCTGCTGCTGCTGCGGGCAGAGCATCCATGGTGGCTGCAGCCCTCTGCCTGCTAGCAGGCTCCAGGTGGTGGCTGGGGGAGCGTTGTGGAGCGGAGCTTCTCTGGGCCTGGGGGGCCAGTTAATGCCCTGCTGGGGAGCACAGCCTGACCCAGATGCTTGGAGGGCCTCTGCATTTTTGTCCTCGGGGACAAAACCCCCACCCACTTTGTCCTCTGTCCCCTCAGGGTGGCAGATCGTACTGCGGCTACAACCGGCCTGAAGGGCTGCATCCGCCTCCTGGACGTGAACAACCAGATGTACGACCTGCGGGAGAAAGGCAGTGATGTGCTGTATGGCAGCGGGGTGGGCGAGTGCGGCAACGACCCCTGTCACCCCAACCCCTGCCACCATGGTGGCATCTGCCATGTCAAGGAGGCAGAGATGTTCCACTGCGAGTGCCTCTACACCTACACCGGTACGGGGAGGGGGCTGCAGACAGCACATTGCTGGGGCTCCTGATCCCACTGGCTGGCCCTGAGGGATCCCAGAGCCTCTGGGGCTCAGGTTGTCAGCTACAGTGGTGGGGGGGATGTGGTGTGGAGTGTCAGCAGTGGGTTAGGGGGAGAAGTGTAGGATGAAGCCGCATCCAGTGAAGACCATAAATTTAGGATGTAGACCTCATACGCACGTGAGACAAGGGCCGGGATCTGTCTGTTCTCATGCACAAAAAAATTTCCTCTTGCATTTTAGGGGCAGCGCAAAGCGTAGTCTGTCAGGGGTATCGTCTGCCATTTGTGGGGTCCGCTGCGGGGGGCTTCTTGGGTCGCAGGAACCCAACCTGAGACAGGAGGAAAAAGGCTGGCAGGGCCATCAGGAGACATCAGAGACGTTTTTCTCTGGCCAAATGGTGCCTGATGCCTGTTGGTTTGAGATGCTGACATGACAGGTTGCCTTTTCTGCTGCAGGCCCAACGTGTGCCGACGAGAGGAATCCCTGCGACCCCACGCCCTGCCACGTCTCTGCCACCTGCCTGGTGCTGCCAGAGGGAGGTGCCTTGTGCGCCTGTCCCATGGGCCGGGAAGGAGACTTCTGCGAGCTAGGTGGGACGGGAGCTGGCAGAGGAGCGGGTCTGGGGAAGGGGGTGGAACTGAAGGTGCTGATTTCCCCAGCCTGGGTGGCCAGGAGGCCTTGCCTGCTGTGGCTCTGGGGCGCTGGCTGAAGCTGCTCTGCCTCCTCTTCCTCACCATTCCCTCGTTTGTGCCCAGTGACAGAGCAGGACCACACCATGCCCTTCCTCCCGGAGTTCAATGGCTTCTCCTACCTGGAGCTGAATGGGCTGCAGACCTTCGTTCCTGACCTGCAGTAAGTGCCAGGGAATGGGAGAGGGGCAGGCGAGCGCCTTGCCTGCGTGGCTGATTTGGGGGAGAGAGCTCACACTCTGAGCCTTGCCTGTGACATGCTGGCTCTCCCTAGAGGTCTTCCCTTTTGACAGGGTTTGGAGGTTTTGTCCGGAGGGACTGGCATCGCCAGAATCCCCACGGCCAGACTGAGCCAGCAACGCTCCCTGGGGGCTTGGTGTTGCAACGGGCTGGGTAAATAGGCACCGTGGAGTGGCATCCTGAACATGGCAGGTGTATCTCTTACCTGGCAAGGGTGCCTTACAGGGGTGGCATCTCTCTGCCATACCTGTAGTCCCAGGCAGGCAGAGTTATTCCAAGGGCTCGGCACACGGGGGCGGAGGAAGAGAGCGTGTGGGCAGCTGGATTGGAGGGTATCCGTAATCCTTCTCTCTTCAGGGACAAAATGTCCATGGAAGTTGTGTTCCTGGCCAAGAACCCCAGCGGCATGATCTTCTACAACGGGCAGAAGACAGATGGCAAAGGGGACTTTGTCTCTCTGGCCTTACACGATGGCTACTTGGAGTACAGATATGACCTGGGCAAAGGGGCGGCTGTGCTCAGGTAGGGTGGGCTGCAGGCTGGGGAGCTGCTGGTCAGGGTGGTGGCGGTGACCAGAGGCAGGAGAGGGACAGTGGTGGCTTTCAGCRTCTAGCACTGGCTTTGAGCTCCCCTCCCCAGAAAACCGTAAGGAAGTGAGGAGGAGCAGGCTTCATACTGGCCTTGGCTGTTTGCAGTAATGGCTCTTGGTCAGCTGTCCCTGCGTGGGGCAGGGCAGAGCTGGGCCTGCCCCTGGCTTGTGCCTCTTTCCCAGGCTAATGTCGGACTGTCTGCGCGGCTGCGAGCTGGGGCAGCCCAAGCTGGTCAAACTGCAGTGGCCTGGGCAGCCCAAGCTGATCAGGGGAGGTTTCCAGGGCTGTGTTTGCAGGTGATGATGGGAGAGCTCTCACCCATGTGTCTTCTCCTCCCTTCTTACCACCAGGAGCAAAGAGCCAGTTCCCCTCAACACCTGGATAAGTGTCTTGTTGGAGAGGAATGGGCGCAAAGGGGTAATGAGGATCAACAACGGCGAGAGGGTGATGGGAGAGTCACCGGTAAGTTGATGGGCCAGGGAGAGCTCTCTGGGCTTCCAGCCCTGCTCCTCTCATGTGTGAAATGAGCTGAGAAGTTCCCAGGCTCATGGGCTTTTAATCCCTGTGGTGCATGGCTTTAATGGTGGAGGAGGAGTGGGCAAGACCTGGGGAGAAAAGAATGCTGCAGGGCAGAGCTTGCCTGCCCCTCTTAACTGCTCTGCAGCCTGGTCCTGGTGCTGTAGGACAGCAACTGCACGCCTCTTCTAGCTCTCCCTCCCTCCTTGTCCCCCACCACACAGAGCTGCAGCCCCTTTGCCAGCGACACGTGTGCCCTGATTCCTGGGGCCTTGGTTTCAGGGATGTGTTTGACTGAGCCCCCCTCGCACACATGCACACACCCACCCACCCATCCCTTTTTTGCAGGTCCTTGAGTGTCCCTGTGCTGGGGCAGGCACACAAGGCACCCTTGCAGCCAAGGGAAGCAGCTGCCCGTGCTGCCACTGTGTTGGGCACGTGTGGGTTTCATCCTGCGCCCTGATGCTGGGCTCAAGAGCCCTCCATGGTGCTGGCTGCACAGGGAGCTCGGCCGGGAGGAGGTCACGGAGTAGTAAAAGCCATTGTTGCACTGTTGCTGCTGAATCCATTAGTGCCTTCTCTGCTTAGTTTCCAAGCTGGCAGCTTACCTCTCTGACTTCTCCCGTGTCCTGTCCCCTCCGCACTTCTGTCTCTGCACAAACAGCGGTTCCCCAGGGTTTCATGGCAGGGCCACTGGCCTTCCTTTCATCTGCTTTTCCAGTGGGGAAGCTGATAATGCAGGAAAAGCCCCAGCTGCTGCTGAACTCATCCTTAAGCTCCACATAGAAGTGCAGCATCAAGATTATGCAGCATTCCTGCAAAAGAAGGGATTTCTTCCTCCCCTTGCTCTTGTCTTCTCAAGCTTCTCTCCAAGCGAAGGTTCCCCCTGGTTGGCAGGGTGGCAGCGGCCCCTCCTGTTGCCTTCTGCAGCTCCCCTTCCCCTTCCCTGGCTATCCCGGGCACTGGTTGCAGCAGTGGTCTTGCAGCCCTGCATGTTACGATGTTACCCACTGATCTCCCTTTTCTCTCTCTCTCTTTTTCTCTCTCCCTTTGATTTTCATTTGTATTTTCCCCCCCCCCTGCTGTCTGGATCCCAGAAATCCCGTAAGGTAAAGATAAGTATGACCCACTGCACCTCCATCTCATCTGCCATTGGCATGTTGTTCTTTTTTGTTTTCCATTCAGATCTCAGTGTTTCACCCACTCCCCTTCCCATCTGACCAAGCAGCTTTAGGATCTCTGTAGATTAGAGACACTTGTTTCCTCTTCYGTCATTAATTTCCAGCCAGTTGTTACATTTCGTTTCGGAAGCATTTCAATTAATCTGGTCATGTTTCTCGTGTTAACTCCACAAAGCATTAGCTAGTGATTCATATAACTGCATCTTTGCCTCGCTGCTGTGCCTCTGGGTCCATCCCGGGCGCACAGGAGGGGACATCGCTCCTGTTGTGTGCCCAGTGAACCATGTGGCTGAAGACTCACCTGGGACCTTCCGTGCTGTGCAGTTGGGGCTGCAGGGTGACAGCAAGGAGGGGTCTTTCTCTTCCAAACTCACAGCCATGTGAGATGCCCGAGAACCTCCTCTAACTATTTGCTGTAGGGGACCTGTAGCAGCCGGATGAACCCAAGCTGAATCCCTCCCGTATGAGTTTGGGTTTGAACATTAGCCCTGGCGAAACTGAAGCACTATTTGTTTACTTGGTTTTGGGGGCCACACAAAGCCAGAGGCCTCCACGCCTGAGGGCATAAGAACAGCATCTCCCCAAAATTAAATTCACAGGAAATCTTTTCCTTGTGTGCATGCTGGCAGGCAAGACCTTGCAGCTTGGCATGAGGAGGTTCGCTGGAGGCTCCATTCTCCCAATGCCCTTTACACAGCCTGGTTTGGTGCCAGGTACGTGGAGCTCATCCGCTCCCTGTGCTCGGCGGCGGCTCACCCCGGCAGTGCTGTGGCTGGTGGCCGGCTGCAGGTCCCGGTGGCAGGGCAGGGAGGCAGAGGGCTGCAGGGCGTGCGGAGTGGCCGGGCTGGGGCAGGAGCAGCACAGGGAACAGAGGAGAAGGTGGGGACCCGCTCCCAAGCAGGATGCCGAGCCTAGCCTGCCTTTCCCTGCCTGGCCCACCTCCTGCCTGCCTGCCTGCCCTAGGGCAGGGCTGTCCTGCTCGCTCGGCCGCAGCAGAGGCTGTGCCGGGCCCCTGGCATGCTTTCTGAGGGGCTCTCCTGCTCCGGCCTCCGCAGAGATGGCTAGCGGTGCCCCACACCAGCCCTGCCCCAGGACACGGCCCATGGCTTGAGGGAGGAAGGCACAGAGTGGGGGAACGTGGGGGACAGGCGGGTGTTGCTTTCTTTCCCACCAGCCCGGCTGCTGGTTGTGCATGGGTGCCTGCTCTGCCTGCAGTGCTGCCCTGCTCGCAGCCTCTTTTAGTCCCTGCAGAGCTGGGCCAAGTGCCCAGCTTGCAGCTTAGGGATAGCCTGACATCTTCTCCATCTCACCTTCTCCCCTCTCCTCCCCAGGTGCCTCACACCTTCCTGAACCTGAAGGAGCCATTTTATGTGGGGGGAGCCCCCGATTTCAGCAAGCTAGCTCGAGCAGCCGCCATCTCCACCAGCTTCGATGGAGCTGTGCAGAGGGTAAGGCCCTACCAGGCAGCCTGGGGCAGGTGTCTGGCTGGGAGACGTGCCATCTGCACTGGCATCGCTGGAGGAGAGCGAGGATGAGCCTGGGAGCGGGCTGCCCCGGCACATGGGTCCATGTGCACGGGGGGCATACCCAATGGAAAAGCAGCAGCAGTGGGTGGCAGAAGGGGAGGTGGGGGTGCGTCACAGACACACGTGGGGCTTGGGGCTGGATTCCCATCTCCCACTTCCCCCCGAGGGTGCTGGCCTCTGTCCCCTCGCCAGCCCTGCAGAGAGGTGGGGTGGTGAAGGCTGACTCTTGTGCTTCCTCTTGCTTGCATCTGTCAGATCTCTGTCAAGGGGGTGCCTGTGCTGAAGGAGCAGAACATCCGCAGTGCCATTGAGATCTCCCCCTTCCGAGGCCACCCCTGTACCCAGAAACCCAATCCCTGCCAGAACGGAGGCACTTGCAGCCCCCGGCTAGAGAGCTACGAGTGTGCCTGCCAGAGGGGCTTCTCCGGGGCTCACTGTGAGAAAGGTGAGACCGCCAGGGTAGGGCTGGACACGGACCCTCACCCACTAGCCAGACGCGGCAATGAAACTGCTTCAATGATTAGCTGGTGGCAGCAGGACAGCGCACTGCTTAGGCCAAACCTGAGGTCTTGCCCTTGTTGTGGCAGCTGGGAGGGATCCAGGGGAAACAAGCTGTGGCATTTGCAGGCTGGCACTGTTGTGCAGCTGTGAAGTTGAGGCAATGCCATTTCTCAGAAATGCAGGCATTACACTGCATGCAGCAGGGCAAATGCTGCTGCCCACGGGTAGATCACCCAGCCCTGTCACCTCCTCCTGTCAATGCACTCTGACCCTGTCTTGCGTTGCTATGCTCACTTGAAGCAGCCTGGGGCCGGGAAACATGGTTTGGTGCYGTAGCAGATCAGGGTTTCTTTCCTGCTACCTCCCTGAGATTAGCACTTGGGCCATCACCGAGCCCAGGTTCCTCCCCAGCTTCAGCCAGGAAACCAACAAGGCTGCAGATTTCATGACAGTTGGCTGCAAAACAGGGAGATGGTCCAAACTCATGGGCTTTAAAGCCACAGCAGAACTTTCCAGGGGCTTGCTTAGAGTGCCAGTGCTGACATGCCCCAAGGGATGGCAGGTTTGTGCATGCCTTCGTCCTGTTATGAATGCTCAGTGTAAAGGGGGATTTTCCTAGTCTCCAAGGACGGACAGGCCATGCTACGTTGCCTGACAGCTCTTCTTTTTCCCACCTCCAGTGATCATTGAGAAGGCTGCTGGAGATGCAGAGGCCATTGCTTTTGATGGTAGGACATATATGGAGTACCACAATGCCGTGACAAAGAGGTAACTTGGCTGCTGAGCTGAACCAAGATCAAAACAAGAAGTTAGGGCTGTTAGCAGGAGGAAGAGCTAGGGTCGAAGAAGTCAAAGTGCAGTGCCCAAAGAGGGGCAAGCCAAACTGGGGCCGTGAGCACTCTCTTCCAGCCCTTACTTCTAAAGCTGCCTTGTTGGCAGAGGGCTTTCCCCACAACGGCAGTGCCTGGCCAACTTCAGGTCTGGATGCTCTCGTTCTGCAGCGTGTGAGCCACCTTCTGGGTTAGCATAGTCTGGTTTGGGAGTGGGATGAAGCTGGCTGAGTGCACCCCATGAAGATGGTTAATGTGGCCTGTGCCCTGCTCCTGGTCGATGCCTTTCTTTGCCCACATGCTCAGGAATGGGTTGTGGGCTGGGTGAGCTGTGCTGAGGGGAGAGGTAGCTCTGCCTGTGGTTTAATTCACGCCTGTTTGCCAGCTCCTTTGTCTCCCTGGCTGTTTGTGCAGCAAGGGTCGGTTCTGCCAGCAGGGACGGGCTGTCGCTGCTGCGGGACCTGGCTAGCCTTCTCCAGCGTCTGCTCGACCCTGACCCCATGGGCTAGGGGTACGTGTTTGGACCCTGTGGTCTCCGTGGCTGTACTGGTCCCTGGGGCTTCTCTCTCAAGATAAGCAGAGCTGGTACACAGCTGCTGACTGAGGTCCTCTTCAGCCTCTGGGCTGGATATTTCTCCTACAGGAGACTCTCGGTCCACTGCTCAGTACCCTTCCTCAGCACTGTGTTCCTGCAGCCCCCCGTGGTTAATTCCCAGCTCCATGGCACTGGGACAGGGTATTGGATAAGGCTCTGTCCATCTGCCTCTTACACCCTCAGATTCCCTGCTGCCCTAACACCCTGCCTGGGGAGGGCATCTGTGTTGAGCTGTTGTTTGTCAGTCTCTGTCTGTCCGTCTCTTCTCAAYGTCCTTGTTTCTTTGTTTTCAAGCCACCTGACCAATGAGATCCCCGCGTAAGTACAGTCCTCCCCGCTGCCCAGCTCCTCCCTGCAGCCATCTGCCCTCCACCACATCTCCCATTGCCACCCTGACCACCAGCCCAACCGCAGGGGAGCACAGGGCAGATGCGGGAGGAGGAATACGGGCACTCTCCCAGGGGTCTGCCATGGGCAGGCGTTCCCATTTCAGGGTGAGGAGGACGCAGGTACTGACTGCAGCTCTGGCAGCTGTACAGGGGCCCAAACACAGCCAAGATGCAGCAGGAGCTATGCTGCCTGGCTCTGTTGCAGTCAGACGTTGTCCCAGCAGCATGCTGCAACTTAGCCTTAGTTTCAGCAGATGAGCATAAGGGAGGAAAGTTCTTGTGACTTACCTCTTTTGTCAACGGCAAAGGTATTGGCGATGGAAATAAGGGGTGCTAATCCTGTCCTGATTTTTCCAGCATGAATGTGGGGTTGCTGCCGTAGCGAGGAGGCCAGGCTGGGCCCTAGGAGAATGTTCCCCAGTCAGGGGTGCGCGGTCTGGGCAACCCCTCACAACATGCAGGGGGGCAGAAGAAAGGCCTGGGCAGGCGGATGGGGAGAAGGGCTTCTTCCCTAGAGCGGGCTTGACAGCTGTTGATTTGCTGTCTGTCTGTCTTGCTGAGCGGCAGGAGTGGAYGAGAAGCACTGGTTCATGCAGCTGTATTCCCCAGTGTGTGGGGGAGAGTTTGAGTGATACCTGCCTGTCACATCCCCATTTCACCTCATTTTCTACAAGCTGGGGTCATACAGAGGCTCGGAAGGCTGAGTTGCATGCGTGCATGCATGTCAACACCTGGGGAGCCACAGAGCCCATCACCTGCATGTTCAYAACAGTTTGGGAGGTGCTCTGGTGTTTTGGAAAGGGCTTTTTAGGAGCCAAGCATCCTCCTAAGCTAGACAGTGCCCTACAGCAACAAGAGGCATGTAGTGGCCTGCACGCCAACTCTGCCACGTGGCAGAGTGCCCAGCTGTCCCTCTGCACAGACATGAGCCACGTCCCTGCAGATGAGCAGAAAGCTGCTACCTTTGTGTCCTGCCTCTCCCAGTGCTCTGCAAAGGGAAGGTCACCATTCCCAGCCTTCTCCCCGCCTGAGCCAGCCTATTTTGGCTGTGCATGCCCCATCCTGCAAGGGAGCTTAGCACGTCTCCCCAGATCCCTCTGCTGGGATTTGGCAGCGGCAGTCACTAGCCCCGCCAGGGCTGAAGGACCCATTGGGCTGCCCATAAAAAGTAGTTTCTTCTGCCTGCAGGCAG
Organism: Phoebastria nigripes; assembly: GCA_035582835.1. NCBI lineage: Eukaryota > Metazoa > Chordata > Aves > Procellariiformes > Diomedeidae > Phoebastria > Phoebastria nigripes. Next base: position 3,778,253 of record JAYKAV010003044.1, on the reverse strand, counting down.
ACACCGGGGTGTGCCTTGGGCAGGACTGACACTCCAATTGCTTCTCTGAAAGCCATGCCCATCCTTTCTTTTTTGAACATACATTTTTATATATACATCTAGTTAGAGCTGATTGTAATGCCGGGCCTGTAGCCCCTAACACTTGCAGGCAGTGCCAGCAGGACAGCTGTAGTCCTGGGTTTCCCCTTCTCCATGCACACCCTGCTGCCCAAGTGCCCCAAGGCTGACTCAGAGGCCTTACGTGACAGTTCAGCTATCTGGCTAGATGGGAGCCCGTTCTGCGACATCCCAAAGAACCAGCCTGAGACCCGCCTGCAGGTCTGCCCAGGAAAGGGTCCTCGTGCAGGGCCGTGGACCAAAAGCTCCCTTCCCCCAGCAGTGCTGCCCTCCGTCCTGTCCTGGGATACACATCCCAGCAGGGCAGCATGGGTGATTAGCAGGAACACTGATAGTCCTGACCCAGGAGAGCATTGCAGAGTCCCTTCACCGCTGGGACAGGGCTGTATTCACTCATTGGCATTATTATGCTCACTCTGGCTAAGCAACAAGTTGCAAACTTGTCTCGCTGGCTTGAGGAAACTCAGCCCCAAGGACAGTGGCTGAGGTTGCTGGCTCATGCTGGGCGGTTTTCTCAGCTTGGGCATTGTGTAGGGTGAAGAGCTGTCACTGTTGAGCAGGGCTGTTCCCTGTCTATGAGCGGGGTGGGAGGGAAGGGTCTCCTCCGCTGTCCTGCGCTTATCGCATGCTCCCCTTTCTTCCTGCATCTAAGTCCCGAAGCGCTGGACTATCCTGCGGAGCCCAGGTGAGTCTGTGCCAGGCTTTCAGCTCTTGTGTCTCGTGCTCTGCTGTTGCTGCCTCAGCATGTCTCTGTCTCTGTGCGTGTTCTGTGTGTCCATACCCTTGGCTTTTTATTTATAAGGGATACAGCTCTGCAGATGATGAGACTAAATGCGAAGGAAGCCCTGTCCTTCCAGCATAGGAACAGCAGCTCCTATGCAGCTCCAGCTCTGGCCCTCGCTCCCGGGGGACCTAGACAGCAAATAGCCACTGCTGAGGGGAGAGGCTGAGTTACCTTGACAGTACAGCCCTCGTCCAGCCCTTTGGACACAGTGTCCCTTGGGAATAAAAAGCTGTCTGTGTTGCCCATGTTGTCTGGTCTATGTGTGCACATGTGTCAGCAGTGTGTCTCAGAGCATCCCAGGAGAGTGGATGGCGACTTCCTATGGCAACGTCACCTGTTGCCAAGAGCCTTTTACCTGTTCCAAAAGGGACTGAGCAAAGATGGGGATGCCGATGTGGGGGAAATCCTGTCCTTTCTTCATTCCTCCCTTGGGAAAAGACACCGCGTCTAGGAGAAAGAAGGCTTTCTGCCTCTGTGGACGGTCTCCATCCCCTTCAAACTGCAGGGTGCTCATCGCCTCACAGTCCCCAGCCTCAGGTTCCCGTTGGGCTTTGGTCAAGCAGAGGCAGTGGTGTAGAGCAAATGCCTCCAAGGCTGATGGCTGTGTGGTGATGGCATGGGGAGCGATGGTCCCCAGGCACCCCAGCTCTGCTTGCACCTCGGCTGCCTGCCAGCAGGGTGGTGAAATGGTGTCGACCCCAGCTTAGCTGCTGCCCGCAGCCCTCCTGATCTGGCCTCTTTGTTCTGACCTCTCCCAAATCAAAGGCAGCTCTGTGGGGAAATCCCTTCTGCTGGCCAGATTGGGGCCAGCCCGGTACTGTTCACCAGCCCACGTAACAGACCTCTTCCTTCAGCGCCTGCGTATGAGGAGGCAAAACCAAGACGTGTGTGTGTCACAGCTTGCAGGGGTTGATGTGTCTGAACCTTGTGCTCCAATGGAGGGCAAAATCAAGGGGCAGGAGTCTCAGGCTGTGTCTTTGGAGGTTCAAGCTGGATGTTGGAGAAAACACTTCATCCCCAGGAGAACTGTGCAGCCCCGGCTCAGGTCAGCAGGAAGATGGAGAAGCTCCGTTCTTGGTGTTCCCCAGCTCAGCTGGGCAGAGCCACAGCTGCCCTCACCTAGCGCTGGCACTGGYCTTACACTGAGTGGGAGCTGGGTTAGAGAACTCCAGAGGGCCATTTCTTTGATCCTGTGGCCTGGTTCAGAGCTTTCCATCTGCTCCCCCCCCACCATGCACTAGGCCTTCTGAGCAGGCCTGGGATACTGCAAAGGCTGCGACCCCTCAAGTGCAGCAGGTAGGGACTGAGACCCCATGCATAGCGTGATGCCAAACGTCGGTTGAAGGTTATCCTCAGCAGGTGAGCTAGTTGGCTGGGAACAGAGAAGGCTGCTGCGAGGAGCTGACTGGCTGCCTGTTGCTTTTGTAGTTGTGTTTTTAACTCTGCTCTGTCTTCTCCCCTGCTCCCATCTCCCCGTGCAGCGAGAAGGCCTTGCAATCGAATCACTTTGAACTAAGCATCAAAACAGAAGCCACTCAGGGGCTGATCCTGTGGAGTGGGAAGGGGCTGGAGCGATCAGACTACATCGCCCTCGCCATAGTGGATGGCTTCGTACAAATGACCTACGACCTCGGCTCCAAGCCAGTCGTCCTACGATCCACGGTCCCGATCAACACCAACCAGTGGATTCACATCAAAGCATACAGGTGCGAAGGCTAGCAGGAGGGGAAAGCAGGACCGTGGCAGATTGCTCTGGGATGGGCAAGCTGTGAACTAGGGAGCCTGAGTCACGGCCGTGGCTCCATGCCCTGTGATCCCCAAGGGTCACTCCTCTTCTTGGATAGTAATAGAGGAGAGGCATGTGGGCAGTGCCGCGTTGGAGGGGTGCGTGTTGTGACACGTCTGGAAATGTCAAAGGGGCAGGCTCAAGGAGGTACGAAAGGTTCGTGCCTTTTATTTTAGCTGGCTGAGGGTTTGACATTCTGTTCGTGTTGAGCCCGAGCTGTCCCTTTTATTTTTATTGGTGGTGGGAGCGGTGAGCGGATCACGCGGCTGGCATGCCGGGGATTTCTGCTGATGGGTCTGGAGGGCACGGGAGGAAGCTGTGGCGTTGCACCGAGGACCGCTCTGTGCTACGCGGCCTGAGGAGAGCTCTGCTCCCCGCTCCTCTCCAGGTGGAGAGGGGCTGGTGGTGCCCAGTGTCTGGATTTAGTGTAAAGCAGAGGGCAGCTCTGGGTTTTTTCCTTTAAGGTTGCTAATCATCTTCTGTTTCTTCTTCCCTCCCTCTGGGAGCAGGGTACAGAGAGAAGGTTCCCTTCAAGTCGGCAATGAAGCCCCCATTGCTGGCTCTTCTCCGCTTGGTGCAACACAGCTAGATACAGATGGGGCCCTGTGGCTGGGTAAGTCGGTGTTGAAAGGGTGAACCTCCTCTGCGCCCCTTGCTGAGGGGCTCGGAGCCRGAGCTGGGATGTTGATGCTCCCTCACTTGTTTCAGTGGGACACCAAGCCCAGGTGGCTTTGACAGGTTTGACCTAAAAAGTCCCCTGCTCGTTCTCCGCATACTAGGGCAGGATGCTGGTGACAACTGAGGGACGAAGGGTTTGGCTTTACCAAATGCCAGTCCTTTCCACGTCACCATGTCCCCTGAAGAGAGCTGTTAGCTGGCCTGCAGCTCTGGATCCCCTGCTGCCGATGGCACGGAGCACCCTCTCCCTCTTCAAACTGGGAGTGCTCCCACCTGCCRAATTCCCTCATGTTAGTTCACAAGTCTCCCAAATGTGACTTGCTTGGGGAACTCCGGTTCCCAAAGGTGAAACGGCTGAATTGAGAGAAGGGTACTTTTGTCTGGAAATACGTAAGGACCCAGATTTTAAATGTTGCTTTATTTGCATAACAGAATAAGTGGACGTGCCAGAACGTGCCCGTGTGTGCAGCAGAGTCAGTTCCATTTGTGTTGACATAAGTATTTTGATCCTGCAAACAGTTTGACCCATTGCATCTATCTCACGCTGCCTGTGGCAGATCTGTCAGCACAGAGGCTAGATTCATCCTGTAACAGCTCAAATAGGCAAGAAATCCACCCACAAGTGTAGGGTAATTGTGCTTAACTACAACCAGTACTAATCTGAGCTAAGAGGATAATAAAGTCCTTTTTGGAGCCTGAAGGGATGAAGGAAGGATGCCCAGTGATAGGGGATGCTGCAGGTCCCGGGCTTCGTTCATCTCTTGAGGAACTTGCATGACTCCGTTCTCCATCTGTAAATTAAGGACTGGGCTTCTCCTCGGGCAGGTGCTGTAGCCGTCCTAGCGTTCAGGATTGCGAGGGGGCACAAAGGCCACAGAAATCAATGGACAGAAATGTTCATCTGGGGATTTTGATCACCTGTAATGAAGAACCAGTGAATTAGATTCTGTTCACGCTTTTCAGAAGCATCTGTTCTTATCTTCCCAGTCTAAGCCCATAGTTTCAGGTCTAACCTGACTTACAAAGAGTTCATACTCAAAAATGTAGCCTTACCTCTGAAAAGACAGTATCCCAGATGCCATTTCTCATTCTGAAATCAACCTAGATGTTATGTGGAAAGCAGAATTTTTCCATGAGAAATTTTTGCTTGGCTTCCCCACGGGCTCTTCCAAAGGTTTTGTTTGCAATCAGCCTTTCGTAATTTCAGGGCCTGGAATAAGCCATAGTTGACATTTCAGTAACTCAAGTAAAATTCAGTTTGAATTTTGGACCAATCTCCAAGGAAGTGAAGTATTTTAAGTTGAATTGGTATTTTAGAATGCAAGTTACTGTTTTAAGTGTCTTAGGGAAACCTGGGTGTATTGGTTGGAACTGGCATTTCTCTGATTTAAGTGACAATAAATACTGGCCAGGAAAGAGGTTTTTCCCCGCTGTTGGGGAAGGCATTCCCAGCAGCGCCTGCACCGCGTGTGTGTGCCTGAGTGTGCGACGCTGCCGGGGGCAGGCTGCTGGCCCGCGCAGCAGCGTCTCCTTTGTCCTCCCACCCAACCTTCTGCGCTGTCTCTTGCAGGGGGAATGGAGAAGCTGAGCGTGGCTCACAAGCTGCCCAAGGCTTACAGCACTGGCTTTATTGGCTGCATAAGGGACGTGATTGTCGACCGCCAAGAACTGCATCTGGTGGAGGACGCTTTAAACAACCCCACGATATTACACTGCTCAGCCAAATAGACCCCCAGGGACCCTTCCTTCTCCTTCCCTCCCTCCTGCCTATTGCTGTAATTATTTTCTATTTTTGTAAACTTATTGCTTTTTATATTTTGGGGGGAGGGGGGAAAGGGAGGGGAGGAAACACCTTTTCTTTTGGGTTATTTGTTCGGTTGCAGTCTATCCAGGTCAGTCAGACTCTAATCAAACAGCAGCAACAAAGAACAAACCTTGAACCAAGTCTCCAAGAAGTGACAGAAGAACTTCCCCATTGCACCTGCATTGTAAATCTTATTCATACTTGAAGCTTCTTTTTGGGTTATTTTTCCCCCTCCTTACTTGTGTTCTTGGGTGGTTGTTCACGCCCGCGGGGGAAAGGATGCTGGTGCTGGCGAGACGTGTGGCCTTCTTGGATTCACCGCCTTCCCATCTCAGGCCTGGCCCCAAAGTCCCCTCTGCAGTGCTGGCTGAGCAGGGAAGTGGCCATCAGAGAAGTGGGAATTACCACCCTGCTTTGGGGCCTGGCTCTGCCAAGCCTTCTCCTGGCCCTGTGTTCACCCTATCTCCCTCCTCCCCACCTTCCTCTCACTATAATTTATGTGTGTAAGAATCTCAAGTGCTTTTCTCCTTTCTGCTCTGTTAAAATCAGGGATGCCATGCACTGGAAGAGAGACCAAGGTCTGCTCTGAGCAGGCAGAAAAGCATTGCTCTTTGGTTGTCTTATGACTGTTTGCTGGACTGAGAGGTGCTGTGGGGGAAATGTTGATTTCTCTGTTGGCTCTCCTTCTCCTCCTCTTGGACATGTGCAGAAACAGCTGTGAAACCTCATTTCCACGCTTTGTGTTTATCCAGACATGTCCTAACTACCTGCTTGCCCTGGTTGCTCTTCCCAAGAGCTTCCGTGTACCAAGCGTTGCCCTCCCGTGCGCCAGTGAGAACTTGCAGCACGTCTTCAAGAGCTGGAAGGTGCTCTCCCTCTTCCAGTGCTGTCAAAGGGGCTGCGAGGGCACATGGACTGGGTCCCTTTTCACTTTTGGGGGAAAAAAAAAAAAAAAAAAAAAATCTGTTGGATATATCCTTCCATGACCCATGTCCATTTTCCAGCCTCCGGGCATGACTTGCCCTCTGTCTACCACGAGGATGCTTGCAGCTGGCCAGCATGTGAATCTCTGTAGAGCTGGTATTAGAGCCTCTCCCATGAAGAATAATTGGAGTTTTACCTTTGACTTCAAGTTTTTGCAATGCCCAGTGCAATGCAGGGTCTTCCACGCCATGATCAAAGCTCCTCTGGATACTGCCAGCCCAGCAGCAATAGCTTCAATGGAAATGGGAATGGGGCGTGAGTCAGCTGTTGAGGCAGTAGTGTTTGGGAGGAGGTTTTTTTAAGTATTTTCTTCCTCCATGCAAATCTTACTGTGGTGCCAGTTACAAAGCCAGTATGTGTGTTTCTGAATGAATGTATGTGTGTTTGCGAGTGTCTGTCAACCAGCACACATTTGCATGCACACACTGAATCTCCTGTAAGCAGGAGAAGAACAAACGGATTGCAGGTATGAAAGAAATGACCCACTCCATTCAGGTTCCTTCTCCATGGGAAGAATTTACTGATGCTGTGTAGCATCGATGTCCCTTTCTACCACTGGGACACAACTGTGTCCCTTTCCCACCCTGAGATGGCAGCTGGCATTGCGCTGTGTAAAACCTGCTTTACAGGAGCATACAGAATTAATCTGAAGGATCCTGCCAGTCATCAAGTGTTAATTAATATCCAGGGTGCCACCATTTTGCAGTTTTACCATGAATTTCTAGCACACCTTGTAGTGTACCTTTACAAAGTAATGCACCCTTTAAAAATGTTGTTTCTTGGCACTAAATTTTGAGCCATGAAAAGTCAAATTACTTCTCTCAGGGTGAGCTCTGAACACAGATGTAACAAAGGGGAAGAACGTAGTGTAAAACCACTTGGGTTTCTTTTTTCTTTCTTCTTTTTTTTTTTTTTTTTTTTT
>JAYKAV010003044.1:3721338-3765030 GCA_035582835.1 Phoebastria nigripes | reverse complement strand
GCCGCTGCGCTGCGCGGAGCTCCGCGGAGCCATGACCTCCCGCAGGTAAGGGCCGAGCGCCGACCCGACCCGACCCGACCCGACCCGCGGCGAGCGGTTCCCCGCGGTCGGCGACCACCGCTGGAGCACCCGCGGCTACCGGATGCCGCCTCCTCCGGCACCGGCACCGGCTCCGGCTCCGGCTCGGACCTGTCTCCTTCCCTCGCGGCGGGGCCGGAGCGGCTGCGCTGGCCCGCCCGTGCCCGTGGGTCGGTGTGCCGGCGGGCGGGCGGGGTTCGGGGCGAGGTGCCTGTGCTGAAGTTGCAGCCGGCGCCCCTGCCCAGCCACCTGCTGCGAGCCCTGCCCTGCCTCCGGCCCCTGCCCTGCCTCCGGCCCCTGCCCTGCCTCCGGCCCCTGCCCTGCCTCCGGCCCCTGCCCTGCCTCCGGCCCCTCTCCCGCAGGCTGCTTCGGGTTGCCCCGTGCCCCCTTTGCAGAAGAGCTCTCCGTGCCTGCGGGAGAAGGCTGCTACCTTGAAGCATCTTGTCTTAGCAGGCTCCGTAAACTATGCTAGAGATGCTGAAGAGGGAATGCCAAAACGGGACCAAGCTTTAAAACTTGCTTGAAATATCTTTGTGGGCTGTGAGCTGAAAAAAAGATACTTTGGTGCATCTGGTGTGTTGCTGGTGCCTCCCCCAGCTTCTTCCAAAGAAGCTGTTTCAAAGCTTCAGTCTCTTTTTCTCAGTGGCGGCAGAAGCCTGTGTGACTTGGGGACATCGTCCCTTCTCTGTTCCTCCTTGTCTGCTATGGCTTCAAAAGGGGTAATAGCCGTCCAGTGGATGGTCTCTTTCCATGCCTGTTTGGCAGCCAGCTCCAAGCACCGGGTCGCAGGCACAGCTCCCACGTGCTGCRGTGCAGAGGGGTTTCTTAATAGCTGGTTTGGGGTTCTTCATTCTTGTCTGTCCTTTCAGAGACAGCCCTAAGGTGACCTGAAAAAGTGTTTGTTGCTCTTAGAAGTCAAGTGTGTTTTGAAAAACCCCGAGGAGGGTGGTGGCTGGGGAGCAGCCGTACAGCTGACGGTCACTTCAAGCTGAGAAATGGCATCGGTTACAGGACAGGGAGTGCTTGTTTGGTGTTGGTAGAGGACCAAACAYGGGCAGGTCATGAGTGGGGTTTCCGCAACCATCTCTTGAATGTGTAGTAACTCCAGGTTCTCCTCACGCACATTCCTGCAACGCCAGGATTCAGCAGCTTGGTTGGTTTATGGTTTTTTGGGTCTCTTTTTGCCATCCAGCACTGGCTGTCTCTCCTGTACAAGCGCTGAGCCGTGTTTTGTGAGTGTCTGATTCAAAGCATGCAGAAGAAGTTTAGGAAGAGGCAGTGTTGATCTGGGCGGTGCCACGTTAAGTTACGAAACATGCTTGCTGATGGGTGATGGAGTATAAAGCAGAGGGCTGGGACTTGGGGCCCCTGGATTTCAATCTCAGCTCTGGTGGTGCTCTCTGTGCCCACAGGCAAGTCAATATTTGTCTACGTTGCCTATACCTTGGTAGCTCCACCCTGTCGGGCAGTTACCTAGGGCAGCAGACTGCTAGAGACAGCAAAATGGTTGTAATGCTGCTGCCAGCTCAGCCCTTGCAGGAGTCCTGAGAAACCTGGCTGGTTAGTAGTGCTGCTGCTGAGAAGGGGTCAGAGCTGTCTGGATTGGCTTTTGTATTGGGGGTTGATTGCTCCCAGCATCTGTTGCCCCCATCCTTTCTACCTCTGCACTGGAGTGCTGGATTTGCTGCTCCTGGTTCTGTAACACTGCTCAGGTCCTTTTTCCCCATGTTGTGGCAAGACTGGCTCGGCCCCAGCCTTTCCTCTCTTGCCTAGCAACATGTAGGGTGCCTGCCGGATTTGTATGGCATCCTCCTCTTCTGCCTGAACCCTGGCTGATGCTGTTCTCCCTCTGGCTCAAAGCGTCGCCTGGTTCTGTCCAGGTGGATCTGCTGAGATCATGACCTGTGCTGGTGGAGTGTTGAGAGGCTCAAGCAGTCCCTCAGGAGGGATGGTTGCTGCAAGGCCCAACTGAAGTACTAAATAGTGGATCCTTTGTGTACTGTCAGCATCGTACCTGCATCCTTTCTTGCAGGTCGTTCAGGCTTGCATGGGAACCCTTTGGAATCAAGGGCACTTTRGCATTAATAGGCTTATGGGCTGACTTACAAAGGCTGGCGGTGTGGAGCTGCTGAAAGCCAGCGTACAGTTGGCCCGTTGTGCTGAAAGAGGGTACTGCGAAGCAGGGGGATCTGTGGGGAAGTGATTTCTCAGTAGCTCCATCCCAACCGAGGTGCTGGTCCCTCTCTTCAGGGACGACCTCTGTGGCTGCATATTCGCTTTGCGTCAGCGGGCTGCAGGGAGGCTGTCACCAGTTGAAAATCCTGGGAGCTGGTGTGGATACGAATGTGATTGTGGATTGTCACTCAGGTCTGGAGTGTGCATGACCTGCCGTGCCTGTCCCCCTGCCACAGCACTGTCCCGTGGCTGCAGGATAGGATGCTCTGGTGGATGTAATCGAGCTTTCAGGAGGATCTGCTGGGACTGAAGGATGCTGCATTCCTTTCTGCCCTGGCATAGGGGCAAGGTAATACGGGTGTCTGAATCAGGGGAATGGCTTCAGGAGCAGGCGTGGTGGGCCACAAGCCTGTAGTGAAAGAGTGACATATCTAATCACCCAAGGGTTATTTTTCGCCCTCACTCCTCTTCCCGGGCTGTGTGGCTCTGCCAGCGCGAGAGCTGTTTGGATAAGCACGTGTCTCTTAACAACTAGTGCTCTCTAAGAGAGGCTCACGGGAAGCACAGGCTTGTATGAGCGCGGGGACCAGTAACACTGATGCTGAGTGTTGGGCACTGCTTAATGCCTCTCCTCCTCCCTGCATGGGAGCGTATCTGTGGAGGGACTGGGAGGAGATGAGGTGACTCCCTAGCTGAGAGGAACAGCTTTACCCTAGGACACCTAGGATACTCGTGTGAGCTAATTCTTTTCAAGGAAGGCACACGGAAGGGGAAATAAACCTCTTTCTGGGTGTTTGACTTGTTTGGTAAGCTCTACCAGTGGCCGTGCCCTGTTGTGGGGAGAGTTATCAAGGACTGGCAGATGCTGGTCACCGTGCTTACGGTCGTCTGAAAGGCCGTGCTAGTGAGCGCAGCGGCCCAGCCTGGAAAGCAGTGGCCGTGTGTCAGTCTGGGGGTGTGTGCACCTGTGTGATGTGAGGGAGGATCAAGCCCTGTTGTAGAAATAACACAAATTTGTTGCCATCAGCCTAAACCACAAAGCTGTTGCAAACACTGAGCTCCAAGCTGCTGCCAGGGCCTTATTGCGTTTTTTCTTAAAAATAGCTTGTTGAAAGAATGACCGTTTCTTTCCCTCTCCCAGCTTTACTGGCATGTGTCCTCTCAACTGCAGGAAAGGTTTGGAGGTCAGGGACGTACCACCCCCCAGCAAGGACAGAGAAATCGCGGTTCTTCTGGAACGGCGAGAGCCTGGGAATCTGAGTAACTGCTGCCCTTCCTCTGCTCTGGTGCTTACGTCCGCTCGGGTGCGATTAGAGGCCTTTTGCTGTGATGTAGAGATCTTGGTGGATAAACCTCACATCCCCATTGCTGACAAGTGGCTTGCAGATCCCAAGCGCTCTGTTTCTTTTCCTAGAAAGGAGTCACACGGTGTCTGAAGCACTCGGTGGGTGGCAGCTGGCTTGTGCGTTGCCCTTGTCTGCAGGGCAGGCTTTTTCTTTACAGCCAGGTTTCCTGGGATGCTATGGCTGGGAGAAAGGGAAAGTCTGGAGGAAATGAGTAAATGCCAGCTTCTGGAGCCTGATTGTCTCCAAAGCAGGGGTTGCCCCAGTTCTGCAGGATTTGGTGCTGAGTGGTACTGTCACAGAATTGGTGCCTGCATGTGATAGATTATGGAGGCCCTTTCCCTTGTTGCTCTCTGTGCTGTGGTCCTGGTGCTTTGAGTATTGCTACCGCCGCTGAAGCCGGTCCCAGTGCGGAGTAGACAGTTACTCTTTTTTCCTGCCTGTGCATGTATGAGAGAAGCCTTCCTTCTTGGCTCCAAGGCCGTGGTAGCGATGAAAGAGTGCTGTTGGCTCCAGGGCCATAACGGGCCTGTGTGTGTTAGCCAGCAGCGGTGCAAAACCCCCTTTGGCTGCTGATCTCCCCGCACTCAAAGCGGGCTGGAGAGATGCTGCCTTGCAGCTCCTAGGAGCCCGGCTGGATTGCAAACCTCCTGTGCCGGAGAGTTAAACATGTAGCGTGGCAGGCAGCTTACAGCACYGTAAGCGTGAAACTGCCGCTGGAAGGGAACACTGAGAGTGAAGGGACCAAGTTTCCAGTTTTCGGGGCAATGACTGAGCAGGGTAATGGTGTTGGGGGGATTGGTACTCTGCTGAAATGCTTCCATTTCTGTAGCAGACTTGACAAAGAGCTGCTGAGCGGTATCCCATATCCAGAGCTGAGTACATTTGTTTGACAACTTTTTCCCTGCATTCAGATGAACCTTTTTAAAATCTAGTTTACTGCTTAGCTGAATTACTTTATCCGCAACGATTTTATGGCACATTGTGGGTGGTTCCCTTTGAAGTCTCAGATCGCTTGTAATTACTAGCGTAAGCAGGGCTGCTGCAGCCACCATGGTAGGAAGCAGCGGCTGCACCGGCGTGGCTGGTTAAGTCGGGATTCGCCAAAGTCCTGCATGTGCTTTCTGCAAGATGGTTTACCATGCTTGTGCAGGCCACGCTGCTGCGCATCTGAGGCATTAAATGCATCCAGCTGGATCCTGAAATCTTGCTTGCTGTCCAACCTTGAGCATCTGCTGCAGTGATGGGAAATACAATGCCAATCCCCTGAGCAGCCTGTGGTCCCAGCTTTCCCACTCCCTTTACCAGTGAGAAAACACATGTTTCCTGCACTGAATCCAAATGTAAATATTAACCTTAAGTATTTGCAATAGCTGCTTACTTTGGCAACTTGGGTGGTGGTGGGGGATGTGGTAATTTCTGGTGCAGGAAGCAAAACCAGGTCAGTGTTTTGGCATCTTGGATATTCATCAAAAACACATCATGGGCAGAGCTTAAGGCAACGGTGGCTGGAACCAGGATGATTGTGGATCTCGCTGGTGGGCGCGTGCTCAAGCGCACGGCTGCCGTGTCTCTGAAGTGCAGGCCCCGAGCGGCAAGCTCAGAAACATCCTCTGGCAATTTTCTGCGAGCTGTTCGTTTCCGTCTCTTCAGGCAGTACTTCAGCACTTGGCTCTGGAGCTGACTTGTGCTCAGCTCCAGCACTAAAAGGGTCAGTCAGCCTGGGCAGCTGGAGACAGGTCACAGCAGCAGCTTGAATTCACACCCTGGCTTCCTTTGCAGCGCCTTGCTCACATGAGCAGGCTTCGCGAGACCTTCCCAGCAAGGCAGCTGGTGCCTTTTGCTTCCCTCCTTTGCCGTTGCTGCACCTGAATCTCGGCTCAGATTTTCCCTGGTTTTCTCTCTCTGGCCAGGCTGTAAGAGGATGTTTTTGGACACAGGCTCTGTTAGCAGCAGTACGGGAGAATCAAAGCTCAAAGGCTTTTGTGCAAATGTGTGCTAAGAGTGCCTATACACACGCTGCCTGGACAGGTAGGGAGGTGAGAGATGGGAAATGCTGTRTTAGTGAAAGGAGCAGACATGCTTTTTCACCAGGCTTTACTATGGTAAATGAGGACGAGAACATTGGCAGCAACTTAAATTACACTTCAATTACAAGCCCCCAGCCTACTGTTTATTTCCAGATAGGGCGAGTTCCTTACCGCAGGTCATGAAATGTGGGAATACGCTGTTCTCTCCCCTTTTCCAGTGAGGTAATAAGAATGGTTGATGGCCTCACTCGAAGAGAGAAAACTAGTCTTGCCTAGGAGAGCTTTTTGGATCAGGCCCTTGGTGATTTTCCAGTATCCTATGGTTTCCCCCAAGGCAGAGTGAGCTGCTCTCGTTATGGTCCCAAGACAAATGAAGCGCTCTCGGTCCTGGAACACATTTCTCGGATGCAGCTGTATCTCTTTTGTGGGCTGCCAAGGAGAATTCCTCGCCGTCTGCAGCAGCAGGGTAAGGCAAAGCGCACCGAAGAGGAAACCGGTCTTCCAGCTCGTACTGCCAAAGCTATATTGAGGGCAAGTTTCCTTTGTGGCTGGGTGGTACCAGAGCTGCTCGCTGCTGCTTCCAGCAGGGTTTAAATTAATCTGGTTTCTAGGAGATGGTTCTTCTCAGGAACCTCAGAGGCACCTGAATGAATGAATCRGAGCTTTGTGCTCCAGCGAAGCAGCGGAGCTCTGCCAGCGGAGCAGTGGTAGCCAGCTGGACTCTCCCAGGTGTCCGGGTGCGGGTCTCGCTCGGCACGGAGCTGTGTGACCACTGCGAGCGAGCCAGCAGGCGTGGGGAAGGCTGCTCCCAGTGCCCCCAGCACCTGAGCTGCCCCCCTCCCCAGTGAGGGTCTTCTCCCCAGGGACAGCTCAGCTGGCCAAGGCATGCGGTGGGGGCCCAGCAGAAGCGTGCCTGTGGCTCTGCGGCTCCTCGGAAAGGGGAGCAGAGCTCAGTGCCTCTAGCACTGCCACAGAAAACCTGGCTCATGTGTCAGCCCCCAAGCCCGGCTGGAGATGCTTTTTGGTCTGCAAAAAGGTGGGCATTSTCCCTTCCCTCTGCTCAGCAAGGCAAACCTGCTCTCATGAAGCTTTTCCCAGAGGCTGGCTTTTCATGTTGACCACTGTATGCTGGATCTCTTGCTGACTCCATTTAAGGCAGTTGGAGGGAAAGATTGTGTTCTGTAATGGGGGCTTTGACATAGTCCTCAATTTGAAAAGGACTGGCCTAGCCAAGGGGCTCCTTTATCCCTGGTGCCAGTCACTCCATGAGCAAACCAGCAGCCTGGTCCCTCTTAAGGAGGGTCCTATGAGTGGGGAATCCGGAGCTGAGAGCTTTTCYGTTCCCAGCTGGGTCACTGATTTAGTACCTATCTCCATAGTGTCTTTGTGGTGTTCACCCTCCCACCMTTGCAGTGTAGATGCCCTTTGATTCCCAAATGGCTCATGAAAAACTTATTTCCCAAATGTTGACATTTGGGTTTCCATCCCTGCCCTGAGGGACAAACAGAGCTAATACCTATTTCCAAGTTAAAAATAGAGCCCACGCTGTCTGGAGGGTGTGGGGGGAGAAGTACTCCTAAGGCTGCAGTTCTTTAAGCATTGATTAACGGAGAACAAGTCTTACGAGGAGCGGCTGAGGGAACTGGGACTGTTTAGTCTGGAGAAGAGGAGGCTGAGGGGAGACCTTATTGCCCTCTACAACTACCTGAAAGGAGGTTGCAGCGAGGTGGGTGTTGGTCTCTTCTCCCAAGCAACTAGCGATAGGACGAGAGGAAATGGCCTCAAGTTGCGCCAGGGGAGGTTTAGATTGGACATTAGGAAAAATTTCTTTACTGAAAGAGTGGTTAAACATTGGAACAGGCTGCCCAGGGAAGTGGTGGAGTCACCATCCCTGGAAGTATTTAAAAGACRTGTAGATGAGTTAGGGACGTGGTTTAGTGGGCATGGTGGTGTTGGGTTGACGGTTGGACTTGATGATCTTAGAGGTCTTTTCCAACCTTAATGATTCTATGATTCTATAATCCTTTTTCTGCAGTAGGAAKGGGTTTATTCTGTTGCTTTTTCACTGCCTTGACCAAAAGCAGTGGCTTGGGCAGGGCTGCACTTGCTACCTTCTGAGATGAGTGGTGGGGAGAGGTGGAAAGTGGCTCCTGCAGTCCAATTGCATGTTCCAGGAAATGTGCGTAGGATGGGGCCTAATCAGATTACGGGGCTGGTCTGTTTGCAGGCTTCCTGCATGAGTCTGAAGGGAAGAAGGAAATTCTTTGCATTAAACCAAGCTGGAAATCAGGAACTGTGTGCTTCCGAATATGCGCTTTTTTCTGCAAACAGCTCATGCTGCTGCTTGTATCAATGGTGGTCTCCAAAGACCTCTGCCTGCTTGCAGCGGCTGAGGGACATACCTGGAAGAGATGTACACTTCAACATCTCATCCTGGGCTTTCTGAGCTGCTGCTGTCCTGTAGCAGATGCTGTGGCTGTCACAGGTGTCCCAGGCAGGTCCCATGTGGAAAGGATGTTGCTGTGATCCAGCTGCAGTAAAAGCATCTGTCAGGTGGTCTGGGAGTGCACGACTGTGAGTATCAGGCTTTCGGGCCTCAGGAGGACCGGGGGCCTCTACCTTGCAGCCCCCCTTGGCTCTGGAGGAGATTTTCTGCATCAAGTCCCAGATATTTCCCCGTGGACAATGACAKATGAGCCTCATCCTCTGCTGCATCTTCTTTGAAATGCCCTTGTGGTTGTTAACGATGGGATGGTCTCAGTGTCTCCATACTGCAGCCCCAGCCCTTCTGCTCTGCTCTGGCTGTCTGGCCCCTCGATCTGTCCTGCAGAACAGGCTGCAGGGCCTCCATGGACCCCTATCTGGGAGACAGATGAGCTCTGTTCTGCCCCTATCACCAGGGGCAGTGAGCAGGCACCCTAGTAAGTGCCTCGAGGAGGAGGTCACCTGGTCCAGCCGTGGCTGCTGGCACCCATGCCGTGGCTGCTGGCACCCATGCCGTGGCTGCTGGCACCCATGCCGTGGCTGCTGGCACCCATGCCGTGGCTGCTGGCAGGAGCGTGCGTGCCCAGGGCGAATCACAGCAGCGTTCCCTACAGTCCCCCTCGCGAGGGCTTAGGGCTGGGGAAGCCTCTCACAGCAAGGAGTGATTAAGTTTATCTTGCTTGTTGCAGCTTCTTGGTGTCGAAAGAAGCACTGGGGGAGGAGAGGGTGAGCTGAGTTTTCTAGCTGGGCTGGTGTTCGCTGCAACTGTCCTGATTATGTTATCAGGTGAAGAGCCTGTCTCGTAGCAAGTATCTACTCGAGGTTTCCTGTGCACAAAGCTGGTGGGGGTGGTTCCCAGCCTGCGCTTGCTGTGGCTGGTGTCTCTTGACCTTCCCAAGGAAAATGCAAGCACAGATGTGGGACTGCTTGCTGACCTGGGAGAAAAGGCACCAACAGCAGGGAAAGGCACGTGCCGAATGCAGGCAGTCTCAGCGTGCACTCCGCAAGGTCCCTCTCGTGCACAGAGATGGGGTCGCTGTGCAGGTTTCCAGCATCTTTGGCAGTACCCTCCACTGCCATGCCGAGGCAGGCTGAGTTCTCAGTTTCCTCCTGTGGTCCAGGCAACCTTCGTGCCTTGGCGTCACCTTTTGTATTATTTGGGGGAGAAGATATCTGTGCAGTTGATGCACAAGGGCCTTTCGTGCAACCCCATCCTTTCCTTTTTCCTATCCAGCTGAGCAAGAACCTGCCTGTGACCTTAGGATAATAAGGTCTGGAAATTCCTCCCATTCCCAACGTACAGTCATTAGATTTATCTGGACAGTGCCATGACTCTGTTTAGCTGTCTGCTAATCTCCTGTGGGTGCTACAAAAGAGATTTTTTTCACTTAAATAAATTTCAGGCTTGCAATAGCCCACGCTAGAATAGCTAGATAGGAAGAAGCTTCTCCTTGTGAGCAGATGCTAAACAAGAAATCTGCCACTCTATACTGGGGTGGAGGAGAGCTGTGCACGGGTGGAGAACCAGCTGTCCAGCGTCGGCAGGAGGAGAGAGGCGGTCCTCCATCTGTTGGGGGGAGTCAGCTGGGCCAGAGAGCCCTTCTCTGTACCTGGCCACGTTCCCCTGTCCCACGGGGCTGCAGCTTGCTTGTACGCTGGGCTGCTCCCCAGCTCTGTCCCTGCTGCGTCAAAACTGAGAATAAGGCTGCAAACTGCAGTTCACATCTGYGGTGCCTAAGTGAATGCGGCTTCCTCCCCCCCTCCGCCTCCAAAATGATATGTTTTGAAAGTTCCCTTTTTGGTCAGACTGGATGTACCCGTTAGCTTTCAAGGGAACTGTCTCTCCCTGGCCCCCCAGCTATTTTAACCCAGCCAGGGGAGAGAGGAGCTGACGAAGGGCAGCCTGCGCAGCATCACCAAGGAGACGGTTCCCTTTCCTTCCCATTGCCCCGTGCTCCCTCCAGGGTGGCACAGCCGTGCCAGCCAGGGGCTTTGGTCCCCCCTTCCCACCCGGCTTTGAAAATCCTMTTTCTTCTTCCTCTCCTTCTGGGGTGCAGCTCGCCTCTGTCAGAGCGTGAGCTAATAAGGAGAGCAGGGTTGAGCAGCTCGGGCTCTCTGTCTGGCATGACACTGAGATGGGTTTGAGGAGATGGGTGCTGCGGGTGCCAGGAGGGTGTAAAAAGGCAGTGGTTGGGTTGACGAAACAATGGTAAAAGACCTGCCTTAAAAATWTGAATAGGACACAGGCAAGAGATTGGAACATGCAACTTCCCCCCCCTGCTCCAATGTGCTTTTGAAGTATTTTTTAAAAATGGAGTGATTCCAGCCGGAGAAACTGAGGGAAGACCTGCTTGCAGTGAGAGGAGAGTAAGCAAGTAGCAGTATCACCAGCCGTTGTGCTGGGGCTCTCTGCTAGATGCTACCTCCAGGGTAACCGTGAGGTTACTCACAGGCTAGGACTTTGTTAGCTCCTCCAGCCGTGGTTTGCTGCGGTTTGCCATTCCCCTCCGCAGCCCGTCACGCTGGGCACATGTGACAGAGGGAAACGGACAGCTTGGACAGTCCCGGGAGTTGGGGTAACGGTGAATACTTGACATAGGCAGAGGAGAGCCCATCCCTCGGGACGTGTTTTTTGGCCTTGGGGATTTCAAGAGGGTGGGAAAGTGACAAAGATTTAATTTCAAAACAACAAAAAATCCCCCTTCACACCCTTGAGCAGCATCCCTACCATGTAAGGTCGTTGCCAGGGCTATATTTGTCCTTGGTTTGTTTTTTGGGGTAGTTTGTTTGTTTGTTTGTTCCCCCCTTCCTCCCACCCTCCTGAAATATTTCCATCAGTCTCCTCTCTAAGAAGTGTAACAAGCCCTGCCACTGATTAAATTCTAAATATAGCCGTGGTATTTTTTTTTCTTTCCAATTCTTCATGATGTATCTAGGTAAAAAATAGCCTTGGCGACTCTTCAAAGGGGACACGGGCCTGCTATGGGCTATATTTTTGTCTTGTCACCCTGCCCGGGTCCGAAATAAACCTCCTCATTTTTAATTAGCTCGTCGGGTTATATAATCCTGAAAGCTGAGGATTTCTGGGCTCAGCAAGAACGCACGTGATGCTGTGGGCTCAGGCAGATCATGGCAGGCAAAGGTGGCGTGTCGGGGTAGGGACAACACGGCAGGAATCTCCTCTCCTCTTGCTGGCCCTGGTGCCAAGTGGGAGGGAGCCTGGGGAAGCCACGATGCTGTAGCAGAAGGCCACCCCTCTGGTCCYTCTCATCCTAGGCTCTGCTCTTGCCTCGCTTCCTTATCGCCTYATTTATTTATTTCGTTGCGGTACTTGGAGAGGAACCTGCTGAATGAGGAAGGGCCTGGTTAACCGTGAAAGCTCCTGGGCTCCTTGGCTGTCTGTGTTGCCTTGGGGGCTGGTTTTGGTTTTCCTCTGCTCTGGGGAGAATGGGTCAGGGTTTTTCTGCCCTTGGCATCATCCTAACAATAAGTCGTTTTACTCCTGGCTGAGGGGAGCATATTTGTTTTCCCATAGCCCAGGTCTGAATGCTTAAGCGTTATCCTACTCCCATCATCCAACATGAAAGGTGGGAGCCAAATGATTCCTTCTGTCTGATGCTGTCGGGTGCTGGACTGTGCAGCACCTCTGGCCCTACCGCCGCTGCTTTACCTGCTCTCGAAACATTTCTCTGGAGTGCCTGCCTGAGGACTGCTGCTGTAGAAAGTGGCCACCCTTGTGGTTTGCACGTGGGAGCCCAACTGACTCTTCAGGTTCTCATACTCACAACAACCCTGGTTGTCCAATGTGGGGGTGATCCCCTCACACGAGCATTCAGCAGCCTTSTGCTCTTTCAAAGTGCTTCCCTGCMCTTACCAAAGTGGCTCACCCCAAGCTCTTCTTCAACCTCTCTGGACAGATAGCCCAGAAGATGAGCAGGCCATGCAAGGGAGCAGCGCGTGTTTGCTCTACRCAGCTTTAAGAACTTTCTAACCACCAGATGGAGCAAAGGAACTTGAAACAACCATGGCTGACACTTTGGCCAGGGGCTGCCATTGGGCACTGAGGTGTAACCACTGCCCTGTGGGCAGCTGCTGGACCGGTGCCTTGCCAGGCTTTCCATCGACTTCCTTCTCTCAAGCCTTTCCCTAGAAAGCAGGGCTCAGGGTTGTCCTGGGGGCTGTCTTGGTAAGATGGCAGGTAAGCGCAGCTGCACGTGCGTTGCAAGCCTGTTCTTTGCTCTTTGGTCGTAACCTGCCGTACAGATGGCAGTTCCCACTCCCTGGTACGTCTTTAGTCAGGGCTTATTCCGCCCTGTGCAAGGCAAGGATGTGCTGCAATAGCAAAACCCGTTTGCTCTTTGCGTTGAACCAACCCACCACCTGCTGTCATCTGTGTCTCAGACCAGAGTTTCAGTCCTGCTCCGGGGAGGGCTGGGGAGCAGGGGTGTCGGTATTTGTTGCTGCTATAGCTTTAAAGCAGTGGAAACTTTCAGTGTTGTCATCTTGATGGTCAAAGCTAAGAGGAACTGGCACACTTCGAGAAGTGCAATTTAGTGAGGAAGACATAGTTTTGAAGTGTTTGACCAGGTTGCAATCGGCAGGTTTTGGTGTCCCTCCTGACCTCTGGAAGAAGAGGGATGCAATGCATCTCTGGGATTTGAACAGGCTTCTCCAAACCTTAAACCTCTAGTTTGGTGTTTAGCAGAGCTGGGCATAAGCCACAGAATTAAGGGTCTCCAGACTATCGCAAGCGAGAATGGGCTGGAATTTCCCCTGGCTGGTTTTTAGACGAGTGCCTCAAAGCAGCCAGCTGGTGATCTYGGGGCAAACAGTAGTGCAGGCTGTTTGCATATGGTCCCTCTTGTGTGATGAGCCATCCCACAAACGATCAGCTCCCGCAGCAGCCGCTGTGAGATCAGCCAGGGCAGTCTTTCTACCTCTCGATGCTTGTACTTCACACACTGGTGTTTGGGCAGTGACCCTGTCTAATGTAAAGGCAGACAGCCATTTCTTCTCTCCTCTTTGGCTTATACAAGTATTTATCCCAGCAGAAGGCTCTTGCC
The DNA here is from genome assembly GCA_035582835.1 of Phoebastria nigripes. Taxonomy (NCBI): domain Eukaryota; kingdom Metazoa; phylum Chordata; class Aves; order Procellariiformes; family Diomedeidae; genus Phoebastria; species Phoebastria nigripes. Next base: position 3,751,857 of record JAYKAV010003044.1, on the reverse strand, counting down.
TCAGTTGCTGCAGGTTTATTTGGCTCATGGCAGAGGGTTCTGGCAAGCGTGTTGGGGGAGAAGGGAACACTGAACAGGTTTCTGCATGAAGGGATGGCTAAAAAAGCAGTGGAAAGCATGATACTGTCAGGTAGTGACTACACGAGAAAGCTGAGATGTAGTTTGAACTCTGTGAAGAATCCTTGCTGCAGCAATGAAGCACATTAATGAAGTGTAGAGGAAAGAGCTTGAGGAGAACAGCGTAGGATCTCATCCAAACAGCTGGCCCTAGCTCTAGCAATCTGGTTTCAAACGATAAATGTCCTGGGGGTTATATTTAAGCACAGCATCTTGAAGGCTCAATTGGAGATTTTTCTTCAGTGCTGAGTAGACAGGAGACTTTTAACATCAGTGAGTCTGGGTGATGCTGAAGAAAGCAGAAATGTCTCCTTGTTCAGCGTTCTCCTCCCAGCCCTGCAAGCCCTGCAACGGATATCTTGCGTGGTCACTTCCCATGTGCTTGCAGCAGGTTGGCTCATTCAGCCCAGGAACGATAGAATGCAATGTGGAGGCTGCAGGGAGCAGGGGCTGCTTAGCAGTTGGCAGCAATAGCTCCCAGTGGGCACGGAAGATGCATGTCTTCAACACATAGGCTTTGTTATCGTGTACACTGCTCACAGAGGAAGGGAATAAAAGTCTGGTCTCTGTATATGGGACTGACACGGTTTGGACATTGCTGAATTTCATGAGGCAAAAGTTTTAGTCCCATGTTAGTTTGCTTCTAGCGATGAGCTCCAAGGCCATAGTGACAGAAGAGCCCCGTGGGCGGGATATCTAAACGCATGAGGACGTACGTGTTGCGGAAAGGGAAGACACAGCTCCACAGAGGGCCAGCACAGTGTAACCTACTTTTTTTTCCCCCCCCCTTTTTGCTGTATCATTGCAGCTGTTATCTCTGGCATCTCTGATGTCTGACCATTGGCRGGTAGTACTGTCTGCCTACATGAGCAGAGGAAAAGTTTATGAGTGTTAAGTAGGAAACTGGTGTATATTTTAAAGCACAGGTTTGCACGGAAGTGCTGGCAGTAAACAAAGGAAAGTCCTGTTCTAGTTGTGAAATCGCTGATGCCCTTGATTGTTAGACGCCAGTTCAGCTCTTCTTGGCAGAACATGGCTTGTTTTTCAGTGTTGCTTTCAGCCTTGGAATGATGACAGAAAGAGAGATAGGATGTGTTTTTATTCCTTGGATATTTTGTTGAGTGTCTTTGGAAGAGTTTGCCTGTTGGCTGTTAGGGTAATCTCAGTAGAAAATGTGTCTTCTGTTTGTATTCTAGGGATAAGAAGAGAGCTCAAGTGCCAGTTCCAAGCCATGCCCTTCCCAGAGACAGAAAAGAAGCTTTTTGAGGCTTCATTGCTGTGTAGAGTCCTTCTTTTCCTGCTAGCGCAGCACTGGTTTCTATGAGAAGAGATGCAGAAATACCCCTGAAAAAGAGGCCGCTGAGCCCTCCTGGATCTATAAGTACTGTGCAGGGTTGGCCATGAGCCATGGTTTAGGATTGCTTTTCCAGGACTTGCATATTACTAAAACCAACATTGCTGGGCTTAGGGAATGACCCGGAGAAATGGTGAAAGGATGAAAAAGCAATGACAGGAGCTCAGAGCCAGCACAGCCTTGTGCAGAATGGCCACGCTAAGCCTCTCTGGTACTTTAAGGACCTCTGGGGTCCATCGGAGCTTAAAAGCCTTCACTAGCCTGTGAACCAAGGGCAGGCAGTTTGCACGGGAGCAGCTGTTCCCCCGTCTGAGCGCTTGCCGCCGGGAGCAGCGATGTGCGATGGGATGGAGTGTGGATTTCGAGAGCAGTCAGCAGTGCATGCAGGGTGGCGGCTCTGGCCGTGCAGAGGTCCCTCGTGCGATTTAGCTGATCCTGCTTTGACTAAGCAGAACCACACAAGCACATGCTCAGTGCAGACCGAGCGTCTGTCCAGGGAAAAGCAAGGAATTGTTCTTGTGCAAAAGCAGCCCTGGGGGCTGTCCCTCACGTTGAAAACTGTTTGGGTTTGTGTGCAGGCAAGGGAGGAAGCTGGGAAGTTGTCAGCCTGGCTGTTGCGGGTAGTTCTGATGCATGTACGCCTCATAGCTGTAGAAGACGTGTAGATGAGGCGCTTAGGGACATGGTTTAGTGAGCATGGTGGTGTTGCGTTGATGGTTCGACTTGATGATCTTAGAGGTCTTTTCCAACCTTAATAATTCTATGATTCTATGATAGCTGAGTGAGCATCTCCAATGCTCTTCTGTAGCACTTTCCCCCAGGAGCACTTCTGTAGCACTTTTCCTTACAGGCTCCAGCTGTGTAAAGCTGGGATATCAGCGTATCTGCTGGAGATGGCTTTTGATAYTTCTTACTCTGACATCTCTGCAGTGTGTGATGCCTGTGTTCACTGCAAGATGGAGCAAAAGTTGGTTCTTTCTGAATGCTGGAATCTCACCAAACCCGCTGAAAACTATGGCAGGAACATTGCTCATTTGGGATGCCATTTGGTGTCTGCTGTCCAGGATGGCCTATGTTCAGGATGGTGGCATTGTCATGGATGCTACAACGCTTGCATGAGAAAGTAGGGATGACAGGTTCTGGCTGAACACATGTCTTATGGCAGTTAACCTAGAAAACACTGAAGCTCTGCCTGTAGTCTGGACACCTCCATTTTGACCATCAAACCAGGTGCAGCAGGAACAGGAGATTGCGCAAAGGCGGTACTGAACCGAGCTGAGTGAAGGGAAGATGGAGTGCTGCTGTTGCCCTGCCACTGATCCCTTGCATGTCCTGGGGTGAAACATTTTGTCCTTAGCACCTCRCTGCCCCAACTGCAGCGTTCTGAGGCCCCCCCAGGAAGCGTTATTCTGAGGGCTGTTCCCACCAGCTGCATCAGGCACCCAGGGAGCAAATGGGAAAGCTTGGCACTACCGGAGGGTTGCCTGGATCTTCTCCATTAGCGGGAATTACACCCCTGAGTTACTCTGATTCTCCCTCTGGGGTTGTCAGCTTTTCCTACTGACTTGGAAGCGAGCATCCTTCTTAAGCCTAAGAGCTACTCTTTTCCTTTAGCAGGATGAGAAGCCCAGCTCTTGCTCTACAAGCCACTTGGGTGGGGACAAACCCTAAAAGTGGACCAAGCTCTGTGCTGTTCACCTCCCGCTCCCCCTCTTCAGGACCAGCCGGGCCCTGCGGGGTCAGTCCCCAGTCCTGCCCAGCATTTCCGAGCTCACTGCGGCGAGACAGGGCTTCCAGAGCGCTCGGCTTTGCTCTGCGGTCGAGACTGTTGCTGATCTCTAATCTCCTCTGTGCCTCAGCTGCTCTGTTGGCACATTAAAGGCTAGCCGCAAAGCAACCATAATTGTGCTAAGTGTCTGTGGGATAATGGACTAAATACTCAGGATTGCAGAGGCAGCCGCATTCCCAGCTATTTAATACCTTGATTGATGTATATTTAGTTGTTTGCCAGCCCACAGGAGGACAGCCTTCTGAGCTCTTGTTCCTCCTGCTGTATGAAGCTGGTGACGCAAGGATGTTAAAGAACTAGGCAGGAGTGAGCTATTTGGCCAGTCACACAGTTGTAGGGCTGTAATGATCCCAAGTTTGCTAGGACTGGGTGTTGTGGTCTTCCTCCCTAGCTTTCTGAGCCAAGAGAGGGAGATCGGTGGCGGTTTTAGGCTCCGTTTGGAAGAGTGGAGTTGTCCTCTGTTGCCGCAGCATTTGGTTTCTTGCAGGACTGAGAACACAAGTTCTTTCTGCCCAGGGGTGGCCTGAGGAAAGGTCTGTGTGCCTGAAAGCTTGTCTGCATTTTCCAATTATATCATCTGATCTAATAAAAGATGTCATTTCTCCCTGCAAACCTTGCTATCTCTCCACGTTAAACCCTGGACCTGGACATGTTGAGATGCTTGGGCCATCTAACTTCAGGCACCAGCGTTGCGTGGCTGAGATGAGTGTCCCTGTCTAGTCAGGGGAGAGAACTGGGTTCTGTTCTGCATCACCCTCAGGAAGTGACTATTTCTCTCCATGCTTGAATAAGGCGACTGGACTCTAACTTGGGTGCCTTACAGCTATGTGGTCTACACGTTCCTGTCAACTGTCCAGAAAAAGCTCTAGCTCAGAAGGGCTGTGTAGAAACGCTTCTGCCTGAGGTACAGTTGCCTTTGGGGCCCAGCAGTACGTGCTGTTTAACACGGAGAGCAGGGCAGTATGTTTCCCCAAAGAGCTCACAGGGTGCAGAGATAAGGCGCACAAGTGAAGGGGAAGGGTTATGACGCCCGCTTTGGAGGGCAGAGGAACCGAGTCAGAGCCAAATGAAGAGACTGCTTTTTAAGCTGAAATTAGGAAACCCAAAAAGCAAGCAGGGGTGCAAAGATGTTTCTGAGTATCTTGAAGGTTCCTCCCGAAGGAGCGTGGCAGTCCTGTCCCCGACAGGAGCAGAGCCCGGGTCCGTGGGCTGGTGCTCTCCCCTCCCAGCCGCGCTGAAGGCGATGACTGCTGCTTCAGCAGAGTCACTCAGCACGGAAGACCTGGAGCAGAAATCTCTCTTGCTGCTTTGCATGGAGGAGGAAGGCTTCATAGGAAGTGCTGTTCAGATACAGCAGCTCCATGGAACGTAACTTTCCCCACTAGCCATTCTTTTTTCTTTCTCTAGCTTTGGCTGCCCATAAACTGACAGACATGTCGTGACGTACCATGTGTGCATGGTGGTTACCCTCCCCAGTCCCCTTCTAAACACTCAATTCACAGCTGCCGGCTTTGTACCGATAAGAGAACGAGATGACTTCCTTTTCTTCTCTCCACCCCCACTCCCTTCCAGAATAAGCTGGGCTGTTTTTTGGTAAATAACTAGCTGTCACTTCGTCGCTTGAAACTTTCCAGGCTCCACCACCTTGGCCAACCCTCCTGAAGGATGCTGGAGGCTGGAACGTTCCTATCAGGCAGCAAACTGCCTTCTGCATCCTAGAGCAAGCTCTCCCCACCTCCCATATCCTACGAATCTTACTGCCTTTTGAGCTGTCCTGTGGTTTCTGTGGACTAACGAATCTCCCTGCATACTCTGCCGGGTCAGGAGCCTTGACCAGTTATGGTGAGGTAGGATATCTGTTCTGTGAATGTCTAGCTTCTATTTTTAACAAAGCTGGTATTTCCGAGTGGGAACAAAGCAAAGGGGAGAAGGCATGGAGATCATCTGTGTAGTTTAGATTGCACAGAAAGGTTCCACTTGTGCTATGGGAGGATGTGAGCTAGTAACAGTCAGAGAGCACCTACAAAGGTGTGGGTGCTATTAGGGTGGCAATAGTGATTAACAGTGCTTTTTAGCCACAGACTAGCAAATTCTCTGCAGAAGTGCAAGATTCTCCAGTGGAAACTACCCTTCAGATGCCTCTGCAGCACATGGGTGATGGTAACTTTCTCCTTGTGCTGGCTTCAGCACTGGGAAACGGTGTGTTAGCAGTTTCGTTTATATGATTACTGTGATTACTGTTACTATGATTACTGTTAATATGATTACTGATGAGGCTTTTGGTGCTGACTGCAGCCTGGGAGAGGTTATCCCTGCTGTGAGCAGTATGTTATTTTCTGATGTTATTAGATTTTTATCTTGTATTACCTTGTTAGCGATGCTATGTTAATAGTTACTTGCTTATCTCTTCATTTGCCTTGCYGTGTCTCTAGCTGAGCACCCTTTCATGCGCTGGTAACTAGCTTGCCTGTGTTGGAGCATTGTAATTTCAAGGTGCTGGACACCTCTGGCTCAATTTTGTAGGTACTTACAAACTGCATGAAATGACAMCATTTAGTCAGAAGGGCAGTTCGTAAAGCAGTGAAGGTTATACAGGGCATGAACTATAAAAGCAGCTGTAGGAGAAAGGGTCTGCTGGAGTAGGGAAGGGAGTGTGAAACGATCCCTGTGCCAGGCCGGGAGGCACAGCAGGCAAGTGGATGTGTGAAGAAAGCAATCCTGTCTGCTGGAAACGCAGGGAACGGATCCAGGGCAGGAACTGGGCTGTGTCTGAAGCCGTGTTTGAGGTTGTTAAATGCAATGGGATCGTTGTGCAAGTGGCTATGGCTCTTTGCCACGGAGTGTAATGTGGAGCATGCCTTGGGTTTTCCTTCCTTCCTTCCTTCCTTCCTTCCATGGGCGTGCAGAAGGCGTGGGCTGGTCTGCAGCGCTTTGCAGGGATTCAGATGATGAAAGTTGCTGCAGCCCGTTGGTAGTTTACATTCCCTTGTATCTCAAGAGCATCCCAAGGCTTCTGCACTAATCTCATTTCAATGCTGTTCTCGCACGTGTTGCAGAAGTGACTGGTTTCTCAGTTTCTAGTCTCTTCTTTGGGTGTGTTCTGCTTCATTGGATCATAGCAAAGCAGCTAAACAAATACTTTTCTGCTCCAGGAGGAAGCCTGTCAGTCAGAGAACAGCTGGGCTAGTTTCGGTGCTGGCTGGTGATATGTATTTTTAATGCCCCAACTGTCTAGCAGGTGGGCCTGCAATTTAATTTTAACTTGCTTTATGAGAACAAAAGCATCTGTAATATACAGGCTAGTAAACTTCCATGAATGGAGGGAGTTCAAAAGAGATTTCTCCTACTATTAGACCTTTGGACACTCGTAGATAAGGCCTTCTCTGGCTGAGGTTAAAGTGTAGCTCAGTGTTTACAGTGGTGCTAACAGAGGAATACCCTTTGTGCAGAAAAGGCTGATTCAAATATAAGTTCGATTCAGAAAATTAATTCAGAAAATTTGAAAACTGCAGCTAAAAATAATAACCTCACACACCTTTGGGGCTGATGCATTCAAAACAGCTTGAGGGACTTAGCTACACCTTTTTTTAATTAAGAGAACCTGGGTGTAAATCCTCTGGGCAACTTGGAAGAGCCCCAGCTGCCAGTTTCCTGCTGGCTGGGTGTTGCAATGCATGTTGGCCTGATACAACTAGGTCTGCCTCTCCCATTCTGTAGAAACTGAGAATTGTCAGGCAAAATTTGTGTCTTTTTTGGTTTTTTTTTTTTTTCCCCAGCAGTTTCGGTCTTGTGCTGTGCTTCCTGTCCTCTGCCTCGGTGTAGCATGTGCTAAACCCAGGCACTAAACTAGCAGCTGACTTTTTGCCCGCCACCGTGCTAACCCAGGTCTGGCTGTGGATGCTGGAGGGGGGGTTCCCAGAGCCCGGGGCTGCAGTCCACCCGCTGGGCTGCCTGCCCTGCAGGCTGCTGGGCTGCCTTACAGACCAGAGGGCAGGGAAAGGACCTAAGGACCATCGGCGGGGGCATGCCGGGAAGCGGAGCGCGCTGTTGAGGAACCAGCATGCTGAATATTAATGGTATTTCTGGAGTGAGCAAATATTTGGAATCTGAATGGGGAAATTAACAGGGTGCATATCCTGTAAGGGATTTTTACAYTTGCTTTGAAAGCAAACCCAAACTGTCTCAGCAAGAGCCTCTGCCCTTGGGGTATTAGGCCCTAAACTCACAGCAAGATCGGTGGGGGTTGTACTTGCAGCAGCTGGGTACTGAGCAGGACCAGGTTTTGCTCCTGAAAGCCCCCATTGGACTTGCAATTGCTCCTAGATCCGCGCAGGCAGCGTGGAGGTTGGGATAGCTGTGGGTAAATCACTCGGGTAGCATTACCAAGCCTAACGGTTCCTTGCCTACTGCACCCTCCTGTCCTCCTGGAGCAGCCTTCCGCTGACCTACCGAGTGGCCTTAGTTCCTGGCTGGAAACATCTGTAAAGGCATCTGGTGTCTGAAGTCCTCTGCTGCCCGTGGGAATATGCACCATTTCCCAGAGTAGCAGCTGATGCCTATTCCAGCCTCTTGTGGTCTTTTTTTCAAGTCCCATCGGTTCTTCTCTGCAGATGACAGAGAGGTGCTAATCTGTGGTCTTCCCTCCCCAGCTACTTCACACCTGGATTTTACCAGCTATAAATTTTAGTGATAGGCTGAGAGCTAAATCCTTCGCTGGTATGAATGATTCAGAGGGAGAGATGGCAGGTTTAGGATTTGTCCTTTATCAAAGACTGTCCTCTGAGGAAAGGTGGACAGATGGCTTACCCTGCAGTCTCTGCCCCAAGCCTTTACTACACTAGTCATAGAATTTGAGTTAAAGTTTACATAACACCCCTTTGCCCAAATTGTGTGGGTATCCCGTAACGGACACACATTCTTGGCAGTAAAGGGGGGCTGTATTTGTGTGTGTAGTTCATTTCCTGAGCAGCCAAACCAACTTTTGAGGTGGACATGTGTTTAAATCAAATGTACAACGAGTGGAAATACTGTGTCTAATTTCAGTGCTCAAGAATGGGAAACTTCATTGACAGATTTACATGTAGAGGTAAGTGTGAACATGCCAGGTCTGCTGTATCCCAAGATGCTGAAATACTTTGCTCTAGCCCTTTTGGGGAAGCACAGGGGATATGGTTTCATGCCATACTGCAATGTGGTGGTAGGGCAGTCCGTTCTGACCTAACACCCTGAGGAAGAATAGGGGCTTGTTTTCTCCTACTCTCTTTTGAGTGAAACCTCCGTGGGACACTCCCCATGCTGCTTTCCAATATCTGGCTTCAGGTGCAACTGGAGAGACTGTGCTACTCAGGCCAAGAGGAAAAGTTGACAAGATGCTACATCCTCCACCTCCAAACACAAACTATTGAGATGCAGAAGTGAGGGCTGAAAACCCACATCTCACAGAGCACACTCAGACTTCACTTTCTGCAAAAAAAGCTTCCTTGCGGTGTTGGTGGCCCATGCTAGGAGGGCTCTGCTATGCCCAGAGAAACTGAGCATAGGGGAAACCTTTTCACAAGGTGTGCTCTTCTCTTTGCTGTTGCCTAGAAGTAGCTGAGTCTACAGTAGTATCTTTGAGATTTGACCGGAGTTGGTCTGTAAATGGCTGATTTTCTTCATCTGTTATGGCTCATATGCCAACGTTTCTACAGTCTTCTTTCTGGTGTGACTCCGTCCTCAGAGTGCTCTGACATGGGTCTGTTGATAACACGTGTAAATTGGTGGGGACAGGCCCTTGTGGGATAGATAACCATGTGATGCTCTAAAGAAGGAACTCTTGCATCCAAGCAAGAGTGTGTAATATCTTATTTTGGAAGTGAAAATGTAAGTTTGCACTTGTGGTGGGAGGCCGAGCTCTCTAACAACTCCTCCTTCCTTCCTGCCTTCAGTTCTTAGTTTGAAGCCTCTCTTCCTGTGGCTAGAGAGGACCAGCTGGAGCCCGATGTTTGACAGTGTCCTTCCGTGGCTATAGTTAGGCATGCTGCATATGGTAGCCACAAGGCAATGTGGGCGCAAGAATACCCAAGCGTAAAGGCAAACAGGCACACTCCATTTTGCATTGATCCACTATCTGTCTCCACAACAGAGTGGAATGATCAGTTAGACTTTTCTCTGATGGGTGGTAAATGTCCGCTGTACCAGCACTGTGTTCTAATGCTCACCCTAACACCCTTTCGATAGACTCTTCTGGCTGCACGAGTTGGCCAGAGAGGAACCCAGAGCTGCTGCTTCTGAATGAAAGCGCAGCACGCTGGGTATTAGGATGTTGTTGCACGAAGCCTTTTTAGCAAGGGGAGAGCTTGAGCAATATACGTGCTTGAGTTTTTACAAGCTGCTGCTCTAAGGACTAGAGCTGCTAGACCAAGTGTTTGCAAAACATTGGACCGTGAGTGATGGTAGACCTTCCAAATGACACAGGTGTAATCCCTCTCATTTCTCATGTGTGCACAAGGGTGCACAGCCCCTTGTCTACTGCAGCCTCCCGGGGGGGGCTGCAGGATCTGGCCTCGGTGGGGCTGAAATGACAGCAGCTGCTCACTGACATGAGGTGAGGAGGAGACAGCAATGCAGCAGGCAGGTGCCAGTCTCTTTCACATCCTTTACRTGCACCCATGCAAGCGTGTAACGCAACTCAGCTTCGCACTGCAGTTGAAGGCCAGGTCACACACTCATGCTCCGGTGCCCTACTGTTTGCTCTAGTTCTGCGGAGCACGCTGTCCTTTTTTTTGCCTAATGTATTTTTGTGTCCTGGATCTTAATTTTGTCCGTGGCTTCCTTTCCTTGTCACTGCAGGGCTTTTTATCTGGGAAGCGCAAGACGATGGTGAAAGAGGTTTTCCATATCAGCAGCGTGGGATGGGCTGTGAGGAAGTCCCTACGATAGGCAGAGCCTTCGAACGCTCTGGCTTAACGTATGTGCAGGCTGGCGGGGGGGGATCAGGCTCTCTGCAGCCATTTGAGCTTGGATATGGCCTAGACTAACGTTGACTGCTGGAAGGATCACCGAGACAAGTAGCTGTGAAATCAGCATCTCCCGTGAGCTGTCCTCCCTTTTAGACCTGCTGATCTTCCTCCATCTTTTCCTGAAGCCAGGGTGAGCTGTGTCTCTAAAACTAGAGCTGAAAGATCCATTAGAAATGCCAGTGAAACAGGTGTGTGACTAAATGAGTGTCAGAAATGSGGCGGCTTGTGTGCCAAAGGCCCTTGCTGAACTGTCAGCAGGAGATCATCCTAGCTTTCCCGCAAGCAGCTGAACAGAGATGCAGAAAAGATGCGCTGACGGGCTGTTCCGCCTGCAGCAGCCGAGCTGCCGGCGTCCGTGTCCATGGCTGTTGTGGGCTGGCTGGGACAAAGAGCCTCCCCGGAGCCGCGAGAGTCCGTAGGAGGGTACTCAGCTGAGGTGCTTTGTGTCACAGCCTCCTGCCTGGCAAGTGCTTGTTTGGGTCAAAAGGAAGAATATCAATGTGGCCATCTTTTATCCCCCCCGTAGCAAGGCTGCCATACTGGGTATCTAGTGAGAAGGGTAAGAGCATGATCTTTTGTCTGTAAAGTTCAGCCAGGCTTCCTTCACACAGAGAATGAAAATCATGTGCTGTGCGCTGTGAATAGAAGCATTCTCCACAAAGGGAAGGTCTGCATTTGCAGTTTCTTTATACTCTTCTGGCTTTTCTTCTGGAAATTGCTATTTTTGAGCTGATGACCTGATTAATAGTCTTGGGTTTCTCCAGACAGATAACAGGTGACCATGTGGTTGCATTTTGACTCTTCCCATCTTAGATCATAGCCTTTTTAGAGAAGTGAACTTGTACTCCCAGACTTTTCTTTTCCCCCAGTGCTCGTGCTCTGGCCTGCGTAGAGCAGAGCCGCTTTCACAGAGTGGGCAGTCAGCGATGGAGACCAGGCTGAGGGAGCCATGGCAGAGCACAAAAGTCACTGCTAGATGCCATTGGCAGTCACTAGGTCAGCCTGCAAGCTTTCAGTCCTTTTTGGGTTCTTTGAACCATGTATTGTCCTTCCAGGCTGGTCAGCCTTAATGGAAGTTAGGCCCAGCTTGGAGGCTGCATTTAATAGGAGTGTGAAGCACCAGTCCTAGTCCTGGTCTCACTGGGTAAACTTCAGCACTCCACGCTACTTCTGGCACCTCCCACGCTCTTCTTCCCGGGCTTCACATTGTGAGATCCTGTTGCAGGGACCACCCTTTGAGAGCTTTCTGCAGTATCTGTCACGGTGGGGCTTTGCTCCTGATCGTGACTGTGCTATAAAGGGAGTTAAGATGCAGAAAAGAAGTACCTTAACATGCTTGAATGAAGGGCTTCTGTGCCTGCACTTGTCACTGCAGGCTTTGAACCTGAAGGCAGCTCAGAGAAGGTCTGGGCTACACTTTTATCAGTCTGGACCGTGTCTTGACTACACGGTAGCCAAGTTAGTGAAGGGGAATGTTGTTCCTGCACACAGCTGGAGCTGTCTTGGATAGTGTAGCTACTACATCTCCGCGGTTAAGTGGCCAGTCACTGGCTCCGGAGATGGAGGAGGGCACACTGTAGCTGTGTGCTTTGGTTTGCATTAATGAGATATGAGAAAAGAATGGGGTCTATTTCTGAACTGGAAAGAGCATCAGTCAAAATGCTAATTTTGACAGTTTCACATTAAAGCAGAGAAGCAGAGTGAACCCTTGCAGACTTTGCAAAGCAGAGAGTCTGAGACCACAGAGAGATGCCAGGTCCTCTGGATGTTGTGTTTGCCTGTGCATCCATCCCAGGCAGAAGAACTGATGTGTAGCCTTAACTGGCTGCTGTTTATGTGACAGGAGTTTTTCATGGTATTTGTCCTTGGAGTGATTTCTCTCTGTTCTGATGTCAGCCAGATTTAACAAGCTATCTAGTTTCGTAGGCAAAATCATTGCTTTAGACACCTAACCAACTTGAAACCCTTTGCTAAGAGACYGTGACAGATCATGAATGTGTTGCTGCTTTTAGGAGGTGGGTGAGATGGGGTGGATGGCTCAGAAGGTGAATGAATGGGACAGCGCATGAAAAGAGGGAGATGTGCCAATGGCAAGCATGGACTAGAATAATTTAGATAAAGGGACTGAATCATAGGGAGTAGATGAGTGCAGAATCTTGCATGTGTCAGGGAGATAGGACAGATGTGAATTTATATTAATTAACAGTTAATGCCAGCTGAGGCTCCAGAGCCAGTAAATGGAAACTGTCTGCACCAGCTCCCTGCCAGGAGGGTGTTCCCTGCTCCTATTTTTGTAAGACCTGCAGGAAAGAGCTCCTGGAGTGCTTTTACTGCTGTCTCTGGGTTTTGTATCTGTAATCTCCTCTTCCTGTTTCAGCAAAAGCCACCCCCTCCCCCAGGACGGCAGCTGTGGGTCTGCCCAGCCACCCTCCTCCAGGTCTCCAGGGGCAGGACTGAAATTGGAATTAAATGACAAAGTCATAAAACTGATCTTACCCATGTAGTCAGAGGCCGCTGCTAATCCCCAGCTAAAACCAGTTTCTTTGACTGAAACYGCTCTGCCCAGTGCACTGTCTTGCAAGTGACATCTATGGAAAAGCTCTTCTGAAGAGCTGTATATGAAACCATTTCTGACTGTAGTATTTGAGTTTCAACCCAATACGTGGGTGGTGAATTAAAACCTCTCTTTGAATGTGACATAGAGGAGCGTTAGGTACGCTGCTGCTCTGCAGCTCAAAGCGGCTCTGCTTTGCCTTTCATGAAGGTCATCATCTAATGGGCAGAGATGTAGGTTGAGGTTTCCATTGCTGCAGCCAAAGCTGTTTCACACCCACTCTGTGCAAGCATCAGTGGCATATCCTGCAGGAGGGCGGTGGGCTGGGGATGGTTTCATGAAGGACTGGCCTGGAGACTGCTGAATGAAATGGAAAAGTTGCCCTTGCCTTGATACTGAGCTCTGACAYGTTAGCTGGCTTGAAAAGCTGCCGGGAAGGCAGTGGGTGCTAGGAAGGGAATGTGGCTTTCCAGAGACATGGAGGGAGGGCTTCCCCTGGGTGTTAGGACTTGATATCTAAACTGCCGAGGGGGTGTGAGCGGTTCCTACAGCACAGTTTCAGCGGTGCGGCAAGGCATGAAGACTGAGCAGTGCCGGTCATCCTTCATGGCAGCGTTGGTAGCTGTTGAAAACAGCACCAGAGGCTTCATTGGGGCTTGCCGGTGGGCTAGCAGCCTGGGCTCTGGTATGCAGGACCAGGGCTCTGGGTTTTGTGCCTCTGGCTCTCTTGCTGCTTTGCTGGGCCTGGGTGAGACCCTCTCTGACCTGAGCCTGGCAGAAGAGTTCTGCAGGACCCTGCCATGCGCAATGCGTGCAGTTAGGCTAATCGGCACCCCAAAGCTGTCCGTGCCTGCTGCTGTCAGGTCACTGAGCCTCTGCTGGACTACTTTGCCTCGTCTCTTCTCTCCGACGTAGTGCTCTGCATTGTTCTGGTTGTATTTTCCCCGGGGAAGTCCCTCTGTGCACACACATTCACTAACCATATGCCTTGAAATTGAATGGGGGGGGGGGAACCACTGAGCAAAACCCCGGCTCTTTTCACAGGGCGTCAATGGAAACCTGGCCTTTCTCAAGGAGATGGGGCTGGTGGTTGGAAATGTGCATGCATCCTCAGCCTAGGCTGGCCGTTGCACACAAAGGGGGTTGCTAGCATCAGCTCTTTCTTGTGGTATCTAAATCCAGTGGGGCACCTCAGCTGGTTAAAAGAGAAGTCTACAAAACCCTGTGAATAGCTACAGAGTTTGCCTGCAAAAACTACCAATCTGCCTCTCCTAAAATGAGAGTTTGACTTCTGCTTTGCAGCAGAAAAGGGTCTCTGGCTTCTTCCAACCCAGCACGCCTTTTCATCCTTGCTGTTTAATATTGCTTTTCAACCGTTCAACCATTGTCCGGCTATGGGGTAGGGGTGGGAGAAGCTGGTTACTCATGTCAAAAGCATGGCAGGGTTTTATCCTACTTACCTGCTCCTGTACGGTTACTCTGAGATCCTGTGTTATTTTTATTGAAGGGTTTGTCAAGAACCAGGGGACCTCAATGATATCGTGTGAAGTGTGGGTTGTGCTGCATGACCCAGGCTTCTGTGCCTCTCTGTCCCAGATTTATCACTGGAGTCTTGCTTTGGGTGTCAAAACCTGTTGGCAAAAGGGCATGGAGCAGCTTGAAGGCACTCTGCCCTGCCCGTGTGAGTGATCGGGGAAGGCTGGAGGCACCATCCTTCTCTCTGAGACAATTTGAGAAGTGGGTGAAAACTGTGAATCTGCTTATCGGGAGCCATCCCACCAACCTCTGTTCAGGGTCAGGGCCTCAGCAACCAGTCCGTCTGCTCTTTGCTATTGCTTGTGCTGTTCCTTGTCTTTAAGTGTTGGAGTAAACAGCACTGCTTGTGGAAACGGGCCAGGCTTTCTGCATAAACACCTTGTTTGCTTGGAGTTGGCTGTTTGTGCTAGTGGCGAGAACTTGGTTTGTGCAAAAGTTGGACTCTTTAAAAGAGCCAAAGGATGTTAGACAGCTAGATTCTACTGGAATTTGGTGAAAATAAGGTGTGTACCTTCTCAGAGAAAGTAGTTAACCATTCTCACCGGCGTATGGGATCCATTAGGAAAATGCTCTGTAAAATATACAGGGAAGGAAGCAAGCTGCTTTCTACAGAGGTGACTGTTGCACCCCAGAGAATGCAACGCAGACTTCTGTACCTGCTATGGAAATGGGTATGCTGACTTAGAAATGTAGGAAGAATTTTTTTTGTTTGTTTTAAAGTTGTTTACAGAAGTCTTGGGGGATATTAGATGATGTGCACTGGCGCGGTTAGCTGTCATGATGCTAATTGCTTTAGGAAAATGAAAATATTTACCTGTATGTAGAATTGAATAGATTTGCAGGGTATATTTATTTACAGTCCCTTGAGGCTATGCTTGGTATAATGAGTCTTCTGATGGGATTTGAATTGAACCAGACTAGAACCAACAAAGGAGGCTGTTGCGGTTCTGTCAGGTTTGAGAAATGCTTTACGTGCAGCCATGCCTGTGTAGAACAGCTTTCAATGAAGATGTGAATGCTAATAATTCAGTATGGAAACATCTTGAAACCAACAGCAGCCTGCTGTATAGTAAATGCACAGTTTGCTAAATTAAGCCTTAATGTCACAGGACAAGTATGACCTCTCCTCAACTAACATGGAATTGCTTATTTCCATCCTTTTAGCAAAGTCTGTCCTTTTTTTTTCCCCCCTTTTTTCCCCAGAAGGTCTGGGAAATGCCATGCCATGCTATGCTGTGGATTTTTTTGCTGATGGCCAATGTTTTAGCATCTTGCTTAGTGCCATCCCGCAGGCGGGTCTGTATCAGTATCACCGTGTGGTGCACTGTTGTGGACCTGCTGCAAAATGGAGCACCTTTCTTGGAGTCTCTACTCCTATTAAGCAAGTATCAGAACATCTGATGTTTTGGGCAGAGGAAACTTTCAGCCCTGGAGGATCCAGAGAAGAGCTTGGACAAGGTGACCCCAAGTGTCTTTGAACGCGGAGAACGCAGCCTTGCTTTTACTGTCTGTTTTATACGTCAACTCCACACTCCAAATCTCACCGCTTTTTTCAATGCTTGAAGTTAGCACTACTGACACTCGGGATGCTTTCTGTTTTGCGTGGGGTCCTGAGCGGTTTCTAGAAGGTCTGCTCTTCCTTTTGCAGYCTGGGGGGGGTTTATAAACTGAAGAGCTGCTAGCAGCATGTGGTCCGCCGACGATTTCTCATAGTACAGGCTTCCTTGTTCAGCTTGACCCCAGGTGGTCTGTGAGGAACAGCCTGCTCACACAAGCAAGTTTCTACTGCTCTTCGGAGAGCTGCAGTGCTGTAGCTGCTTCCTACCCTGAGTCGTATCTGCAAAAAGCCCTAAACATGCAAGCAAGGAATGGCTTTTTCATTCCTCTTGGAAACCAGTGAGCGTGCCAGATATTGGTCTCTTCAGCAGGGAGCATTCCTCTGACAAACGGGTCTAAATATTACTGTTAGCTCTGGGTCTCCTACTGTAACCTGGTGCCTTGGCCAAGTTGCCAGGCAGCTGAGGGGCCAAAACAGCCTTGCTGAGTGTGTGGGCATGATACTCCCCAGTCACAGGCAAGCTGTAGAGAGCAAACCATGCTGTGTGCAGCCTTGCTGTTCCCAGAGGCAGCAGGGTCTGAGGCCCAGTCTAAGTAAATCTCCCTCAAAAAAAGAGCTGCTTCTCTGTTCTCCAAGCCAGGATCCTGATTCATGGGTGTTCCTCCTCTCCGTACGAGAGGTCTCTCGCAGGAATAGGACAGCAGCGTTCACTCAGCCCAGAAGTTTGCACCTACTAGTCCCATTGTAAGGATTAATAACCTTACAGAGAGTGAATTGCTTCTGTGACTGTCCCAGCTTCACTTCTGCTTCAACTGTGTTGTGAGAGCTCAAGAGGTACGTACCCTTCGCTGTTCAGCACTGAAAGGAGCGTGTCTGTTGTGTGCAAACACAAACTGATGGGTCTTTATATTCTCTTTAAATGGATCATAAGTGTCTGGACGCTTTAAGCAGCTCTGAAGATTTCTTCCTATTTGCTGGATAGGAGACTCAGTCTTGCAAAGCGCTGCATTGCCCCAAGTTATGCCTGCTCGCACAAGTCAGCCTCCTCGTTTCTCTCCTGGAAGAAGCTTCAGTTGTTTATTTGCTTGGCTGCCTCCAAGGGCAGGGTCCGCATCCTGCCCTTCCTTCGCTGCGGTGAGAGGCGGGGTGTCTCTGGCTGTGGAACTGGGGGGTCCGTCTGCCCTGTATCGACAGCATCTGCTGCGAACACTGACCCTTGCTCCTGGCTAGTGTCGAGAGGCTGTAGCATAGCAGAAGGGAAGTCTGGTGGCGGTTGGTCCCCTCCTCCCCCTTTTCCAGTTTCTTGAACCACCTCAGCTTGCTGGGTTAGAGTTTGTGTTGAACCAAACAGCGCAAACCACACACGAAGTGCGTAGGCGTTGCCTCTTGAGCCACATTTGCTTTGATCCTCTCCAAGCCTAACAAAAAGAAGATTTACCATTACAAATGCTCCAAATTCTCTTGCTGACATTGGGCTAAATTGGCCTTCAAACCCAGGCACTAGGGCTGCAATAGATGTGCACCTGGTGCTGGCTTCTCTGGGGATGCCCCAAAATAAGTGCAGTGAAACCCTGGGCACATGCTGTTCCCAAGCCCTCTGGCAATTGCTTTCAAGTCTTCAGTGGTGACTCTGGCTTTCATGCGTGCAGTATTCTGGGGTAGACAGCCTGTCTCTGCTCGGAGGGGTCTACGAGTCTCAGCAGCCAGTGTGTTCACTTGGCAGCCTTCTCTTCTGTGCAAGATGCACGTTGTACCTTCTTTGAGGAAAAAGAAAAGGTGGTGATCTGGAATAACTTGCTTCCGTCTCCTTTGGGACTTCACTTAAGAACTTTATTGTTTACCTGTAGGTTAAAGGATCTTAGGCCCCAGCAGCTCTGTAAGTGTTAGCTGGGAGCTGTATCCCTCTGTGATACCTCAGACAGTCATTTTCAAGAGTTCATCTGCTGGTGGATCGGGATGCTGGCACCCTGCTTCCCCGATGCCACATTCAGTGGCCTCTGTATCATTTCAGAATTGTCACTTCAGGTATGGTGCTTTTTATCCGTGGGATGTTTGCTGGAGCTGTTTAGAATACTGGGATTCCCAGCTAGGCTTTTAAAAATGCCTTGTTTTAGAGAATTCTGAGGGTGTAACGGTGTTGCTCAACTATTTGTTCTGTTTTATCCCAAGACAGCAGCACAAGGATGCATTCCAGCAGAAAAAAAAACATTCCTGCTCATGTTAGGGAGGAAATGAGTAACACTGTATGGAAAAGACGACTCTTTAGTAATTAAAGAGAAATTATTTGATAATTTTTAAGACAGAGAAAGATTTCCTTTTCCAGAGCTTCTGCTGGAACGTTGCTCCCACCCAAGGGCCTGTTTTGAAACCAGAGGTCCCTGTATCTGATTTACCTGGGCCTGGGGAGCTGTGCCACCACCATTGCTTATCTTGGTGCCCACAGGGTCAGGAAGGGTCTGTAGCCCCATCAGTCAGCGTTTATCACTGTGCATGGGTGGGGGACGGCTGGCATCTACCTAAGGTTTGCCCTTTTGTGTAAGCGGGTAAATCCCAGCTGGAGAAACCGATCTGCCTTTGTCTGAGCTGTGCCCGGATCTGCTCCTGCTGGCCACCGAGCACTGCAATGGGGCCATGCGTGGATGAGGCTTTCGGGGCGGGGGGAAGCCGTTCGACAAGGGCCAGCTGTAGGGGTGTGAGAGCTGGGGAAGAGCTGATGGAGCGTGAGGAGTTAAGAGCCGGAGCTGGTGTTTTGAGGGGCTCCCCGCAAGGAAAGTGGTGTTGAGGGCACGCCACGTCAGTGACTACCACCCCCGCATCACCCTCAGTCATGCCGGGTTTCTCACGTCGGGCTTTCTGGTGTTCTCGTGGCTATCGGACGTTTCTGCTTCTGAATGTGCCATGCTCTGGTGCACTGGTCAGCCTGGCCTGAACCCTACACAGAGCCCTCTCCCACCATGTGGGGTCGGTTCCCCTTCTGACTGAATCCCCCCCTTCCCCTCCCGCAGCCCAAGCAATATCTTTCTGTTAGTCTGTGTTGGGGATTGAGTGCTGCATGCAAGTCTCTCCGTTTTCTCTCTGTTTATTTTAATAAATTTCTTCATGTAGCTTTGGTTGTTGCCTTTGGTTCCTGAAAGGCACTTGCGGGTGGCTTTTTAATTTAAGTTTGATTTTTAGATGGATTGAACGATGGAAGGGAAATGCATTTCTCTGCAGGAAAGCAGTATTGCCTGAAGTAGACAGTGCATATTTACTTGTAGCAGTAGAGATGAAAAGTTGTTAGATCTCCACTCTTGTTTAAAGCAATTCTTTAGGGGTGACTCAGTTCTGCAAAAAGCGCTAGCAATTGAGCGGTTGCCTGAATGACCGACTGCACAATAATGCTTGTCTTTTGCTGACATCGAAACAACGGCATGATATTAATAATGGTTTTTTACCTATGCTGGGGATCTAGGTTGGATCCTCTTTATTTGTTTTCCTTCTCAGAATATTGCAGATCTTCCTATAAACAATCTGCGAGTCCAGAAGGTCTGACTCGAAGCCCAGGGTTCATCTGCAGGTGAGTGGTGCTTGCTCACCCGACGCACGGCTGGAGCTTGCAGTCTGTGGGACTGTCTAAGGCTGTTTGCAGGTTCTAGTATTGCCATTTAGTGAGAGATGTGTGGGTTGGTGCTTTCTTCTTGTCTGCTCTGTTGTGGGTTGGTTTTACTTACCAACAAATGTACTCCAGTAAAAACCGTAATGAAAAACAGCTCTAGCTTTCTGCAAGTACAGCTTACTCCAGGTCAGGAGAAAAACAAGCTGTATTGATAAAAGCACCTCGGGCTACGTAGTAGCCATGGCAGTTGTGCCTTCGCCCACAGGATGAAGTGGCAGAGAGCTTTAGAGCAGGCAGGCTCTTGGCGTACGCCGAGTAGGATGGAGCAACCTTCACGAGCCTTCAGTTTTGGCTGGTTTTGCTGTTGTTTTTTATTCCGCTGTTTACAGGGAACAGGGGGTGAGCTGGGACCTGGAAATAGGTGTGCCAGAATATGCTGTGAGCGGGAGAGGTGGGTTTTGAGTCATTTGTAGCGCTCTGAGCTGCATGAGGGGTTGAGGATGTGTGCTGCAACAGACCTCATGGTTTTTGCGAATTCCCATGTAGTCCAGGCAGAAAAGCCTCCGGGGAGCAAATGCTCAATTTCAGGACCGGAATTCCCAAATGGAGATGACCTTGAATTTGAAAATATCCCTTTCATGCCACAGGCCTGTAGCGTCTTCCCTGGCTCGAGAAGGTGGGCTGTGCGAGCCAGTGCCAAGCAATATGTTCCCATCCATACACAGCCCTCCAAAGACGAGCTGTGCAAGGAGGTCATCTTTGTTCTGGAAATCCATGGGAGAGGTGTCTATGCTTGCAGAGGGCTTTTTCCCTTTTTTTTCTTTTTTTTGCTGCTGAATTTGGAAGTTGCCTTTGTCCCTCTTCTGTTTGTGAGGGCTGCAAAGGTTTTCCCCTCAGCTCATTGTTTATGCTTCTTGCAAGCTAAATAACAAGCGGTCTGTGTATGTGTGTATGAATTGATTCCTGTCCAAGCAGTGGGAGTCATTAAGGGAAAGGGTGTTTAGCATTTAAGTTTCTGTTTAGTGACACAAAGACAACATCAAAGTTGACAGAGCCCCAAATTTGCCCCCGATATACTCCTTCCCTGTCTCTTGTTATACAATGCTGTCCCACTCATGAGTGTTTGCAGAGAGTTTGTAARTGGCCCCTGCTATTCCCTCTCAGTATTTCACTGAGAAAAAGATGCTGAAAAGGGACTGATGCGAATCGATTTTGTAGCTGTGGTCAACAGTTGCTGCGGGGGAAAAGGAAAAGGGTTATGGTTCTCCCTTCCCAAGCACCCATGCTTCTACTTGGAGGGGATGTTGGACATAAGGTCCTTTTGTTCCTGTTGCCTTCTTTCTCGTGGGAGCCCAGTGCCTCAGATGCTGGAAGATTTACAGCCCCAGCACCTCCGCCCTCTTCCTGACACTGGCAACCTACACAAAGTTGTCCGTTCTCAGCATCACACAGGGCTGGCTTCGGCTGACGTACCGCATCCCAGGACAACAAGTATTTACATGGGAGCCTTGAGTGATAGGGGGATGAGGGGATGCGTGGGGGTGTGTGGTTCCAGTTCTCATGGCAGCCTTTGAGGAGGACACTGCTGTCACACTGACCGGGATATTCTCAGAACCGGTGTGTGCTCTCAGCTATGGGAACGTGCCTATGAGAGCTCTCATCCCACTGTTTTACCAGAGATGTTTCCTTAGGTTTTTCCTGCTGTGTTCTGGCTAGCAATATTGTGCTGGTTTTATTGCCATCAGGCATTCAGTGGAAATGTTATGTGTGGCCTTTGGCAGCTTTGCATTGTCCCTGAGCTCCGTTAGGCTCCATTAGAGGCATTCATTCCTATGCCAGTAGCAGTTTTGCGGCACAGTTAAGTGCTGGCCCTGCAGACGGTGGATTTATGAAAGGATGTCACTCTTGTCATGTCAGGAATACAAGGCTTGGAAACTCTGGGATTCCTGTTTACCATCTGTTTCCACGGCCCTTCCCTAATAGACCTCTCCTCCTCCAGAATTCCAGGATCTTTAATCAAAACTGTTTGACTTGTGGTGGGAGGGAGGAAATCCCAAATTGTGGAGGAGATGGTGACATTTCTTGACCTTTTCTATGTGTATCTCGGAGACAAACACACTCTAATGAGTTTGCGTGTGCTTATGTTTGCAGGTTTAGTCTTTGGGTGTATTTCCTAACGCAGGCACTCAGCGAGATGCTAGGTTACGCGTTTCTCTGCAACAATCGAGATAAACTTGCAAACCCTTTGGGGGGACGGTGTGTTAGCTAGCCTGATCCACAGACAGCTCTATACAAGAAACTAGCTTACTGAATGTTTCCAGATACGCTCCTCTTGAGAACCCGCATTTCACTTTGCTTGGAAAACTAAGTGTTGCAGTTCTGAGTCGTTTGGTTCAGAGTGGTGCTGCAGACCTGTCCGCCTATGCAGGAACTCTTACAGCATCGTCCTTTCCTCTGAAGGGAGTTCTGAGTGTGCAGTCTGTTCTCTTGCAGTTGGTGCTGCCCAGCAACACTCAATAAGCTAGCTTTGTTATCATACAGTGTTAGTTGTGGCTCATCTTCTCCTCTTTGCTCATGAAAAATATTACAGCAGTCCCATGGAGAAATGTCTGCTGGAGCATGATCTAAAACTGAGCAATACTTTCATAATGGAGTGACTCGCAGTTTGGGGTGCTCTTTGTGTGACTTGTGAGATTACTCAAAAGAGCCTGGCATTTAGAAAGTGGATTTTCAGTGGCTTCTGAAAAATCGAGCCATAAAACTGGTGCCACATGGGTAATCATTGGTCTAGTATGCATATTTAGTACACATTAAAGCCTGGGGAAACACCAGTTCTTGTGATTCCATCAAGAAAACTTGGTCAAGACTGATAGCATCAGAAATGAGGTCAGTAGATGGTTTAATGACATTTAAAATACAAAGATAGCGTTAAAGTAGCACACAATATGATGAAACATTTTCCCCCTTAGGGTGACCTGTCTCTCTTTTCCTTTCCTAGTATGTCCTGTTAGGGACGTACACCAACTGCACTGTTGCTTTCCAGCAGCGTGCAAAGCAGCGTTTCCTTTGCTGCTGCTTCCCTGGCTATGCACTGGTCCTGTGCAGAGAMCTTTGCTTTTAACACAGCAATTATGCGGTTTGGGTCATTTTCCTCTGTGTTCTTGGGAAAGGTGGCTGCAGCACCACAACTTGAGCTACGACTAATTGGAGTTAAAAAGCAGCTGCTTCACCTTAAGTTGAAGAGCCAAAGCTGCCTTAGCTAGGGCTGGAGCAGACTTGTTATTTTCTGTGGACTGGGCAAAGAGGGAGATCCTGGATCCTTGCTGTTGTGTTTGCACCAACACTTAAGAAATCCTCTCATAGCATAAGAGCCCTTTGCTGCCGCAGTGTATTGCAGACCAGAGCGTGCCTTTCCTTCCCGGACAGAGTCTTGAAGGAAAGCCTTTCTTCTCTCTAGCTCTGAGCATCCCCTCTTTGTAACAGACAGATGAAGGCCTGAGGCTTGTGTTCTTGCTGGGGAGAACAAGAGGTTTAGTGCTCTTGATATTGGAGCTTTTTCTGTTTTTTCTGTTGTGAAGCATGCCGGGAGGCCCTTAAAGAAATTCTTGAAGTGCCCGCAGGGATGCAGGTCTTTTCTTGGGCCCAGTTCATTTGCCAGCAACGTGACAGCTCAGAGGGTAYGAGCTTGGTAAGTGCTGGGTGGGAAGCAGCCGGCCAGGATCAGACCTGGAGCCAGAAAAGCCAAAGCTATTTTCTCAGCCAGTGGTTTCCTCCGGAGAGGGAATCTCCTGTCCGTGCCGCAGAAAGTGCACAGGGCTCTTGCTTTTGCCTGAGCTGAGGGAGAGGAGGACAAAGTCCTCTGGGAAAGAGACCTCTCTTGATGGATGTCTGAGAAGACTTTCTCCATGGTAACATCTGAATGGAGGGCTTTTCTGTATGCTGCTGGGTAGGACTGGGGCTTTGTGCCTGCCTCGCAGGTAGAAAGATAGTGTCTGCCCCTCGGGCAGCGGGGAAGGCAGTCGGGGCAGGCTCAGGCTAATTACCGTTTCACATGTCACATTTGCACTTTGCAGGTGGTTTCATCCCAACATCAGCGGAATTGAGGCAGAGAAGCTGCTCCTGACCAGGGGTGTCCATGGCAGCTTTCTGGCTCGACCCAGTAAGAGCAACCCCGGAGATTTCACCCTCTCTGTCAGGTAAGCAGACCGCAGCAGACGGGGGCTGGAGGAAGGGGCTGTCTYGAACTTTCCAGCACACCCTGCTCCGATGAACCTATGTGCAAGGGGAGAGATGCTGCACAGAGATGACCTCTCTGTGGTACCACTTGAAGTTAAAGGGTCACTGAACTCTCCCCATCGCTGCAGAGGCTGTGCTAAAAGCCACACACTACTTTCCCCTGGTTTGTTCATCCCTGTGGGTTGAACACATGCACATGGCCCTGTCCTGCCAGGGTTGGCTCTGTGCTTGTGGCATGTGTTTCTGGAGCCATTGTTGCCAGAGGAGGGAAGATAATGAGCCCACTTACAGTTCTGGGGAGAGCATGTTCAATCCCAGCAGGGATGAATCATCTCACTCCAATTTCAAAGGAATTTAATGTAGCTGCCTTTGGGAGAAACTTGGTTTCTGTGTCTGTAAGGGATCCCAGGAGCACCTCCATCAGAGAGTGAGCTTGCTGACCAGCCTCACAGTGGCTGTGTTCCCAGACAGTATCATGTGCATCACCTTTAAAGTGCTCTTGTGTTCTTTGGGACCCAGGCAATTGCAGAAAGGAAAGCTGCAGTTTTGCCGATGGACTTCGTGAATGTAGCCCCTTATGACATGGTGGAGCAGATGCACTGGGTAGAACTCTCTGAATGTGAACTAAAGGGAAGAGGCAAAGAGTAACATTGACCCAATGAGTCCCTGAGATAAAAGGAGCAGGTTGTGGGTTCAAGGCATGGACCTTCCATGAGCGCCATCCAGCTGGTGCCTTGCAGGGAAATAGCTCAGCAAAGGTTTCTCCAGGCACTTGTAACACAGACCTCTTTTTTGTGGTGGCTTCTGTTTAATTTAAACAACCCTCATTTTGTTTAGGAAACGCCAGTGAGTTTATAAATCCTTTGACCAACACTGTGTTTAGAGAAACTTTGTGCAAACAACAGCACGGACAGAGCGTTTCCACCTGACATGGAACAGGATGCGAGAACACCAGCACGGTTTGAGCCTCCGTCCCTCCCCGTGCACCTCTCCCCCCACAGCCAGGTGCTGCCGGCGGGTCAGAGCAGCGTGGCAATGCCGACTGGCTCCAGCAAGACTTTACCCTCTCCTTGTTGCCTTAACTGCTCAGATGAAACCCTCTCGACCTTATTTCTTCCCCCCTTGCAGTTGTCACTGGACTTGAACCTGCACTCCTCTCTCCCAAGTGCAGTCATTTCTTAGCTTGGCAAGAGGGAGGGTTTGCAGCTGCCTTATTTTTTTAAATAAGCTTCCTTTTGTGTTGGGGAATACAACCCAGCGGTCCAACCCTTTGCTTCTCAGACGGCTCTGACTGACCGCAGCTCCTCACGCTATGGAGCAACACAGCGGAAGGGAAAAAGTCCAGCTTTTCCTGCGCATTGGCTGGGTGGGGAGTGTTTGGATCTGCCTTCACTAGCTCCCCAGTAATCTTGCAATCAGAAGTGGCTGTGAGTTAATGAGAGAGGCAGGAAGTGCTTCTAATTAGAATGGAAAATAAACTCAGTCACAGAGAGCTGCCTTGAGCAACCTATGACAGCAAGGGAATACGTGTAAAATGGGGGGTTATCTTCATGTGAGCTTAGTGTCTCTTTTCATGTAATTTTGTGAGTCAGGGTGTTGTCTGATCGTAAAGTGAAGTACTGACAGCACCTGCTTAGCCAGGCAGTGTGCAAGCAGATGCAGGCTATGGCTGTGCAACAGTGTCCTGATGTGGAAAGATACCCAGCTAGCAGCGTAATTACCCTGAAATAGCAGGGGTATTGCTTTGCTGGGAGAGCCAGTTCCCACACCTGCATTACTGCACTTGTGCTGTGGAGTCAGTCCACAAGTTTGCATGGTTTTCTTCCCTTAGCTCTCTCCCTGTGCCTCAGCCAAAGGCCGCATGTGTTTCTGCTGTTGCGGTTTGTTGCCTTCCACCTGTGCTGGTCCACTGCCTCCCCTCTTCCAGCTGTGGCACRTGTTGAGACTGAGTGGATAAAAGCTTGGCCTCCCATGGAACAGCTATGGCTGGCTGTGGAGTCCCAGAGCAGTTTTATTATTGCTGTTATTTCTTTACTCCTTTCTGCTTTCTCTGTGGCAGAAAGCAGAGAGGGGGGAGGAAGGGAGTGTCAGATTATCGGAGGGGGTTTGGACCACTTCCTACTGCAGGGAGACCTTTATATTGCAGTAAATGTTTAATAACAGTATTGTTTTGGCCATAAGATCAAGCCAATTAATGCCCTTAATGCATGAACGATGCCCTGCAGTAATGAGATGCAAGTTAAGAGCAGAGCAATACAGCATGCCTTAATATCGTAGTATTGAACCACCACAACCCACTGACAGATTGTAACTCAGTGGAAAGTCTGACCAACTCTCACAGTTCTGAGTAAACCAAAGCTGTGACACATACCATGTTTCCAGGAAAGCACATTAAACATGGCACACAAGCTTAGATACAATGTGTTGAGCTTTGAGGCATCACAAATTGAAGACAAGGAAAGAAAGAAATCTTTCATTTTACATTCTTTCACCTGCAAGTCCTTGCTCCTTCCTGGCTCATCCCATCTCTATTCCATAACTTGAGGCAAGGGTTGTCCTGTAGTCTCGGGTATGGAGAATTTGCTTGGACATGGTCACTGGTTAGGTAGACCAGTTTTGCTTATACTTCATCTGAACGGTATGCTCTTTTCCCACTGATGCTGGCCCCAAAACACGTGCATAAATGTTCTTGGGAATTAGAGCTGCAAGACCAAATAGAGTATAGAATGAGTAGCTTTATGTGCTGTGAAAGCTGAAAACTTGGGCAGCTGTCTTCCCGCTATGTTTTTCCCCTTTCTCTGTTACATGACACACACACAGATGGAACAATGTGTTGTTATTCTCACCTAGAATTGTATCCTGACAGAGCTTTTTTTTTTTTTTTTTTAAATCTCTGAACTGGACAGGTCTCTCTCTTTTTTTCCTTTCTGAGAAATAAAAGGTTTTCAAAGGAAATAATACAGATATCTTTGAAAAAGTACCTAAAATAGAGGTGTCAGTGGGAGAAAGTACCTTTAGGAGAACAATCAAAACCTCTTCCTCCTCCTTTCAACTCCCTCCCCTTCAGCTTCTTCACAGGTTTTTGAAAGCCAGCGAGGGGAAAGGCAGCTCCTTTTAATTACAGAGAGGATGTGGGCTGAAAAGAAAGCAGGCGATGGAGTTTTGGCTGACCAGACCACACACCAAGTGACCGTGTGCTGGTGTGTATCCAGCTATGTGTCCCTGAAGAGAGGCTAGGAAATAATATTGCAGAAGTTATGAGAAGGTTTCCGTGAAACTCTGTGGCTGCTTTTCCTTTTCTTCTTTACCTCTGTGCACTCTTTCAGCCTTTACTATTACAGCAACAAGTCTTCAGAGGGTTTTGTTTTTGCAGCTCTTAAGAGAAAGAGGCAAGCCACGTGGAGAGGACATGATACGGTTAATGAACAGATGATGTTTGTCCTGGTCTTAAAATAATAGAAAAAACTCTTCAAAAAATCCTCAGCTCTGAGTCCAAACTGCTGGCAGCTTGTAATTGGCCCAACCTGGCTCCTTTCATCAGCCCTTCCTCTTCTGAAACATACTCCTTCTTGGGACGTCTCTGCAGATAAGTTCAAGAGCTTGTTCCACCCAGAGGATCAGACACACCTGCCGTAGTCCAGTGCCAAGAGGGCTGTGTTTCTGAGAAGTCTTTGTTTGGCGTGCTGGTGGTACGTCAGTACTAGCTACTGAATTTGGATTCGTTGGCTCATCTTATTCTTTGGGCGCTTCAGCAAATATGTGGAGCACATCAACAGGGAGGAAAGTGGTCTGGCAACTTCAGCTGAAGTGTAATGATGACGGAGAGTCATTTTGAGTAAGGCTGTAGTAATATCCGCTGCGTCTATACGTGAGCTGTCGTCTTTTGTTCCATGCAGTTGCTGCAGCACTGCTCTCTGCAGGTATTAAAGTGTTGCCTCAACCCAGACAGTAAGACAGCTCTGCATCAGTGGGTTACTTAATGTGGGTGATACTCCTTATTGCAGGGATTGGCTCCTGCAGGTTATGAGTGCTAGTGTTTGCCAAAGGTAATGACAGCACTCCAACACTTCATGCTTTCTTTAGAGTGGCTCATACAACCTGCACTGAATGGGACTGTTTGGAGGAATGCCTCAGCTTCTGAGCCTGGAAAGGGCTGTAAACTGGAGCTGGGCTTGCAGGAGAGCTGTGGAAGCTCTTCTGGATGGTGGGAGCAGAGCCTGCTAGTTAGGGGATTTTTGGAGGATGCAAGTAGAGTTTATTTGCCTGTTGCAGTTCTGATGTTACAAAAGCTTTCCTTGCCTTTCTTGTATGCTCTGTCACATCTCATTTCCTAGAAGGACCTGGTACTGGGTTTGCTTTTGATACTGAGTCTTCCAAATTTTAATTGTAATTCTTAAGAAAATAGACCTCCTTTTGAAAGTGAGGGCTGTTGGGGGAGAAATATGGGAAGTCATGCAGGAAATGCCCCATGTTTCCAGCCTTCAGTGCTTGCCTGGATCTGCCAGAGCATGTTTTCAGAAGACCAAGTATTTAGAATCGCTTCTGAAGAAAGTGAACAGCTTCTTACGGATTTGGCCAGGTCTGGGTAAATAGCTTGAACAAAAGGAAAAGGCGTGTTGAAAGTCTGCCTAAGTGGTGCTTGGCCTGTGGCCAGGACAGTGATGCCAATGCCAAGACAGCTAAGAACCATCCGTTAGAGACCCTGTTAACTTGGTAACTGTGTCACGTTTTATGGGAACGGATCTTATCCTCGTTCATGGGATACAGTACAAAGTGCTTCTGAGTAACAAAATCTTGTTAGAGCTACAGTCTCCCAGAGTGGTTTCCCTATTAACACTTCCATTGAGCATTCCTATATTTAACGGGACTTCCCCCCACCCCCAGGAGGTGTGTACAAATACACTCTGGGTACAGGTTAAGACATGCAATCAAGAAGGAGGATTTTATGTCCTATGGAATACGTACTCCGCAAAAAGGAGTAAATCAATACTATGGGTGTGTTACATTGGTTGAGTTGCTGCCTGCAGACAATACAGATGCAGCACAGGAAGAAAGTTGGGTCTGGAGAAGAATGGATGGAGGCTTGAAAGAGGCTCTCTTCTAAAACGGTTGTCCTTGTGTCTCATCATAATAGCACCTACCTATTAAGACCCTGTAATCCAGGCCTACACAAATATTCAGTGAGAGGTATGCCTGATTCTGCTTCTTCCAAGGTAGGCCAGCCAACTAAAGGAAGCACTGTCTTCATGTTACAGCTAGGAAACAAATGATGGGCCCAGAGTCACCCTGAGAGCCTCTGAGAAGGTACTGAACATCAGATCATCAAATCTTGGCTAAGTGCTTTTATCACAAGACCCTTCTTCCCTTAAGAAAGCATGTTCTCCTCTGACAACAGTGTCTTACTTTTGTCCTGGAGTGGCTTGAATTTATTTGGAAGCACATTGTTCAGTTAGAGATGTAATACTAACGGATGAATACCTTTGGCTTACTTGTGCTCATGTTTGCTGCTATTTACAAGTTTGGCAAGGCAGAGGAGTGTGTTGAAAGCCTCCTCTTGATGCCAGCCGGTTGGCAAATGGTCTGTGCTTCACATCCCTTCCCAGGGCAAAAGGCTGGGTCTCTTTTGGAGCAGGAAGCATCTTCAGGAATGCAAAAAGCATAAATGCCCTACAGGGACACAGTGCCAACGTGCGAGTTCACCGAGTACTTGGATGTCCTTGGTCTCCTCTATGCACCTTCTGGAGCTCCTAACAGCTTAAGTGAGCAGCAGGGTTCAGGCAGTCAGCTGAATTGCTTCTTCCTAGGAATCGGGTATGAGAATTTGAAACCCATACCTAATCCCTAGAATTCACTTGGTTGTATATTTGAAATTGCATGCAAATGTCAGTTGGTTCTGTTGTGTTGTATTGGTGGATAGTGAGTTTTCTCTGAGAGCCCAAACTATCATTTAATTGAAAGCAAACATTCAGCAAAGTTTCTAAACCCTGTGGGAGAGTCTTCTTGGTTTTCCATAGAGAGACTTTGGGGTTTTTTGCAGCTTGTCAGAGGGGTCATATACGTATGCTGTGAAGTTCTAGGCTTTCTCTGACGCAGGCAGGAAAAGCACATGACCAAAAAAGACTTTTGGGGATGGAACAGGCGAATGTATTTCTGACATTTAAAGTGTCTCTTCTGCCTTCAGTGACAAAAAAGGGTCTGTCTGGGTTTTTTGAGTCCTCTTCTTTGTTGACTGTGCTCTATTGCGAAGAAGAGCAGACTGCATCTACACTGGTGGTCACTGCAGTATGGACACAGATTCACAAGTTGGAATATTTTGGATCAAGAAACCCTCTTGGATATCTAGCTAAGGAGTTGGGCTGATAGCGTAAACAAGATTAGCTTGGAAGGGAGGCAACTCTCACTTGTCTGACTGTTGACTCTGAAGCTGGCATCTGCTATTAAACAGTGCTGCATCCCTGTATGAGAGCTGTGTGTCTGTTAGCAGCCATGCCCTCCAGCACAGGGCAGCTGAGTACTTTGGGCATCTCCTTGCGCTTTATTTCACCAGCCAGCGAGTCGAGGGCACAGTTTAATGGATGCTGCTACTGTAAGCAGTCCAGTTCTGCTGCTCGGTTTGGAGCTGCAGAGGTGACGCAAGCTTTAAGAGAAGAAAATAGGGAGGAAATGGGGCTCGATCAATGCCCTTTGTGTTTAGCATGACCTTGAGGGCTCATGGGATAAAGGACCCTGATTATCTCACTGCTTTTCATCCCTGAAGTGCTCAAAGGCCTTGGGGGGGG
>JAYKAV010003044.1:3660759-3721328 GCA_035582835.1 Phoebastria nigripes | reverse complement strand
GGGGGGGGGGGGGGGGGGGGGGGGGGGTGTGAGTCTGTGAACTGAGCCTTTGTAGGTCTGTAATGGGGTTGGGATGTGGGGACAGAGCTGTGGAAAGAAGAGAGCTTTTGAGCCTCAGGCCAAGTGGCAAAAACACAGTTTCATCTGCTGCCTTCTGTGCTGCACAAAGGCTCTACGGGTCCAGCTGCTGGCRTGAATGGCCGAAGCACTTCATGTGCCAGCTCCTCTGGAGAAGAGGCATTGTCATTGGAGCGCTGGCTGGGAGCTGAATTTCACAGCCAGTTTTCATTTCCATCTAGTGAGTTCTGCTCATACCCTAGATTGCCAAACTTTGAAGTCTCTGCCCATAGGACAGCTGGAGTTGGCATGGCAGGCCAGGTCAGAACTATACTTACCAGATGTACCAGGAAGAGTTAACTGTGTCTCTCCAAATACCAGGAGAGCCACTCACCAGTTTCCTGTGTTACAGACGGTTGGGTTCTGTCTCCAAGACCTGGTTGTCAAGGGGTAGTGTGACTGTTCAGGATCCAAATGCAGATTTTCGCACCTCAGGCCTGTTTGTCAGTCTTTTGCTCGTTTTGTTCTGCTATTAATGTGGGATGATGGTAACACTGTGGATGCTGTCTCTGTCTGTTCGCACTCAGTTGGTTGTTGCCACTGAATTGGCACTACCTGGAAATCACCTCAGTGCCAGACAAAGCATCCAAGAAGGGCTGTGTGAGCACAAACTAGAATTGCTGGTTCTGCATTGACAAAGTCCTTTTTAGCAACTGGGATGGAGTAAATGTGAATATGGCCATCTGTCAGGGCAGTGTTTTAGGAAGAACCACATGACATGTGGTAACTGTGGCTTGAATGCGGCTAAGAGTGTTGCCGTCTAATCGTAAGTCATGTCTCTAATAAAGGCAGGTCTGGAGGAGAGGCACACAGTGGCTGTGCTAGCATGCTGCTGTTAATGTTTCTGTGGGCTCTTCAAGGCTTAGCACACAGAGATCTCATTGCCAGGTTCCAGCTTGGCCTTGTCTTGTTGCCGAGCTGCTGCTGCTGCTGTGTACTCTAGCACAGCTCGTTGGACAGTCCGCATTTAATCTGCTTGCGCACATGACAAGCCCCTCACGTGCCAGAAGTCGTGGCTGTTAAAATCCCCAAGATATGTGGAAATAGCAAAATCCATGGCAGTAGTTACATAAAGGCAGCTATGCCTCTGGGCAACATGAGTGCATCTCAGGGATGGTAGTGACCATCCCATCACTGTGAGAGGCTGCTGTACTTCTCACAGTGCTCTGTGTGCGTTTCACCAGTCATCCCACAGTCCTGCAGATACACAGCCCCGGGCTCACGGAATTTGATGTCCTCTGCTGTCAGGCCTTTTGGGAGACTGAGTTATTGCAAAGTCAGCAGAGTCCTCCCAGGTAGACTTTCATTAGACCTTGCACTGCATAGTTCAATGTAGTATTCAAGAGGAGGTACCATGGAGGAGGTCGTTTCTCACCTTACCTGAGGAGCCAGGTGTCCATCTTGCATGTGCAAGGCAGGATGGAAAAGCAGCTGGATCCCCTTTGCCAGAGGAGAACTCGGCCACCGTGGTGCTGCTCCGAGCGCTTGTCTAGACTAGAGGAATTTGCACAAAGGTAGCCAAATAAAATGACACTACTGTAAACCCTGTGCAGACTTAACATGATACCGGGAACCTTAGCAAGTGACAAGTGCAGTGAAATGGGGCTAGCACACACCCTGGCGTGCACATCCAGCTGACGCAGCCTGGCTGTGTTCCTGCAGCTGCGCCAGAACCCCCTAAGGCAGACAGAGCCTTTTGCCACCGCTTGCATTTGAGGGCCAGATCTTAACCTCTCTCTGAAATCAAGAGGTGGGGTCCAGACTCTGAGGTAGATGGTACCTACAGCCCAAGAAAACTAAACAGGAGATGATTTTGTGGAGCTGGGGCTAGATATCCAATACCACCCAGATATCTGGTCCTTCACTGCATTGCTACAGGGGCTGTACCCAGCTGCAGAAAGATAGCAGAAATGGGGGCAGTACCACTACTGAGACCCCCCCAAGCCCCTGCCATGGATCCAGCTCTTCCTTCCGTTTAACCTCGTGCACAGACCACCGTAGCTTTTCTAATTCCCCATTCCGTGAAATGGCTTTTCTGTCTGACCTGGTACGCTGCCTATACCACCTTGAGTCTCCTGCATCTCACTGTCACGGTTGCTTTGGCAACAAATTGAGAGAGGCTGGGAGCAGCTCAGCATGGTAAAGAACAAGAAATTTGCCCAGATTTACAAATCTCTCTCTGACCCAGCTCGTCCATCAAGCAATGGGCTCCCGGCTCGGGGGGCTGCTGCTAAGTGCATTTAAAATRCAATTAACCTGCCTCTCAGAGGTTAGTGTGGCCTTCTGAGGAAGGAGGCTGGGCTTTGCTGGGGTGAGGGGGCTCTTGGAACAGGCTGATAAAGGCACCCAGCCATATTCCCTTGAGCCTGGAGGGCACCACTGGAGAGGGGAAAGCATTAACCCTTTCGGTACAGTCTACAGGGTTTGCGAATACCAGGCAATATATTGGTTTGGGGGATTTTTTTCCTGTTTTTTTTTTTTTTTGAAACTAATTAGATGATAGTGAGTACACCTGCGCATAGAAGACTGTTCACTGTAAACCAGAGTTGAGGTCAGAGCCTCATCCAGCTGAGAGGGTAAGTAGTGTAGGAAGCGGAAGGGATGGCAGAGGAGGAATTATTCACCTCCTCTGTGTGAGGTTGTCTGGGAAGCAGAGAGGGCTGGGAGCTTGTGAGGTACAGAGTCAGTTCTTGGCTGAGTAACCTTGGCCAAGGAGCATCCATCCCTTCCCCTACTGTAGAAGCGTGGCCAGCATGAGCGGCATCTGAGTGAACGGAGAGTGCGTGGTGCAGCTAAAGAGGCAGGTGGTGTTCAGGAGACATCTGGACTCTGAAGGCCAGTGCTGGGTTTCCATTCTCTCATGCTTACAGTCTTGTTTGCCTTCCTTCCTCAGAAGAAACGATGAGGTGACACACATTAAGATCCAGAACACAGGGGATTACTACGACCTCTATGGAGGTGAGAAGTTTGCCACCCTTGCAGAGCTGGTGCAGTACTACACTGAGCAGCAGGGGCTGCTGCGGGAGAAGAACAGCAATGTCATCGAGCTGAAGTACCCTCTCAACTGCCAGGACCCCACCTCGGAGAGGTAAGCCACGCTCTCTAACAGCCTCTCCCGGTGATGGTGACGCTGTCTTCCCAACTGGCTCAGACCCGAAAACTGAGTGTGTTTGGGTGTGATTTAGCTTTTGTGACCCAAAAGCTGCACATCTCTGGGGTATGGTTCCCTAGCTGCTCTGTGTGCAGAAGCTGGCTAGATAACATTAGCAAGGCCCAGAAGCTGATACTTGCTCAGTGTCAGTGTGTGCTGATAAGCTTTCTCTAGCTTTTAGGCAACTGGGAACATGAGCAGTATGAGTCCATCTGCAAAGGGTCCTGCAGGTGTATCCTAGGAGGCATGCAGCTTTGGTTTTAAAAGAAACAAAACACATGCAAGTGACTTGTGTCTGCCTGCAGAACGCTGGGTAGAAATGCCCTGAAAAAAGTTTTCCCCCATCGCATCTCAGTCTGTAACCGCCATTCATGCCGGTAGCAACACACTGTTGTCTGGCAGCGATGGGGATGGCTGACTCGCTGTGAGAAGTGGCTTGCCTTGGGCTACTTCAGGATGTTTCCACCAGCCGATTAGTGACCTTCTTTTCTCCCCTTCATCTGTGACACTCCAGTGACCCCTTTTTTCCTTTTCCTCCCCCTCAGTTTCCCCAGTGTCATATGCAGCGGCTGACATGGTGGGTTGGAAAGGGGAACGCCTAGTCAGGCAGCTGGCGATGCCAAAGCAGGCCCCCAATTACTCTAACTTTAGCAGCCGGGGTAAGGCGAAGCTGTGACTAGTCTCGGTTCCTGAAATGGAGCAGAGGTGCTCCCCTCCACGCCGTCATGTGAGCCGGCTGGGCCAAGGCTCTGGGAAGTCCCTCCAGCTCATGTGCTCCCTTGTTGCCAGGGAGGTTTCTTTGCTCTTTCCAGATTGCAGGGTGAAAAGCGGCCGGGCAGCCGCTCAGGTTAGCAGAAGCTCTGGAAGAGTGGAAACCCCCTTCAGCTGGGTTTCCCCCTCTTCTCCCGCCAAGGAAAGTCTGGCTTGGTGAGGAAGCTCCATAAAGATTTCTGCTCCAGACCACACATCTGGTGGCATCAGGGAGAAGAGAGGGGAAAAGGGTCCAAGTCCTCTAAATATACGAAATGACGATGGTGTCAGAATATAGCGGAATGCGTCAGGGTAGCAGTGTTTCCAAGACCTGGGCCTGAATAGCAGCAGTGCTGTAAGCAGGCGCTGAGGTACTTCACCAGAGGTAGGCCATTCTGCCCTCTGCAGCAGTACGACTCGTGCAGCCCCGTGATCCTAATGCCTTCTCAAGCTTGCAGGAAGGAGTCTTGCTCTTTACAGGTCTTCCCAGTCAGGCTTGAAATGGCTGCCTTTGCAGCATGCTGAGTCGGGACTCAAAAGGCCCAGCATCACTGACTCCTGTTCTATAAACTTCGTCCTCTGGGACAAAGTTGCTGAGACGTGACGTGATGCCATTGCATCGTCCCTGGAAGGTTATTTTGAGCCTCTCTGAATTCCTGGCAGCTTGGCTGGCCGGCCAGGAGCCAGCATCTTCAAAGTGGGGCCTGTGGCATCTGCACAGAGCCATGGCTGAGTGTTGATGGAGTGTGGGGATCGAAGACTCCGAGGCAAAAAGAAACTCGTCTTCAATCCAATCTGTTATTTGTGTGTACGGAAGGCTGTAGCAGAGTGCTAGCCCACGAAGCATGCCTGCCCCGGATAGCCGCTGTGCRGGTAGGTGAGACATGCTGCCTCGCTGAGCTGCTGCGCAGCAAAGGCCAGGTGAGCTGCCTGGCCAGAGCACCGAGCTAGCACAACGGTGCTGCAGTTTCAGCTGCAGAGGGCATGCCCTGGAATGGGCAGAATATTGTGTGCTTAACCCCAAGGCATTGTGGCAAGGCAGCTACAGGCTTCTGACCGAGCCGGTTGAAAGATAGCCTGCGTTTCACTGGGACTGCAGTGTAAGTATGTCAGCAGACCAAGAGAAAGGATTATGAGAGATTAGATGGAGAAACTGGGGCACGTGCATGCAAGATGTACACAGATGGAGAGGTGGAGCAACTCATGCCTGCGCAGTGAGGCTTGGGAGGAGCTGAGCACAAACCTCTGCACGTAGTAATTGCCACTGGCCAGAGACGTGGCTGCGGACAGGGTTGGAGGGGGAGAAGCCTCTTGGGCACAGTGGGGAACCCGGTTTTGCCACTCCAGGCAAGCGTGCAGGGCGCTTCTGTTCTCCCTCAGCCGGACCTGGGCTGAGGTTAGTGACCTGGGAGGGGAGCAGCAGTAACTACAGTTAGGAGGACCCTTCTGAAAATCCTTCCCAAACTGTGTCAAAGCATCTTGTTCCTGGTCAGTGTTGTCCATGCTCCGTGTCTGATACTGTCTGACTACAGCCTGCTGACTCCAAGTGTTCTGCTTTTTCTTCCATATTAAAACAATAAAGGAAAACCTAGCCACCTTCAAGTAAGAACTGCCAGAATCATGTTTCGTATAGCTTCGTTGGAAGCTATCCCTAGATTACAGTGCTTGTCATACATCACGTGGCAGTTTAATATACTGATGCCATTTCACATTTGGCTGGAGGATTGAGCAAAGTCCTGACGCTTCCAGCCTCAGGCTAAGGTATTGATGTGACATTGCAAAGTGTTGGAGGAAAGTCACTGGGGACTGTTTCTAAAATAACTCAAGCCGGTGTTGTGCCAGTGGGGAGAGCAGTCGGACTGGGAGCCTAGAAATGGGTTTCCCATGAACACCATCCCCAGCAGTGAGTGTAGCTCTTGTCTAAAGGCAATGCTCTGGGCATTTCTGAGGTGACCTTGCTCTCCGTTGCTGCTCCCCAAGGTGGTACCATGGGCACCTCACTGGCAAGGAGGCAGAGAAGCTTCTGACAGAGAAAGGGAAACCGGGTAGCTTTCTGGTGCGGGAGAGCCAGAGCAAACCAGGAGACTTTGTATTGTCGGTGCTGACAAATGAGGATAAGATGGAGACTGGAGACCGGAAACCACACGTGACCCATGTGATGATCCACTACCAGGTGGGAAATGTGCTGTCCCCGCTCACCCTGCGATAGGCGCTGGGTGGGTGACCCAGCTGGGAGCTGTGCATTCGAGTCTCACTGTGGTTTTGTCATTCTCTCCTGCAGCCAGACGGGAAGTATGACGTGGGGGGAGGAGAGAGGTTTGACACGCTCACAGACCTGGTAGAGCACTATAAGAAAAACCCCATGGTGGAGAAATCTGGAGCTGTGGTTCATCTGAAGCAGGTAATAGCTGCTCTAGCACATATTTCTTGGTTCTGGGCTTGCCCAAACTCCTGGGGGAGTGCACAGATCTGCCCCTGCTCTTTGGGAACTGCCTGTCCCCAGAACATCCCGCTGGCTACTTGTCATGCTTGTCCAGGCTCACGCTTGCCAGAGAGGTCCCTGGCCCTGCACTCAAGGCCTCAAGGATGGACCCAACTCCTGCCAATACCCCCAGGGATTCGGGAACTGTTTTTTTCAAGGGGAAAATGATCTGTCTTTCTGTTAATGAAAGTGATTTCTATTCTGTCTTCATCTGTCTTTCAGCCATTCAATGCCACGCGCATCAATG
Organism: Phoebastria nigripes; assembly: GCA_035582835.1. Classification (NCBI taxonomy): domain Eukaryota; kingdom Metazoa; phylum Chordata; class Aves; order Procellariiformes; family Diomedeidae; genus Phoebastria; species Phoebastria nigripes. Next base: position 3,714,581 of record JAYKAV010003044.1, on the reverse strand, counting down.
CAGCTAACATTGAAAACAGAGTGAAGGAGCTGAACAAAATGGCGGATCACAGTGAGAAGGCCAAGCAAGGGTTCTGGGAAGAGTTTGAGGTACAGGATGCTCCTGTGCTCTGTCCCACTTGTGCCTRTGGGTGAAGAATATCATATTTGCATGGGAGTGTCATGGTTTTCCAGCACTGAGGACCCCTTCCCAACACTGTTTCTCCTTTCCCTGTTTTCCGTGTTCAGCTGAGTTACTTCCTGGTCCTTTTTTTCATTGCTTTTTCTCATGTCCAAGGCAGTTTCTCCTTCCTCATCCTGGAACTGCGTGCCTCTTGTTCCCTGCAGGGATTTGTGCCTTCTCCCCCCATTAACTCTCTCGTCAAGCTGCTTCTTGGCTCCCTTTCCCTTTCTGCCAGCACTCCCTCTGCTCTTCTCAGCATTAGGAAGCCAAGCAGCTAGTCGAAAGAGCTCTTCCTTTGCCTCTGACTCCCCTTGTCTGCCCAGAACAGTTTGTACTCTGCTCCACAGATGCTGCAGCAGCAAGAGTGCAAGCTCCTCTACCCCAGGAAGGAGGGACAGCGACCAGAGAACAAGGCTAAGAATCGCTACAAGAACATCCTTCCCTGTAAGGAGACACTGAATACTAGTTTGTTTGTTTGTTTGTTTTTCACCACAATTTCTGCAGCCTTCTCTGGGGCTAGTTAACCCTGCAGAGCTTTCTGATCATAGCTGAGTTGGAAGGAGGTGTACACTGTCCTGGTGGAGTGGTCCAGTTAGCTTGTGGCGTTCTCCATCCCCTTTCTAACCTGGTCCTTCCCTTTTGCGTGGGAAACCGGTAAATTGCTCTCCTCTCTTTGTGCTGTGAGTCCAAATATGCTTCAAAGCTCAAGTGTAGTTCAAAAGTCATATGGAGCCAGAGCCTCCAAAGGAAATACTGGAAAACTTGAGCTCAGGTTAGTCTGCAACACTGCCTATCACTAATGTCCATCCAAGTTACTAGATTGGCAACATAGCTGTGAGTCAGGTAGTGTGGACTACTGCTAAGTGTCATTAGGAGAGCATTTTACACCCTCTTTTGCGGTAGTTACCCATGTGACTTCATAGTAAGAGCCTTGTGGGAGCCCTTGCTGGGAGTCACTGTGACTGCCCTGCAGCAAAGCCCATCCGTGCTCCTGTGTGTGTGACTCACTCCTGTGTTCATTCTGGACTCTCTTCTCCTTCAGTTGATACCACAAGGGTGGCACTCCGAGATGTAGATGAGAGCGTGCCTGGGTCAGACTACATCAATGCCAACTATATCAAGGTACTTGGGAAAGGGAAGACACCATGTGGGGGCTGTCTTCAGCCCAGTGCTATGTTTCTGGAGGGTAAGTGCAGTAATGGTGTAAGCCTTGAGGGAATGGCCTGTCAGGACCGGACTCTTTCACTGGGTCCAGGCCAAACACTGGATTTTTCTACTGTATCCTAAAGGATCTCATCATTCTACCATGTCCTATTTGCCCCTATTGAAGAGTTTATCTCAATCCCCTCCTTTCCTTACCTGTTCAGGAGGTCCTAAGGGACTGACCCAGACTCTCTGTCATTGAACATTATCTCTGAGGTCAAATTATAATTGTTATCTGTAAGCTAAGAGCTGCTTGAAGCTGTATTTCCAGCAATGCTGCTCTGGCACTTAAGCACCAGCCTTTGGAAAACCTTCAAGGTGGCTTCATTCCAGCCACGTCCACCTGCAACTTCTGTGGCTGCCTGCTGGCAAGAGTCTGTTGCGCAGTAATGTGCGTTACAGCAGCATAAAGGTCCCCGGAGGCAGGCAGACCATTTTGCCAGTGACTCTGTTGAAGCTAGTGATGAGAGCGGTTCATGTCCGCAGGTCTGACGAATAGAGGAAAATCAGCTAGCTCAGAAATCCTGCGTGGCAAGGTGTGCTGACTTTGCTGCTGAAGGTGCACTAAAGCAATTCTCAATTCCTCACTCCAGCATCACTGGCTTTTTTTTCCCCCCTCTCCTTTGCTCCTCAGAGCATCCCTGAAGATGGAAGGAACTCGGAGCACTGCAAGATCTATATAGCCACCCAGGGCTGCCTGCAGACGACAGTGAATGACTTCTGGGCCATGGTGTATCAAGAGAACAGTCACGTCATTGTCATGACAACGAAGGAGGTGGAGCGGGGCAGGGTGAGCACTTATAGGGTGCTGTCCCCAAGCCTGAAAGTTACCCGCTGCTAGTACTAATAGTGTTTAGTTAAGTTGTCTCTGGCTAGCTTTCATTTCATTTCTCCTCTGTCTTGTAATGTTGCTTTAGCTCTTCTTCACGAAAGAAACGTACCGCTTTGCTCTGCACAGCCAATCTCCCCAGCCCCGTAAATATTAATGGGGTGTCCCTCATATGACTTGCTTCAAGGCTCTGGGGAATTGCAGGTGGCAGAGAGAGAGAGAGAAAGCATCGTGCTTGTTACAGCAAGCTGGAAAGCGGGGAGGGGGGGGTTGTTGCAAGCTGTGTGAGGGACAAAAGTAATTATACAACCTATCTGTGTACCACCTGTGTGCATTTCGCTAAGAGTAGGTTGGTAGGGCCAAGGAATACAGTAAAATTCCATGCAGAGCCATTTACCAGAACAGCCTTCCCTAGTAAAGAGAGGAGCTAAATATGATTGCCACTAGCAGTTTTGCTTAGGAATGAGGGGGAGGCTGTGCTTGCGGCAGCCTTGTGCAGAGATGAGATAAAGATAGCGCTACTCACAAGCCTTCTTTTGTATTGGCAAAGTCACTATAGCAAAGAGGGGATGGGCTGGAGGACAGGAGGGGTATAGGCTGACTGTGTAGCCCCTTGGGATGGAGATTTGGCTCAGGAGTTAGGCAATGACCAGACCAACAGCTCAGGTGCTGTGTGTCAAGACTATGCCTTTGGCAAAGCAATGCCTACCTGAGGCTGGGGCTAGCTGAGGAGGGAGATTCCCCTAGGGATCACGTCCTTCATATAGGAATGGCCCTTTCTGGTACCTCCCCACTTCAAAGGAAATGCTCTGTGTGTATGGCTCTCCTTTAAACCTCTACACTGGGGCTACACACCCTTTGAATGCAGCAGCATCCCCGAGCAAGGTGTTCAGGGGTTCATCCTCCAGCTCTCCAGTCTCGCCTAATGAGCAGCTATCTGATGTTGCTGCAGAACAAATGCTTCCGTTACTGGCCAGACAAGAGTTGCACCAAGGAATATGGCTGCATCTGTGTGCGAAACGTGAGCGAGCGTGAGGCCCAGGGCTACTACCTTCGGGAGCTGGAGATCTTTAGGACTGACAGGGTGAGTCCTCTGCTGCTGTCTGCCCACTGTGCTGGGAATGGGCTGGTGCTGGAACCTATGGGGAGGGAGCTGTGGCTTTTCTACTTTTTTTTTTTTTTACTTAATGGTCCCACTGCTTAAGTTCTGGGCCACTTTGCCCCGGCTTTGATAAAAAGAAAGGAAGGAGAAGCGTCCTAGTAGGAGGGGTTTTCTGACTAGGTGGTGGGTCTCTGCTCCCTTCAGGATGAACGCCCAAGACTGGTGAAGCACTATCAGTATTTTAGCTGGCCAGACCATGGGGTGCCCAATGAACCAGGAGGGGTTCTGAGCTTTCTGGACCAAGTGAATCGGGCACAGCGAAGCATTCCAGACACGGGGCCGATCATAGTGCACTGCAGGTACGAACCAGTGGGCCATCAGCAGGGCACTGCAGTGGGGATGGGTAATAAAAATATGTCTCTTCTTTTTTGTTACACCTGCAGCTGGGTCACCACGTGAGCTGATGGTGGGCAATTGGGATATAAGTATACAGATGGGAAAATACAGCCCTCCTCCAGAGCCTCACTAGTGATAGCGCAGGGAAGAGCAGGCCTGATCTGGAGTTGGTAGCTCTGATGCAGCCTGCTAGACTCTGATCTCCTAAGGGTCAGCATTTGGCTGGGCTTATCTTATAGCAGCCATGCCAGATCTGCCCAGGATGGACCAGGCGTGCAGATGAGTGTGGGAGCTGAGCTGACTAACTCTGGGGAATGTTTCTTCCTGCAGTGATTTTTTTTTTTCTTTTCTCTTTCCAGTGCTGGAATAGGACGCACAGGCACCATCATAGTTATAGATATTCTGGTGGATATTATTCACAGGCAAGGTATGTCTCCCTGTCTATCTCGTGGCTTTCACCGTTTGCCTTTCTCTGACCACTTATGGGATAACCCTGCTCCTGTGCAAGCAGTGGGTACCTGATCTCCAAGCAGTGGGTTTGACTTGTCTGGGAAACCGTGGGCATAGGCTTAGCCTGAATGCAGGGTGAGAAGGGCTTGTGTACTGTGCCCAGTTCCCTGTATCTCTGTGAGCCAAGAAATGGAGCTCTATCGTAATGGAATGTGAACCCTCTCCAAATGGGTGTGCACATGGACAGCCCTCTAGTAAGGGAGATGCTTTCAGCGACAGAGCACAGGAGAGTCTTCTCATTGACATCAATGGGACTAGGATTTCAAGGCTTCCTGGAAAACCCTCTTTTATTGAGGGTGGGATGGGGGGAAACAGGTTCAGTAAGGGTTGTAACTTCAGCAGCCCTTTTAGAAAAAGGTCCCCCAAACTCTTCTGCGTAGAAGGACTGTCACCCTTACCTGAAATTCTAGAGCTGTTATGGAACTCTCTGTGGTATCTCTGGGTCTGGTCTGGGAGCCTTGAGGCAGGTGGACCCTCTTCAGCAATGGTTGTATCTGTTTCATAAACCATGCAAGGGTGGTAAGTCTGGATCCGTAGGAAGTTGCTGCAGAGCAGACCTAATGCCCCCTCCCCTTGCTCCAAGCAAGTCAGCCCTGCCTCAGCCATTCTCAGTCCAAGGTGCTCTGGCGGTGGGGTGGGGGGCAATTAAAAAATTTCCTGGGCACAGAGATGCACCAAATCCTTTCACAAGATTCCAGGGCTTCGCTGACACTGCGTGCAGCGAGATACCGAAAGCTTTCAAAGTCGTCTTAAGAAAATACTTTTTCAACCTAATTCCCCCYGCTAAACCTCACCTTCTCGCTCTTGATCAGGCTTGGATTGCGATATTGACATCCCCAAAACCATCCAGATGGTACGCAGGCAGCGTTCGGGCATGGTGCAGACAGAGGCACAGTACAAGTTTGTTTACATGGCTGTTCAGCAGTACATTGAGGCTGAGCAGAAGAGGTTGGAAGAAGAACAGGTGAGCTCCGTTCGGCTTGGTTGGAAAAGCAAGGGCAGAACTTGGCCCACACCAAACACCACTTCCACTCCCACCTTCTCCCTGGAATGCAAATACTGCCCTGAACACATGGAAATAAACCCACACCCACTGCTCCCCTCCTGGCATATGGGATCTCGTAAGGCTTTCTTCTGTATCTGCTTTGAGTGGGGTTTTACTGTCTTTGCTTTCTCTTTCAGAGGAATAAAAGGAAAGAGCGAGACTACTTGAATATCGGCTACTCTCCTATGGAAAAAGGCAGAGCCAAAGGGCAGCCCCCTTCACCACGGGCCCAGTCTGTGTAAGCTGAACGTCTCTCTGCCAGGGCTAAGAACTTCTGTAGCAGTAGAGAGAACAGCTTGAGCAAAGGCCCCAGTATTTATCCTTTGCCAGCCCGCCTCTCCCATACCTGAAACCTGACCAGTTGCTGGCTATCATATGGGAATGGCTAAAAATAAACAGGTGATCCCACCACACTGTCAGCAGTGGTGGTAGCAGCCCACCTTGCGTATGTGCTACACTTTTGCAGCTGCTTTGGAAAGGAGAGGAGGAAATAGATCCTAGCCTTTAGTGACTAGTGCCCCATATCCTTGGCTCTAGAGAATGTCTCTGGAGAATCTGCTAGAGAGTGAAACTGCTACTGCCACTGAGGGAGTTTTACAGCAAAATCTGAAGGAAGATGAGAAAAGAGCAGAGGGAGGTGGATTCGCACCCATGTGGAGAGGGAGCATGTGCTAAGTAGCATGAGTTCCTTACGTAAGCAAAGATAAAATACCCCAAATCATGTTTTTACCTCTTGCCCCAAGTAATGGGATACCAGTGAGTGATGGAGAGGGGGTTATAAGTTGAAGGTGAGTGGGTAGGGACATATGTCAGTTATAGAATATCAGAGCTTTTGGGCACCTTGAATTGCAGGATCGGTTTTGAAAGAAGAGATGGCTAGGAAGGAGCAGAGGAGTGGCTGTTAAAGTGGAGGCAGAAATGTTGTTGCTGGGCTCATGCAGAACAAAAAATCCAACTGAAGAGAAGAAGGCAAAAGGAGATGTCACACGTTCTTCTCTGGGCATTTGGCAACCGCCGGAGTGCTGGTGGCTCCTGCCTGCTATGCCCGGCAGCACACCGTGCCCAGAGCTGCCTCTGCGGGAAGAGCCAGAGCTGGGCTCAGCAGCCGGGGCACTCTGGGCTGGGGCTTGGGCAGCTGCTGCTATGGGAGCCGGGAGAGGGCAGGAGGAGGCAGGGAAGGGCACTGCTTGGCTCCCGTGGCACCCCACAGGCAGAGCCACTCTGGTCCTGCGGCACATTAGTAAATGTGAAGACCTTGCTTTCATGCAGTCCTAAAGGGAAATCTGGATCCTGTGCTGGCATTATGAACCTTCCAACTCCTGCTGGATCTGGCCAGTTGGGATCTTCCCCGCTGGACTCTAGAAACATTTGTGTCCTGTTTAAAACACCCAACTTTGAAAGTGCAGCTCTGAGTAAATGAGGGCGGGGAGGACTGTGTGGGACTGAGCCGAGCAAGGTGAGCTCTACGTGGCTGGTACTGTCAGCTCCAGAGAGCTCCTGTGAGTTCAGCTTTAGGTGTCAAACCTGCTTTAGAGGTACTTGGATCTGGCCTTTGGAGCAGCCCTCTCCTTCCACTAGATTTTGGAAAATCCAGAGAAATTGGGTATGTAGAGAAAGTAAAGAGTAGGAAATACCAGGAACTGTATCTGCTGATCCTGCAGAAACTGCATCCATGAAAGGCTGACATGTGGAGGAAGGTTCAAGGCTCCATCCCCAAGCTGTATTTGAACCTAGGAGGGGTGGCCCAGCCAGAGGGAGAGAAAACAGGGATTGAGAACAGCGGGTAACCCAATGTCGTCATCTACAAGGCTGGAGAGGGAAAAAGGGAGCTTGGCTGGGCCATTACCCGCTTCCCACTGGCCACCCGCCTCTGGGAAAAGAACCAGAGCAGTAAGGCTGTTAATAACAAGGCTTTGTTTCTTGACAGGGTTGATGATGAATCAGCTTCCGTCTACGAGAACCTTAACATCAAAAGCCCAAAGGTTTCAGGGATGAGTAATACAGGGCGATAAAGGAGCCGGAGGTGAGCTGTATGGAGGCTGTACAGGTAGGAATGCTTCTCTTGGTTAACTGAGAGTGTCACYACAGGCTGTTTACATTGCATTTGACCCAGCTCCTCTTCAGCTCAGCTTATGCAGATCTCTGTGGCTCTGCCTGCATCAGGGAAGGCAGCTATGCTTTGATGAAATTTGACGGAGCCTAAAGATGTGGCTGTGGCCAGCTGCTGATGGGAGAACAGGGGAAATGGGGTAATGAGGTCTCAACAGGGAAACACATTTACGACATTACCAGTGAAGGGGGGGAGATCTGCTTTTTGGACTGTTATGTCAGGAAGCTGTCAGACTCGGAGAACAAGACTGTGCTATCTATGCAAACAAGTAGGAGAGACTTCATACGCTGGGAGTGTCTCAGCTCTGTAACCTTATCAATGCACTTTTCTCCCGATTGTAAACCATGCCACCCTTCTTCCTTCTTGTTTTGGAATGCAGGATTTACAGTGTTTACGTCCACCCTTTCCAAGTTCTGCAATTGCGGACAAGTTTTTTTGCCCGTCTTGCCTTCCCCAAGCACCTTGGATTCAGCGAGGAAGTAAGCAGCTGACTGTAAGAAGCAAGCAGAGTCTGCGCCTAAGAACATGCCTTGACCTAACTTATTCATGAGAAGGATCTTCTTCCATTCTCCCCTGTATCAGTAGGTTGATATTTATGTGGAAGTGCCTCTGGACATTCATTAGGGCATCAAGGCTCAGTTTTAATTTTTTGTTTCTTTTTTTTTAATTTAAGATTCTTATTTTTTACACACAAATTGTTAAAAGGAATGGAAATGACTATTTGCTTAGGAGCTTTCCCAGGGTTGCCCGCTTAGGGCATTAGTAAAATGTTAGTACACTTTAATGTTTTCATTAGGTCAATCATTTCTAAGCTAGAAGTGTTTTTAGACTAAATCACTTTGCCTATGAGGGTGAGAAATAGAGAGCACTGCCTGGACCCAGGTACTTGCACCTCTGTTGATTCTTCTTCTCACACTTCCTTTTGGCTGTACCAGTTCTAGATTTCTATGCAACCCTGCCAAAGCACACCAAGCAATCCCTGCTGCTGTAGTACAGCAGATGTGTGTGTGTGTGCCTGAGAGTCTGCTAGCTGCTCTGCACGTGGGTTTCACAGCAGAATTGAGAGACAGAGGTGAGCATCTCCATCTTTGACTGTGTGGGTCTGAATGTTGAGCTAAGTGAAATCTCACCTACCTGATGGGTGCTGAAGAGTAGGAAAGCAGCTTTGACTGTGTGCTGTGCTTTTAGCCACCCCTAGTGAGTAACAGCCTAGGATGCTAATCTGAGCTGAACTTTTTGAGCTGGGCCCCTCTAAGCTTGATGCAGCTTTGCCATTACCTTGCTGCATGACCTCCGTTTTTTCCCCTGCAACTATATGACAAGGCAAGTGTTGTGTCTGCTGAGTAGGGGTGTTGTAGGAGTGTTTGTGATTTGACCAGTGCCATGAAGATGAGTGTGTCACTGAGTGGAGTATTCCAGCTCTGTTGATAAGTCTTGACTTGTGACTGCCAGTGCTTCCTGCTGTTCCAGCCCTAAGACCTGCAAATAGTCCTGCCAAAGAACCCCTTCCTGCAGGATTCATCAGTGTCTGAAAGTGCGCTCTGTAGGGAGCCTTGGGTCTGAGTGCCAGTGCCTGAACCTCCAGAGCATGCATGGGGCTGATGTTGAAGTCCTCCTAGGTCTCTGGAACAGGGTGGACTTGCTGCATGGTTGGGGTATTAGTGCCTGGAGTGCTGGCTCCAAACGTTAAGCAGAAGGGGTTGAACAAAAGCACAATGACATACCTTGGCTGTATTTCCTGGCTGGTCTTTCTGGTCCCTTGTCACAGGGACAGGAGAACTGTTTATTTTTATTGCACTTTTAATAAATGTTGAATATTCTCAAGGCTTTTTTTTTTTCCTTTCTTTTTAAGTAGTTTGCTTTTTGGGAAAGTGACTGACAGTTGGTGTGGACAATGGGGCATCCTGAATGTCTCCCGTCGCCAAATGGTACTGTCCAGGGCTCTGTTTTCACTTGCTTTGAATCTTCCTTTTGACTATGCATGAGTGAGAGGTTCAGCTGCGTGTTAGCTAAGCCTTCAACCTTCGTTTCCAAGTACATGGTGAGAAGGGGAAGTGCAAAGGGACAGCCCCCACAAGGATGCTGTGACAGACTACTAGGAACAGTTGGAACTATGAGAACATCTCTGTGGCCCGTTTGCCACCATAACAATAGATTTTATGAGGCTGAAGATGTTATTTCCCTCTCCCCTGCCCTTAGGTCTCATCAGTGGGAGCTGAATGGTAACAAAGATGTAATGACAAAGCACTACATCTCTACTAGTGTCTATTTGCTGGGCTTAGTCCCAAATGTACCTTGGGTAAAATGGAAGTGCCTTCTCTGCCTTAAGTCTCAGTGAGTCACTTTTTCCAAGAACACACTTAAATTGGTGCTGTGAAGATATCCTTTCAGTGGCAAGCACGGGGGAACGGACAGGATGATATAAGAGGGAATCCCTGTCAAGCCCAATGACTTTGGCAGGAGTTGTTACAGTGCCTGGAGTAGTTTCTGCAGACATGTGGCTGGCACAGATAATACCAGCCTGCAGCTGAACAACAAAGGTGTTGCAGATACAGCACATGCAGCAGCTTTCCACAGAAGTTTTGCATAGCAACAGACTTGAGTTATTTCTGCTGTTGCTTCAGCCTTTTCTATTTCGAATGAGATTTTCTGGAAAGGGAGACTGGAAGTATCTTTCATCCAGCTGGGAAGAAGCAAAAGATGAGCAGTCTTTGCAGCTTCTCATTTTTCAGGTCAAATCAGGTAAACACAGAGGGAAGTCGCACCTGGGACAACACCGCCTAGATGGTAGTAAGTATGAATTTACAGGATAAAGCTGTCCACGTGTGCAGGATTGTACAACACTGGGACAGCTGATGCACGGGCCAGAGTGCAGACGTATCACCTGCTGTGTAGCTACCGTGATCTGGGAATGCAGCTGGACTCAGGACTGCTAAGTGAACACCTCCAACTGCAAGTAAGAAGGGAAATGTGGAGTAATTGCTACAAATTGACACTTTGCATTGTATAAAACATAATTTAATACATACATGTATGGTACTTGCATACAATACTGTCTTACATCCATGTGTTTGAATAGAAAACATTTAATTGTAAGCCGCCTTCATCATGAAGACTTTCGTTAATCACTGTCAGAAGATCACTGCATTAAATAAAAATATAGTGTAAGCAACTGGCCTGTGTCTTAATACTGACACATTTTAAGATTAGGAGGGCAAAGCTGTCAAAAGATGGAACTTCTATCGTTTTGGCAACAGTTTGCCTGTGAGAAGTATGAATGAAGTTCGCTGAGGGGCAGGGTTATACTGCTGTGTCGGTGTGCCTAACAGAACTCACCCCTGTGTTCAAAATCGCTTTCCAGATAGGGATGAGTGATTTTTAAGCATCTTCTTAGGAAAAACCGAGTGGAATGGCTACTCTGTTCTGTTCAAAAGCTCATCAGGATGGTAGCACAACTCAGAAGGCGAGTAGCAGTGATAGATCCATGTTTTGTCAGCAGGAGGCAGCATTTACACCTCCAACATTGAATAACACAACAGAAATGTTTCCAGCGTGTGGAATAAGGATAATTTTCATCTGCTTATACGACTTTGACACGTCTTTACCCTCCCAATCCCAGCTCCTCTTAGGAATAATCATGTAGATCCTTCAGTTTGCAAAAATAGCCCTTTATTCCCTAAGGGAGTTAGAGGAACTGCACCTGCTGTCATCTGGTATCCCAGCCAAGACAGCACACGGCCGTGTGCCACTCGAGGCAAACAGTCCTAGAAACCTGTCTGTTGCTTTCAAAGCTCTGGTTTCCATGGAGAGGGTGGCAGCAGGATGCTGAGGCAGCTCCTTGGAGCATTCCTGGGCTGGAGACAGCTTGGCAGGCAAGCATTTCAGCCGAGCTCCTGGAGGTGGATGCATGTGTTCAAGTGCAGGCACAGAGGGAGTGTGGGGAGTGGGCCACGGGGTCTGCCAGCAAACCAAGGAATGCCGTCAGGGCAGTTGGCCCTGTTCCTGCCTCCCCGACATGGCGTGGGGAGGGAGCCGACAGCCTTGCTAGACAGGAGCGAGGGGCTGCCTCGCCGCTACTGGAAAGGGAGTTGCGTCACAGGTGCTGCCGCTGTGGTGTGTTTAGAGGGAAGATACTCTGGCCTGCTCATCGCAACAGTCCTTGTGAAGCAGCGGAGGTTCCCCGTCTTCAGGGCACACTGGACTGGCCACAGAATGATGCAGAACAGGATGATGATCAACGCGGAGAGGAGGAGTATGCGTTTCCAGTCATCGCACATGTCGCAGCGGGACAGCCTCCCAGCTAACCCCGCCGGGGGGGCCTCCGGACTTTCTGGCTTGCTCATGGCRACATCAATGGAGATACACGAGTCTGGATTCTCAGGGTCATCAGATGACTGACGGCAGCAGAGCTTGGTCCCTTCCATCCAGAGCACCTTCTCCTGCTGGAGTTCTGGAGGCAGTGTGGCAAGGAGCTCCTTGCTGGTCTCGAGTGCTGGGGCACCTTCCAGAGGGATGCTGGTCAGCTGCCTGCAGAAGGGGCAGGGGAGCTGGTCCTCTGGTTGGTTTGGGGGCAGCCCTGTGCTCAGGCGAGCCACACACTCCAGGCAGAAAACGTGGGAGCACTGGAGCAGCTTGGGCGTCTTGAAGGTGTTGTCATAGGTGTTGAAGCAAATGGAACACTCAACAGGGGAGGCTGGCTTCGGAGACGTTGGGTTCGGAGAGCCTGGCTTGTCGGTTGGGGACCTCGCCTTCCTCTTGCCATCTCCTGGGGAGGTGACAACAATGGGGCTGATGGGGATGGGGATTTCGCTTGGAGATGCAGGGACTGGGCTGGTGGGAGAGTCTGGCGTGTTGGAGTGCCACAGCTGCGTGAAGCACGACATGACGGAGCCCGGGGAAATAAATAGAGCCCTGGGAGACTCTAGAAGAGAAGAAAACCACAGCCTTCATTTTAAACAATGTGAAGACACCCATCACCAGATCTATGTTTAACCCCTTAAAAGGAACAAAGAGCAAGTTCATGACTTCCACTGCATCCTGAGCCTGGAATAGATCCCTGCTAGAGCTGAGAATGACACAGGTAGCCTGTTCGAAACTGCGTACCGAAGGTGAAGTTAAACATCCTGCAAAGAAGCAAGCAACCAGCARAGATCCAGCATCCAGCCAAAGCCTTTTCACCAGAACCACCATGGCATTATAGATGGGTGCAGTCTTTTTCACCATACATGCCTCCCTCTGGGCAGAAAAAAAAAAAACACAACAAAAACCTACCCCAGCTGGTGCTCCCYGACACCTGAGCAGGGAGGAGAGCAGAAGACTCCATGAGGTCAAGTAGGGACCTCGCTATGGCAGTCTATTAGTCTGGGAGGCACTCAGATATTATGGTGGCAGCATGAGCAAGGCCTAAGAGACAGATAACACTATTCAGTTGTGGAGGTAGCAGGGGAGTGAATCTCTTCCCTTTGGTGTGGCAGACAGAGCTTTGTGCCTTGAATCATGGGTCTGTATGCTGCCTAGCACACAAGTGAGGCACTGCCCAGCGATGCTGCCTGGTTTCGTCTATCCGCAGTGGGATCTGAACTCCCTCATGTCACAGGAAAACCCAAGGGAGGTGAGGAAACTGTTATCTTGCGAAGTTTGTTCCATCCTCGGCCCCAAGCAGCACAAGAAGCATCTCTGTCTTGTCACCATGACACAGCAAGAAAAGCAACGTTGGAGGAAATGGCCTCGGTGCCAGAGCCAGGGGAATTCTCCACTGTTTCCTTGTTGCTCTCGTTTCCCTAGGGAACCCAGTTCTTCCCTGTCCTCAGCCCTGGAGGAGTGCCAGCACGGCCCGAGCCTTGCTGTGTGCTGCCATGTGCTCTCTGCTTTCTTGTGGTGCGCAAGCAGGAGCCTTGAGTTGCATGGCTAATACGCCAGCTCTAGCAAATGGGTTTACAACTTACTCCAGCCTTTTTAGCAACTGGAGTATTACCTTGAATTCCAGTTACCCGAGGCTAGATGTGCAGCTTTTGCATACATTCTGATATTCAGATATATGACTTCTCAGCTTTTGAGCACTTTTACCTGAAAGCAAGYGTTTAGCTGGAGGAAATTCCCAGCGAGGGCCCTGATGCTGTATGCCTGGGGAACATTTTTTTAGGATGTGTCACTGAACTAGCTAGGCCTGATTCTTTGTGTTGGGAGATTTACCGATGACAAGCCAGAAGTGTTCAGGTTGCTGCTGTAATTATAGGTCTCCAGTCAATCCGGCAATGGCTCACCAGCATGGGCTAGAGACTCCACGTCTCAGCAAAAAAGGCTAATTTAAGGTATCAGAAGGACCACGTATTCCTCACATTGCACAAAAAAAGCCTCCATTATTTAAGGATGAAGTATTCTCCCTTCTCCCATCACAGCTAGCATTGCCAGAGCTGAAACCAACTTTAAGAACCTTCCTTCTTTTTCTTCTCTTATCCTAAATGAAGACATTTTTGTGAAGCCTCTCCTCAAGTTAAATTTTCAGTCACAGACTATCTGCACTTTTCAGCAAGTTGCAATGTTTTTTTAATGTATTTTTTTCTGGCTACAGATCACCATGCATGTTTTAGCACAATCTGGCAGATGCTGATGAACTACAGATCCAAGCCCACGTTGGCACAGAGATGAGGGAAAGCCCTGGTTTTTCTTTTTACTAAATCTTCTGTTTTGCAGCACTCCATCCCCTACGCCCAGTTTCTTTGCAGTCCCTCAGCTTGGAGTGTTTGTCAGAAATTATGAGCAGCAAAACCAGTGGCAGAAGGTAACCTCAGAAAGAGAGAGCCTTTGCTTACACAAACTGTAATTTCATAACCTATGTGAAAAAGCTGTTCTGTTGGGGTTTTTACTAGTTTGTAACATGACAGCTATTGCAACAGTAGTGTCTTGATAGTAAACTTGAGGAAGTTTACTCACAACAGTTGCTTTTAAATGAAGATACAAGCTTTTGCCCACATTTTCCCTTTGCTAAAGATGATCGTGACACTATAGACGCTTGTTGGTTTTAATACATTTAGAGTCTACTTATTTTTATCAACATCTTGGTGTTATGTGGCACCTTCATCAGACACGACACAGGTAGTTGACTTAAACTGGGAAGATATGAAGAGTAGGGCACAGAGCTGAGGCATGGGAAAGACAGTTTTAATTCCTACTCTGCCACTCTGGACAGGTCAGCCTCTGCCTGCTTCTTGTGTCTTTTGGTGTGTTGCCATAGTGCTGATGCTCAGAAAGTTAAATTGGGTTTGGGCAGCAGCTAACGCAGGGACCAGGATTTCCCCTGGGCACTACTGCTGTACTACTAAATGAGAGCCAGTCATTAAAGCTGGAGAGTCCCAATGAAGACATGCAGCGTGGAATCTCAATAGAATTAGTTAGGGTTTGGGGGTTTTGTTTGTTTTTCTGTTGGTTTTTTTTTTTTTTTTTGCACTACACAAACACTTTTTTTTTTTTTTTTTTTTTTAATACAAGACAATATCTTCAATTGTTCAGACCTCCATGGTCACACTGCATTTCCTCAGACCCTGCAGCTATTTACCTCGCTTCCCCAGCTATTTACCTGGGCTTTCCAGAAACTTTGGAACATCAGTAAATAAATAAACCATTCAGGAGAGACACATAAACTCAGATTTAAAACCAAGTAGTTAAGTACTTTTTACTTCCCAACAAGTTCTAGAAAACTTCTTTCCATGCCATAAAACCAGACAAAAGAGAACACGCAATAAAGATAGTGGCCAACACTGTTCTGTAATACGATTCCCTAATGGTACCTTTAACTCGGAGCAACTGAATACACGGCAAGTTAAGAGGTGTACAGCAGATTAAAGTCTATAAATACCTGTTCAGAGTGCTCTTTAGAAGGAGGAAAGCATGTTCTGGGCTCTTGATTTCTACCCCTGAAGAGTCTTCTCTCCAGAGGATAGCCTTAGGCTCAGGGTCTTTTGTATTTATAAGCCGCCTTCTGGTATTCGAGCTCCCCGGTAGCTTCCTGAGTTGYTTCCGAGCACGGTAGGTCTGGCAAGCCAAGTAACCTCTAACAGCTCCCTGTGTACAAGTGGCCCTGCCGCTGTAATTCAAGTATCTTTTATACCTTCCTGTCTAGAGGTGACTTACCTGCTCCACCTGCCTTTCCCCATCACCACTGAATCACTCCATTGGCTGCGAGCGTGCTCCCGCTCCGGCCGGTTTCTATGACAAACAGGGCAGGCTGGAATGCTCCTGATAAGGGGCAGCGCTGCCGAGGACGCCCGCCTGCCTCTGCCCCAGGGGAGCCATGTGGGAAATGTTTATTTCTTCATCTTCTCGGGACTGGGGAAGGCCGCCTGCTTTCTGGTAAATTCTCGCAGTCCTTCGACTAGCTTTGGGGGGTTTTAATCACTCTGCATAATCTGGTCCAGTTTGTGCAGATGTGCTGGCCACGTTTTCCCAGGGCAGCAAATCTCACCCAATAATAGCAGTTATTGTTCTCTTGTTTCTTCATGAAGGACGACAAATAATTTGAAAGTGCCTTAGATTAACAGCAGAAACAAGATTCTGACAGTCAAATTTCTTGTGATTGGTTGAGAAAAAAATTGTTGCAATAGAAAAATCCAGTATAAGTTTGAAAGCCTGAAAGCTGTTTATAAATTAATCGAACTACTCCATACAATCATCTGTCTGCTTCAAGCTCCTATACAATTGTTCAAAATAATACCGTATGGATTGTCACAGAGAAGGAATTTCATTCTTTGCAGCTTTCGGTAGTAATTGACATAGAGAAATATTATTGGACCTGCAAACCTTTTGTGGGTCAAAGGACTCGGTCCATGGTCCAGAAAAAAGAACCAACAAATTTACACTCATGTGCAGATGAGGAAACTCGTGTGTGTGGCGGGGGAAGTAACAGACAAAYGTTCAAAATTTCATCTAGTTCTTATTTCTTGCAAATACTACTTTTCTTTGTTCAGTTTCTTTTAGGATTAAAACTAAGGTTACCTGATCCTTCCACAGCTAGAAGGATCTGGTCTAGAGCACTGTTCCTCCAGTGGATTCACGATGAGCTCCATGGGTGACTCTAGAAGACAAACACCTCAATGGAGAATGCAGGTTAAGACTAAACTTTCCCAGATCTGCATCTCGATGGTATAGTTCCCGCAGTGGAATGCACACATACCATAGGAATAACAATCCGTACGCTAGACTGAGCACTCAGTACCAGCACGGTGTACTCCCCCGTCTATTTATGTTGCTGTTCAGGGATGAGTGAGGCTGGGAGCAAACACTGTCTACGGCTGACAAAGCAGGATGTTTGATGAATGGATGTAAATCAGATTTTTACAAGTCTTGCTCACTTAGTCACTTGCATAAGCACTTTGGTAAACCGGGCTCAAAATTAACAAGGTTTCAGTAACATACTGGGGTATGTTACATTCAGTAACACGCTGAGGAACAAAAGTCCTTGTTTTGGGTCTAGCTGAGCCCCTCTCCCCTGGCAGTCAGTGAAGCAACACTGGTTCACTTTTTGGTCATGCTCTAAAAAAAGACATAGGCGCATTCTAAGCCCTTTATCCACTGACAAGACCAGGATTGCTGAACCGCAGCATGAGCAGACTGCTGCCATTTCGGAGTTTCGGTGTTTCTGAGGCTGGTTTCCCACGTGACTGCTGCGTGGAATGGGTTGAATCCAACCCAGAAGCTGAGAGCCTGGGGCAAACTGGGCTGCCCCACACATGCCCACACACTCCTCCCTCTGCAAGGATACCCCAGGTATGCAAGGCGCTGAGCGTGCCGAGACCTAGCACCATACTGGGATGACGATCAGGGCTTGGCTTCCAAAAGTGAGTGGGAGGCTTGCTGTTATTTTTATCTTCTGCTTGGAGGAATAGACTGAGCATGTCAGGAGCTGCAGCTGATCTTGGGTGGATCCCAGAGGATTGGGAGCAATCAGTTGTGGGAGCACATACTTTCCTGTTTGCACTTAAAGGAACAGTGGTACTAAGTAGAAAGAGTTACTTTATTAATACTGGTATGTCCTTGAACTTGCATTACACCTGCACACCTCARGTGCTTCTCAAAGGTATTCTCTATGTACAAGTGTAGGGGTATGCAAACAGCAGTCTGAAAATACTTGTTCTAAATGGATTTTTGCTAAGCCATGCAGGAATGAAGATGATGTGACTGGAACACGGGGGTGAGGTGTAGGAGATACGTATCTCCGGTATAAGCACTGTGACCTTGARCAAAACACTTAATTTCCATGGACTTCTGTGGCTCATTTCCTAAATAAATAAATAATTAAAAGGAAATAAAATTAAGAAAAGGAATTATAAGCTTTCCTTTTTGGTCAGAGTCTTTGTGTGGATTGTGTATTTAGATGGGAACCTGGGAGGGATGGGTGTTGGTGGGATTGGGTTGGGATGATGGTTGATGGGAGGGTTGGGATAGGGCTGGTGTCAGTGGCTCCAGCCAGAGACCTGATGTAGGAGCCCACCCGCAGCGAATAACTGTGATTGAAACACTGAAGCTTTCAGTTGTCGGACCCTTCCCACCATCACCTCTCCTTATTTTACCAGCATCAGTAAACATTGCCGTCTCATCCAAGACTGTGGGTGAAGTGATGAGATCTTCTAAAGGGTATGTATTCTTTTCAGGGGGATTTAGAAAGGTTTGTAAAGAAAAAGATAATTTCTAACAGCAACTACCAACTGGTTGAGGACATGACCATTTAAAAACTTGCAAGCCAGGCTCTGTAGAGTGAAGAGAAGCAAAGTATACTGCAGAGCAATAAAAACAGACTGCTGATTATAGCTTTAGGCTCTTTCCTTGGTTTGTCTTTACCTCCACCGCTGCCCGAGTATATAACTCTCTTCATTCTCTCTGTAGTTCATCTCAGTAGATGAACTAAAGCCACCAAATAAAGATGGGTGAGAAAAAAAATCAAAAACCACCAAGCTATGAGCAACAAGCTTCCCCTGATCTCTCTCTCCCTTCATCCAAGGCTAGCTAGTTTCTCATTATTATGTACCACTTAGCACATCTGGGGGTGCTGCCTTTTTGTTCATGTTTTGGGTATTGATTACAGCTCTGATTTGTTGGGCTACATCCTAAGGCCACGTATRAAGCCTGGAAGGGCTTTAGAAGGCCTTTCGGGCTGGGAGAAACCCAAGGGAGCAGTTGCTACAGAAGCACAAAAGTGTCAAGAGCCAAACTGCTTTGGACTCAGCCTTTGCAGGACAAAACTCCAACGTATGTAGTGTTATTCCTGCCTACAAAAGACATGTCTACTAGGTTCATGGAGCTGCACCTCACTTTCAAGGGAAAAAATAAGGGAATGGCTTCGGACAGAGATGCTGCTTTTAATTGGGTGAGTCTAAATCAAAAGCCCTTGTGCAACACGGAATAGAAGTCTCTGCAGGGTTAAATGCTTACAGCAGGAGGATACTACTTAGACTATGTTTTCTATTAGCTCACACATTCATGTGCCTGCTCCCAAGCTACTGAAAGCCAGTGAAAATACACACGCACTCCCCCAGCTTCTGTGACTTTTGGCACAGGTCCAGCTCAGTAGCTGAGCTCTCCACCTTGCGCTGTTATCATCTGTTAATCAGATGCAGAAGAAGTGGTGAGACCCAGTACTGCCTGAGTTTTGCTGGCAAACAATTCTTTGGCCTCGAGCTAGCATCACTTTTTGATCCTGCAGTGTTCCTCAGAGTCAGAAGGCCTGATGCTTTATGCAATTAATGCTCCAGGGTGGTAAACAGCACCATTAAGTGATGTTTCCCATGCTAACTCATGGAGCTCTTTTATTTGTCTAGCTTCACGTGCAGCTAGCTGCCTAACCAGGTGTTCGCTGTGAAGTCTTATTATTGTTGCAGTAGTTTGCACCTACGGCTAGACTGGGCTATTTAAATTCCAAAGTATGTATTATGTACTGTCAGGAAAGAGCCTTGGTGAGTCATCAGATAAGCTAGACGGGAACTCACTGTGGGATACTTCTAATATAATTATATTTTATCCTTCTCTAACTGTTTCTATCAGACAATCTCAAGACACTTCACAGACACAGCGAACTGAGCCTTCCGATAACTATGTTTATCGAGGACGTTATCTCATTTTACAGCTGGGGAAGTTTTGTGGCGCATGGGAAGCCCAGACAACATTGAGAAATGCTGCTGTGACCTCTGTGCAAGCAGCGATGCCTGGACAAGTTGTGCCCCTTAGCATGGCAGAGTGACTTGCCAGAGCAGAGGGATAAGACTTTAAACAGGCGGTGGAGTGGGAAACACCATCAGAGTTGTGCATTACCGATAAATGTCCACTAAGGGAGCTTCATACAGATTTAGAGAAAAACTGCTCCTGTTAGATAGAGCCACAGATTGTGTCCCTCAGGCGACTCCTGTCCTCTAAGTGATGCCTATCTTTACTGGCAAGGCCAAGCCCAAGTTCTGGAACCATGTGCCTCTGTAGTTTAATCTCATTCAAACACTGGATCCACCTGGCACCTAACTTTGCACTGTTCTTCATTTCCTGTAGTCACCAGGAAAGCACCATGATTAGATAATCATTACAAGGTACAGATGCAACATAGCAATTTTCCTGATACTCTATAACTCATGTGACTATTACTCTTCAGTGGCTTGAGGCTGTATGATTCAGCCACTCGCGGCTAGATTCTCAAATAGCAAGAATAGCATCCATTCCCTGGACATAAGGTCAGGTCTTTTTTTCTAGCCCATTATTTCTGAAGGAGTAAGTGACTTGGACCAATGGCTAAACTGTGGTCTGGTCTATAAATCACTGGTGATCCATGATACCATGCCTAGGAGACTGTTGGCTTTCCAAATGTCTGTGCTGCTTCTATAGYGGCTTGCAAGGAAAGTTTGATATCAACAACCAGAAACAGTGGCTGAAAGGAAGAGTATATCACACCAGAATTAAGGTCCTTGGAAGTATTCAGTGAGTGTGGCAGGTCTTTCAGTTATGATGATACCCACAATATGGCCTGTAAAAGGAGCGGGCCTAGTTGAAGCACCGTTAGATGTTCCCAAGAACTGCAGCGCCAGCTCCTTTTGATGCTGTAAGTGGCTCAAGTGCAGCTGGAGTTGAGATGTAGTGCATGGGAACCAAAGTAATTACTCTCGTGAAACACAAACGGGATGCTCTTCCCATGGACCAGCAGGGTAGCTGTTGTTGTTGCCAGCCCTGGAATAAGTTATCTGCAGGCAGCTGCAGTCATAGCATGTTGCTGATGAGGGAGACTACCAGCAGGACTAGAGGAGATGGCAATAGAAGCAACGTGAAGGGCAATGTTAACAAGCTCTCACCAACACATTGTTAATTGCTCTCATGATTGTCCCACAGAGGTCATGTTCCGGCAGTGTTACTCACTTCCCGGCCCGGTGTGGTGACATGATGAACTTGGGAAATGGCCTGTGATGTCAGAGCTGAGGAGTGAATGTTTGCAGGGACATCTTGCTTCTCCTCTCCAGTGACTTTTCCCCCTGTAACAAGCCACCTGCCCTCTGCTGGCAAAATTCCCTCCTTCCACGCGTGAACTGTGCTCAGCTTGACTTGCATCTACACAGCGGAATAGATGCCTCAGCCCACAGTGGGGTTGTTTGCACTCATCAGAGCACATCCAGCCAGGAAGGGGGTGTTGGGATGCTAATGCATCCGACCAGGGTCATTTTCTGGTACACCAGACCTGAATTCCAGTGTGTGGCTCCCCATCAGATCACTACAAAAAGGAGCTGATGTTGGCAGTGGTGAGGGACAAGCTTCTCCGTGGTGTCTGTGGTAAGTGCTCACGCACTTGAGAGCTCTCTACTAATACCGATCTTTTCAGGTTACAAATAGCACATTCTGAGTTGATCCCTTTTGCTTTCTTCACCCTGCAGGAATCCACCAACTTGAGAAGGATCAGATGATTGACACACATTCTCAGCAATCTCCAAGGACAAGTGTGACCCTAAGCTCTCTGCTTCTGTGTCATGTTCTCCCCACCCCCAAGGATGACCCAGCAGTCTTCCTTCTCTCATCCCCATGGATGTAATCCCACAGTCCCTATGTATGACCTGAGAAATCAACAGAGACACTTTTCCATAAAGCTCAGCAAAGCAAGCAAAACGGTGGACATGGTAACCCCTGGAACTTCCAGCTGTGGGAAGGACACCATCACACCTCGGTCTCAGTGGCACTGGATTTCTCCTGCACTGAGCAAGCACAGGACTCCACCTACTGTCTCCTTCCCTTTCCCATCCCAGAAGTTAATTATCCCTGAGCCATATCATAGTCCTAAAACTTTGCAGTAGGGAAGTGCTTCTTATCTTTTTCTTTTTTTTTTTTTTTTTTTTTTTTTAGACCACCGAGAGAAATTGATCTTTCCTTGCCCTCTACCCACCCAACATGGAAATGATGGATGTGATGAATAAACTTAGGACATGCCATCGTAGCTGTCCTTTTTAAACCCTGATCATTTTATATCCCTATTTTATAGATGCTGTCTATATTTGCTTTGCATTCCTTGAGTTTCTGAAGTATTGATAGAGTTGATCTTCTCCAGACAGTGGTTGAATGCTTTGTCAAGTGTAACACTTTAGTTATGGCCGATGCATAATAGGTTTAGTTCTTGTAATTATATCTGCAGTTGGGTATTTGTTTGCRTTACTAACATATACAGTTAATCATTCAACTGCTTAAGGGAGTATAGGATAATATCCCAGATGTAAGACTGGCTAGAAGTACAGTAAGAAAAATATCTTAGTGAGTTGTCCATGCTGAAGAGAGCAATTTATACTTCAATCATAAAGAATGTGGTGGGACAAGAATGCAAAACGTATCCTCATATGAATTTGTAAATACATTAGTAGATGCAGAGATGTAAACTGAGTTGCAGTAAGATAAGGCAAAGTGAAAAGCAGTCAGCGTTGGCACAAGGGGAAAACGTCCTTCTAGTGCGTCAGATAATTTATCAGCATCACCCTTATATGGAGATATAAAAAGAACATAAGGATGTTCTTTGTGCTTTCATAAAAGTTTAATTTATAACTTCATCCCTGGGTCTGCTTCTGTCCCCAAACACTTTCTGACATATGGATCTGAGCTGGAGAGACACTCTTATGCTCGGCGTTCCAGCAAGAGATATCATTTCAGTTAATGATTCAAAGGGAAAGAGCAATCATGARTGATGTCCTTTTAATATATTTATGCTATTTTCCATATAGATACTTATTATGCTATTTTAGCAAAGTAGGGCACTAGAGCCCTTTGCAGCTCTCACCTCAGGCTCCAAATCACTTGGTGTTCACTCTAGGGACTGGTAGAGTCACAAAAGCTGGTGTTTCATAAGTCTGTGACTAGAGAGAGCAAAACTAGGGAATAACTCGTCAGATCCTCAGTGGATACAAGTGGCTTTTACACTGGGCCACTCTGGAGTTCCCCAGATCACAATCACTGAAGATCCAGAGTTCGGAGGAATAAGCGGACTGGCACTTGYGCAGCCTGGGCGTCTCCTGGGGCAGCTCTCTTGCCTTCAGTGCGCATACGCAGGCATGCATACGGTTGCATGGATAAATGCTGCTCTCATTCTGGTTATCTCATCCTGCCATGGTCTTTGTATACCGTGTGCTCTAAATTATATGCCCTGTATCCTTTGCTCAGCACTTCGCACAGCGCAGAGCACTGACGCCTTTCAGTGCTAGCATAACAACAATATTCCAGTGTAATTACTGGACAGAAACTCTGTCCAGACGCGGGCTGTCTCTCCCAGCATAGCGGCAGTAGGAACTTGGAAGAAGGTTGTGGGATTTGGCCCTCTACAAATAATGGAAAGGCAGAATCCCTTATGCATGTGATAAAACACAGAGGAACATTACAGTATTTGTATTCACAGTGCAAATCATTTTCTATCTGTTAATACAGACACTAACTCTAGTTTACATATAAAATGCAAATGTTTGTGGGGTTTTTTTTACACTCACTTCCTTCGAGCCTAATCCTATGCTAAACAACAACTACTTACAGTGAGTTCAGTGGAAAATGAGGATGCTCAGCAACTTCTGGGAACAGACCTTTGGCTCTCAGACAAATTCAGCATCGTGCCCTGCCACTCATTCTGAGTAAAAAACTACACTCCAACAGAAGAATGAAATCTTTTGAAGTTGAATTATAATTGCTGCATATTCTCCATAGAAATCCTCCATCTAGTTAGCAGGATGAAAGATTAAGTTCTAGATCGTGGATCTGCACCACGAGACCTGATTCTGAATTCCATTTTCAAGGATGTCATATGGATGTATATGCCTCAAGATACACATGAACTGCATGCCTTGGAGATTCCTCCTACCACTACTCCATCTCTGTGAAATACATCAGTGAAGATATTTAAACTCTCTTGCTTAGCTGTGGACCTTTTGCGAAAGGGAAATATCAGAACAGATATGCCGACTGAACTTATGTCAGGGAAGGACTGGCCTCCAGCCTTCCCACAATTAGTTTGTGTTGCAGGCTTTCCATCCCTTTGTCTGGACCTTCTYCCAGGTATAGAATTACCCAGGCAACATCCCCCTGGAAGGTCAACACCTGGATTTAATTAGTCCTCAAGTAAATAGTTCTCACTGATCAGAACGTGAAGTGAAAGAAGAGCTCCTCTGGAGGGACTTTGATGTATTTTTAATGTACCTAATGCAGACAGTGAGTGTTTTAGCAATGGTTATTATATTAACAGCTAAACTAATTGTGTACCAGTTTGCTTTTCCTAAGTGCAATCTTAAATGTTTGTACAATCAACATGGAATAAATATTTAAGTTTCTCTAATCCTTCTTGCCATTCTTGCTAATGATCAAGATTTATGATAGAAAATGATTTTTTTGAAGAGCACCAAGCTTCGCTGGGTCTCCTGAGTGCCTGCCTTTTCCACATCTTGTGCTTCCTGACCTGTGAACAGCCTAAGTTAGGCTTAACACAGTTTCCACTAGGGAAATAAATATTGGCTATGATGCAGGTGTCAGGAGGGGACAGGTCTCTGTGTTATAAAAGGGCCTTTGATCAAAACTGACATCAGGGAGACAGAGATGAGGAAAAAGCCTAGGAAGGTCTCAGTGAACTGTAACAATGGTGGCAAAAAATGCAGAAGAAAACAAAGCAAGCATATGTCTACTGCTTTGCAGATTTGTGAGATGCACTACAAATTCATCGGCTCTGTATTTCTTCAGATCTGTGGCATAATAAGTGTGTCTCAGTCCTCCATGCCATGTGTAAAACAGTTCTTGAAAGTGTGGCTCCAGTGCTAAAGGGGTTGGTTCATGGCTCCAGCACTGGTCCAGTGATGGACATACTGGCCAGGCTGAATGACTGCTTTATTAGCACTGTTCAGTCCATCGTGTACCTCTAGACATAGATAAGGAGACACAAAAATTTAAAAAGCTCTAGAACCAGTTGCTGTTCTTTTTCTTCCATGACCTGAAAATGATTATGGGGTAATATTCAATAGCAACTTTTTGAGTTGCAATTTAGATTAAACCTAGTATTTCAAATTAATACCCAAATGCAAACTGAAACATCARTGACTATTCCTATTAACTTCATTGCACTCTCTTTACAGAAGGGAAGTCAAATACTGACAGGTCTGGCATCTCTGAAGGGAGGTGGGAATCTTGGGGCTTCAGTTTCTCAAACA
This sequence comes from Phoebastria nigripes, assembly GCA_035582835.1. NCBI lineage: Eukaryota > Metazoa > Chordata > Aves > Procellariiformes > Diomedeidae > Phoebastria > Phoebastria nigripes. Next base: position 3,689,552 of record JAYKAV010003044.1, on the reverse strand, counting down.
TAAGGAAGATTTGTCTTTCCATTTCTTGCTTTTTTGCTATTTTCTATAATCAAGAATTCTACAACAAAATATATTGTAACAATTTTTTGCTATATACTTTTTATTTTGTGCATCATTCGTATTTATTTTAAATGTCCTTGAGATAGTTCAAATGACATACWGCTGCCTTCCTCACCCAACAATACCTTCTCCTTTCAAGTTTCAAATGCAGTGCAATCACAATGCTGAGTTGATGGGAGAATTATAGTCCTGGAAACAGACTGCGATGTCATAAAAATAAGATCTTTTTGCCTGATCAGTGAGATAGATGGTACTGCACCACTTACAAACTGAGTCACTTTAGAAAAGATAGATGAAGCATTTACAGAAGAGACAGGTCATCTCCATGGTTTTTCTTTAAAGTATGGAACATCCTACTTAGTCTTATTATTAGCAACACAGAGAGAGTGCAGTAGGTTTTATTTTTGTAACTGTGGTGCTCACAGGTGGTGAGCTATAAGACGCACAGAACGCCTTGGTTTGTCCCTGTAGTATTTACAGTGAAAGAGAAAGGAAAAGAAACGCCGTTCAGTGCATAAGCTGAGAGCTCAAACAAAACAGGCTCCAAGCATCTTTTGTTTAGGAAATTCCTCTTTGCATGGAGCACTTCGATTCAGAGATTTTGATCCCACGCTCACCTCCGCAAAGCACCCGCCCCCAGGAAACAAAAATACAACTCACTTCATTCTGCTTTTTTGTTTATAACAAGATATGGCCGGTTGTAAGAGAGCTCTTTAAACCTACACTGTCAACTGTGTGCTGAGGCAGTTTAAATGACTACTGCCCTAAGGATGTCATTCTGAGCGTGGTAGCCTCCAGCAAGCGGAGGATTACAAGTGCCATATTCTAGTATTGTACAGTACGGATTTTGCAGCCATGAGTGGGTGTCTTGAAAATTGCTGGTTCCTCTGCTCACTTCCCGTGTCTGCAAGGATGCAYGTTACGTGCTGGCTTTCCAGCCCTGAATAAACATGCACTGCCTCATCTCTCCCGTGCCCCCAGGTGATGGGGAAGGAATACCATGGCAGGGAAGGAGGAGCAGACTGGTTTAGGGATTTGGGTTCCCAGCACTCATGATGGCTTTATTGGCCCACCCTGTAGGATGGGAACAAGCAGCTGGCAGAAACCTCACAAGGTGCCAGTGCCTGCCGGACCCCCGTGGAGCCCCTCTGGAGCTATGGCCCTGGGCACAGAAGAGCTTGTCAGAGCCATGATTAGAACATACCTTCCCCATCACTCATCCCGTCCTCAGTTCTTGAGACAAAATGCTAAAAATTACWCTATGGTGAGCATTCGGTTTCATTCTCTGAACGGTTAAACACATGTTTTCATAAACTGGCAGATGAATTCCTTAATTTTTTTACTGCGTTGTACTGATTTGCCATATTCTTGTTTATGCTTTTCCCTGGATCTAGTTATTTACTTCTCCTTGTAGAATCTTTATCAACATTCAGGTACTCATAGAACATCTTTTTTGTTTATTTTACTTGTTTATTTGTATTTACTGTGAACAAAGTACTATTTAAATACTGCTGCAGGTGGAGATGACATGTTGCTTCTGGACCCAGAAAACTGGAGCTGTGGAATGAGAGATTTAATAGCTGTTAAATAAAAGAGAAGGGGGAAAAAGAGAGAGAAATCATCATATCTTTTGCTTAATATAAGGCAAGCATAGGGTTAAAAACATTCCAGATCAGAGATCTGATTAGCAAGCTCCTGCAGGTGTGCCCATTGAGTAGGTGTTAATTTGGGAGGACTGGAGTATAAATAGGAAAGCCCAATGCTAGGAAGGTTTTTTCCTTCTTTCTTTTGTGTTTTTTTTTCTTTCATGAACTGAAGACAGGATAGTGCTGATCAAGTGCTGGAAGATTAACTTGAAGAAAGTGAGTTGTAATTATATTTTTGATGTCCATTAGTGTCTTGCTTGGCAGGCTGTGAACTGTGGGATGGAAGCTGGTGGTGAATTCTATTTTATGGAAGCTATGTCACTCAGCAAAGTCTTATGGAAGATAGCACAACGTTGTCTGACTGAGTCTTCAAAGAGAATTTCCTTTCCAGTGTGTGCATGGGGTAGCCAAACCTAGTGAACAGGTTCTTTTCTATAAGCCTCTCTTGCTGTAAGCTGAACTAATTTAAATCAAAATACAAGTCTTAAAGCTAGCAATGGATTTCTCCTGTTATTCAAGACAACAGCTTAAAGCTGAATTTGTGGGAGAGTCTGGGAACACAAAAGTGAGGTTTTGTAGGAAGAGGTAATAGCTTTTCCTAGACAAATTCTGTTAAGCTTTCAGCTGTGAGAACAGCTAAAAGAAGGATGCCCTGAGCTTTAATGGAGAGATCCAGAGACATGGATCTGAGGCTGCTGTTCTCAAAAACTATGGGAATTACTTACTTTCATAAAAGCAATAAAAAAAGATGCCAGATGCCTTCCCCTTTCTGCAGCTACATGCATGCCTTTTGAAGTATGTTGTGAATTTCCTGGATATGAGAAAGATATTTACAAAGCATCAACTGCTTGCGCAGGAATGGAAAACGTAAGCCCCCAGGGACAGCTTAATAAATGGCAGAAACCTCATACTCCATACTCCTGTAAGTAGGAGAGCCATCAAATTACCCGGTTTCAGTGGCTGCGACAGAAGCCTCCCGGCAGGAAATCCTGTTGCGCAAATCTGTTTCCTTGTTGCTTCCTGTGCTGTAATTTTTTTCAGAAACAATCCATCTCCTGAATGCTGTGAAGGACTGAGGGAATTGAGTTTTTGCTGTGTCTTGACTTATTCTTTGCTTGACTTTTCTCTTAGGTCCTTTTGAGAAACCCTAAAGCCAAGCTTGTTCTCTCCAAGACGCTCTAGTGCTCTTCCTGCTCGCTCCGGAAAATTTGTAAGTATTGAATTGTGAGCTGATTTTTCTGTGACTCAGCAATTGAGTCTTCTGTGAACAGAGCACAGAAGTGAAAGAGGTGCTGATAAAGGAGGAATGCACTGAATTGTGACAATGTAAAAGGCAGGGAGAAAATGCAGGAGTTCCCATCAGTCCAGATAAAGAAGTTCTTCAGGGGAGGAGAGCAGATTTCCCTCACAGCTTTTGCAGTTGTGCTGCTCTGATAATTGCTCAGATGTGCCTGGGATGCCTGAGACGCCTTTCCTTGGTGCAAAAGGAAAGTTGAGTTGCTTCTGCATATGTGACCGTATACTTGATGTATTGAAAGGACTGCGATCTTTTCTGTTTTTACATATACGCATACATATATACACATATGTAAAGATATATATAAAAAACAATATATATGTATATTTTATATATATAAAAAATAAGTTGCTATCTACTGAATCATTGCTCTAAGTAACTGCTGGGGAGATAAAAATATGCATGTGGCAGATGTACATCCACCTTCTTTAATAGTTGTATTCTCAATAGCGCAAACAGCGTCGCAGCCCAAACTCCCTGAAGAGCAGTGACTTTGGTAGTACCCTGTGTGCACTGGTYGTATTTAACATCCAGTACTTCTGGATGCTTTAGATTCAAATGCAAGTGTTGCCGTGTTGTGAATGCATTGTAGAATGTCATGGAGCTACAGAGTTTGTAAAAATAAAAGCAGATGCTCAGTTTATCCTGTTACATGGAGAGTGGAAGATGGCTGGACCACATGGAGAGAGAGAGAAATAAATGCAGCGTTCCTCTAACAGACTCAAACCAGTGAAAAAGAGGCCCTTAGAGCTGCAGAGCTGCTTTTCCTGTGGAAACTTTCTTGCATGTCTAGGCTTCTAAATCCAGTTAGGCCTTTGAAACGACTATGAAAGAAGAGTAATGTCCCTAGCTTTCTACAGCCTCTGCTCCAAAGGCTCATCCGTAATCTTGTATTGAYAATGGCTAGTGAAATTGTAAACGCAGGTCTCCCATCTTAAGACCACAGTTTATCCTTTAAAAAAGTACTACTCCATAAAGCAGTTCTCCAGTAAATTAATCAGTCACCAAGGAAAAAAAAAAAAGGAAAAAACCAAAACAAATAAAAAAACACCCCACAAAAACAAAAAACCAAAACCCCAAAAAGCTCCAGGAGCTGCAGAAATTATGACACTATAGAATATTATGCTCTTGCTCCTGCCYTCAACTTAGTAAGACCCGCTGCTGTTCATCTTGCCCAGATACTGCTCATTCATTCACAAACATATTCTAGTTAGTTTTATAGCACGTGATGCATGCCAGCACGTATTACATTCTGGGACACCTATGCAATATATTGATCTCTTCAGACTGCTAAGATATACTTTCACTGACATCRATTTTTGTGCTTATCAAGCCAAATGAAAAATCCTACCAAAGCAGAATGCAATTTACTTTTTAATAAAACTTAAATGGAAGTCAATATATCACTGAAAATCTCTTTTCAAGTGATAGTAATTAAAGCTATGTAYTACTGGAAGCATTAAAACTTTAATACACTTTCACGTATATTTATATAGCTTATATTTAATCTTTGTACTTGCAGCAAGAGCCTCAAGCGTGATTCCCCACCCCCCTTTTCTCCCTCCCTCCCCTTCTCCCTGTGTGAAATGTATAGATAATGTTTGCAAAGCCATGGAAATTGAACAAGATTTAAACCTTATGAGCTGTAATTCATATAATTATCATATTTGATAAATTTCTCTTCAACTAAACATGCAGAAATAAATGTTTCATTAAGAATGATGAATATTTATGTTTTTCCAACTCCTACCTTTGCATGCTTTACAARTATTTGCATATGAAGACACTGTTTTGTTTTATAACAAAGAACGAACACCTAAGGAGAGAAAAAACCAAATCTATAATATCACTTGTACAATTTGCAGAGTACAACTTCTAGTACTAGAAAAGTTTAGCTAAGAGACATCATAAATCACCATGAATCTCTTCTGTATCCGCATAGAAATAGTTTAAGTGGAAAGCTAGATTCTCCTTATGTTACAAATCAGGGCAGTTGGGGGGGGGAAAAATACAGTGGAATCTACAGAATTTTCAATCAGTATTACATTCATCTATACAAATTGCTTAGTTCTATAGACTATTTCTGTACCTGAATAATTCTTTTCAATACTTTTTTCCAGGCAAATAGTATCTTTAATATTTAGGATGGGACAATCTGCTTTGGGGGTTATAGTCCTTTGGTTACACATAGGTGTTTAGACTGATTAAACTACATAATATTYATGTTCTTAAATTTCTAAGCTGAAATTGCAGTTCCTTACCAAAGAAAATACAAAAGTACTTACCTGTCATGTATTGACCTTCACCTATTAGGTTTTTTTATGCATTTAAAAGCTGCATTTTACACTTGTCATTTATACAGTGTCAAAATTTCCAAATTGTATATCAGCATTTATCTGGTCAAAAAGCACATAGGATCATTGTATCGCAATATGGGAGAAAGCTTTTTATAAAATTACTGGAAATATATGCTAACATCTAAGGTTCTATCATAAATCTGGACAAAGCTAACAAATAACATTTTGTTTCAGGAATGAATGGTCCAAGTCATGATGTAATGACATTCAGGTTCCTCCCAGCCTGGTTCTTGCTGCCAAGGTCATGCACTGGGCAGTCCTTTACAGCATGACAGCGGTGCTCAGAATGGGGGACAAAGTATGGAATAGCAGTCACAAATGCATCTGGGCGAGACAGCAGCTCTTGGGTCTTACTAGCATGCTGCAGGTATAGGGCAAAGGCAAGATAAAGGTGATGAGCAATTCCCAGCATGTCTAACTTCCAGATGAAGCCTAACATGTTTTTCATTTGCATGCCACAACTCTGTTCTCAACCTGCAACTGTTGCCTAATGGCAAAACATCTGATGCAAATGATTAGTTGACTTAGAAATACCAAATTTAAATATATATGTGCTCCAAAGTGGTAGGATAGCACTAGGAGGTTGCTAGTCCTCATATACGTGCAAAATAGCAACAGATTAAAGGGGGTGGGGGGGAACAAACCAAACAAAAAAGCAAGCCATAATAATGACAGCCCCTTGCAGAATAAATTTGCTGTGCCTATGGTACCTAATCTGTGGTTTGCAGATATCTGAGAATGTGCAGGTTGCTTTACGTATGTGCAGGGATTTAYGTATCAGTATTTAGCTAAGAAAAACAAAGGTATTTTCTCCTGTGCAGGAATTCTTCATAAAGGACTCTATGCCTCCATTAGAGAAAAAAATAGAAAATCAGAAACGGTTGAAAAGCACTGTACAAAACAGAAGTTTTCAAGTTTCTGTTCTTTACTTGTATATTACAGTAAGAGTAGGGCAATTACATAGGCAAAGCCATTTAGCTATCTGATAAGCGGTACGCTTACAATAACTCCTAGCTTTCCGCTGGTGTCAATAAAACCACAAGCACAGCAGCAGATTACCATGAGAATGTGGYAATACTTTTTACAGTAAATGTAGTTATAGAGCATTGGTTTCCATATTTTGAACAGACAGAAGGTTTACCATCAACAAGGACAATATTGTATGCTTCTGACCTTACTGTTTTGGGGGGTTTTTGTTTGGTTGTTTTTTTAAACAGGAACAATTTCAGTTTCGATGCAATATTCTTATTAATACTTGATCAAATTTTCTTGAACTGCTTTTTGTTCTCGTGTGCTTTTATCTTCAGTTCTTTCTAGCTGTATTTCTCAGGATAAAACCTGAATTTCAGCTGGTATATCTTAAACACAGACTCACAAAATATTTTAAATGGAAAGGTACTTCTAAGTTTGCACTGTGAAATTAACAGGCAGGAAAGTAATATAGGGTGGTTCTGGCTTGCAGAAAAAAAAGAACTTGAATTCTTCTTTCATAAGTTATAGCAACCTTGGACATAGGAATAATTTCTTGTTGGTTTTGAAAGCCTTTTGTTCATTATCAGATTACATGTAGCCTGCGAATTGCTTATCTCATACCCTACTGTAACCCAGACAGCTATTATGCCCATCTGTTGTTTTTTTTTTGAACTCTGGAAACATCTCCTGTATGCATCAAGCCTGTGACTGCTTTTCATTTGTCTTCTACTTTTAAACTTTCAGGATTTACCATAAAAAGCAGTTGTGATTTCATTTTCCTTTCTAGAGCACTGCCTTAAGGGAAAAAATGTTTAAAGGAAACTTGTAAATAAAATATAGCTGGTAAGTCAAGTGATGTGCATGTTCATCCTGGTAATATTAACAATGCCAGTTTAACAATAATAGTAGAGCAAGTTACTTTGGTACTATATTAGTTTCAAACTCTCCATGAAAATTGGTCTGGAATTGCCCCCTCCCTGTCTTCTCCTCCCCCCCAAAAGTTAGCAAATGAAAGAAGTAAAGGGCATATTGGGAGCAGAAAATCTTAAGCGAAGGGCTTCTGCTTGATAGGAGCATCATACATGGCAGTATAGACCCATATGTTTTAGTTCAAACGGCTAACATTTGAAATATCCTTTGGCTTGACGGAAAGGTGTTTCTCAAGGAGGTCTCTAATTCCCATAAATCAGACAATGAGAAGTCAGGGAATCCTCTTCATATTTCTCAATTAACAGTTAAGTAATCTCAGAATGACAACTGTTAAACTGCTTCAATCTATCCAATTACACTGGTGATATAGTTCTGAAGGGTTGCTATATGTGTCAGGAATATATCAAGATGGTTTCCCCAGTTAACAGAAATATTGCCAGTGGATTAGCAGACCATAAAATTATGTCAATCCTAGCACTGATTTTCTTGACAAGGCAACTGATGTTTTTACTTCTGTTATGTAGGTCATATCTGCTCAAGAGCAATAACTTTCTGCTTGACTGGCTAGCTGTGTGCCAGCCAGGTAATCTTCCAGGAAAAGTGCAGGATGAGCAAAGGTACTCGTGAAAGGGAGTATCATTTACCATCTGGTATGCATTGTTTGAGTCCTATTACACATTTTACAAATAACTTGTATATTCTTCTTAAAAACAGAAAGCTTTTGAGCTTTTTCTTAATATTAATGCAAATCTACCAGTAGACTTTTATCATTTAAAGCTGATTTGAAAGAGAAAAGGCTTAAGCCTTCCTATTCCTGCTTTGATTAAAAGCAGACCTTTGAAACTGTCAATATGAAATAAGCAGTGCTTGCTTAGTGAAGAGAAACCCTGGATATCTGAGATAATGTTATTCAGAGGCACTGTCAGGGCAAATAGCATAATAGATAGAATTCCAGAGTAGAAGATTAAAGATAATGACTAATTTGGGGCAGTTTGAATAGGAGCGAGTACATACAAGAACGGATGCTTTAATTTACTAGAAGTATAGTAGGTCAGATCTGGGAAAACTTGTCAGCATTGGTACAGATGGTGTTATGCTCCACACGTGTCAATATTCCACGTTTTTTTCCTTAAGGATATGGTATTTGCTGAAAAATGTCATTGATCAAAGAAATAAGGAATAGAGTATGCTCAGAGGCATCCAGCTTTCTACTATAACCTGTATTCTCATCCCCATTCCCCAAATCTATCAAAGCCTTCTTTCAGACAGCAATATCAGAAAGCAGTTGGTCATCATCTCTGCCGCGGATGAAAGGAATCAGGTTACCTGCTAGTGTGCCTTTAGCAACTTTACAGAACATCTTTCTGTAACAGCAGCTGTTGCATAGAACAGAAATCTCTCTGAAGAAAATAACTGAGTAACTGTGCGCTGTATTTTCTGCTTTGTTTCAGAGCTGCTATGTAACATGCAAAGTGAGAGTGTTTTCGCTGTGTCTCTTAGGGGAAATCTTGGTAACTGCCTCAACCAATTGTTCAAAGCCGCAAATCAGGAAGTCTAAATGTCAGAACACTTTAGTGGCAGTTGTGCAGAAAGAGGCAAGTCAGGAAGCTGAGTACAGAAATCTAATTAAAATAACCACTGCAAAAGCAAGGCTACACTTAACACTTGCAGGATGCTGAAGTACCTCCTAAACAGCAGCAGAAACAGTGCGGTTTCCTCCCAGCTATACAAACTTCTGGAGATGCCTACATATTACACAGATATACTGGAAATACCCTACAGAGAAAATGGATAATATAATCTAAAAGAGTATTTTGTTTTCCTTTCTCACAGCCTGACAATAGATTTGATAGATTAGATCTTTCTGTTAAGTAACATGCAATAACAGTTGCTTTGTTTATTTTGAAGCAATTTGTAATTCTCTGTCTACTAAAGGAATGTTAATTTTGACACCTTTTCTGCCAAGCACTCAAAACAATATGTAACAGTTAAAACCACTGCAAAGTTGTGTCTGCCAACATCACTTTGAAGAGATGTCTGGACATGTTGTGTGAGAGAAAACCTTAATAAACAGAGCTGAATGGAATAATTCCATACAGTAAGAATTATTTTAAAAGCACTGAGGTATAGTAGACACATTTGGAAAAGATTTTATTAATCATGTATCTGGTTGTAGCTAATTGTCGTAGTAGCTTGCACTTTCACACAATGAAACTTCCCATAATCTCCCACTTTTCCCCCCCACCCTCGGATTGGAAAGGTCACTGCAAAAAGCTGTTTGAACTGTATGTCCTGTTCATTTACTCTTTTGTTCTGGTAAAATATGTGCTCATGAGCAGCAACCTAGTTTTGAAGGTCTGCACTTTAGTTTTAGTGCTGCAGTGGCAATAACTATGGGACCGGTCAGAAAGACAGATATTTAGTGTATTCATTTTTTTTGCCAGCATCTACAATTCCTTTCCAGCAATTTTATTTCACAGTAGTGCTGCCCTCTGAATTATGGGGGGCGGGGGCAGGTGGTGGAACCAAAACACCAAAAAAACTAGCTATGCCTGTCCATGTGCAGAACTTTTTTCTGCCTTGTAAATTAAGATGTTTGTTGAACCTAAATTCAAAACTCACAATTTCTACCTTTCCTTCCTCCATCTATAAACTTGAAAGTAGCATATCTTGTCCTGCACAGGCATGTTGTAGAGAAAGATACTGAGTTTTATAGCGTAACTGGTTATGCAGAAATGTAATAAGTTTGGGTGTCAACTACTAAACTATTTATAGGATTTAAATCACAGCCTCTTACATGCATTGAATCTGTTAGGCAAGAAAAATTCCAGTCACACTGTCACACTATGTATTCAGCCAAGTGTCCTGTTTTGTGAAATGTTGATAGAAGGCTGGGGTGGGAAGGGATCACAAAAAGCTTATGAAGCTGCAGAACAAATTTCAAGTGACACATTTACGAAGTAATGCAAGCCACAATACACAGCTAAGAAAAGAAGGCGAGACATGTTTTTCCTGGCTATGAAGTCACTGTAGGTTTTATAGCTAGTGAACAGAATAAAAGGCAAAAGGCTTCATCTTTGAAGAGATAAGGATTAATCTGATATTGAGATGAAGTAGTGCTTTTAAGTCAAAATACTTTGTCACAGTATAATTTTATGTGTGTTTTTGCATCCAGTAACTCGCTGAATCCAAAGGTATTTGAGAATTGTTTTAACTGTTCTGCCAACATGCTAATTATGCATCTCTGAAAGTTCTGTGTAACCGCAAATGAAACCAATGATAACAATTCGCTTGCAGTTGCAGCACTTTAGCTACTCTGTATATTTATCAGAAGCTGCATTCTGTGTATCATTGGCTGCTACAGACAAAGAGCAGAAAGAAAGCAAGTCCATCCACCCACTTTCCCCATTTTCATCTCTCTTTAGCAAAGTGTACTGAATTATACCATATATCCACACTTTGTAGGAGAAACTCTAGGACTGCTGTATTGAAAGTTCAGTGAAAGCTTTTTCCTGCTGACTTCTTCAGTCTTGAGAATAAGTAGTGCAGTTAAGTCTTTCTCTGAGATTGTAGGTTCTGCTCTGAAACATTGCACCTACTTTGGAAAAAAAAAATCACAGTAAATTACAGTTGTTCTGAGGTATCCAGATCAGGAAATCTGTAGAGAGCTGCATTTAGTTTTCATCTGCACAGTTATATAAATATTCAGTAAAACTGAACATGAATTTTCTTGGTAAATATTTTTATTCTTTATTATACTCAACTAGGTAGTTTCTTCCTTACTGGAAAAAATATTTCCATATGTGGTCCAGAAGAGAGCGACTTTCAAAGAATTTAAATATGTCAAAATCTTTTATTTAAAAAAAAAAAAAAAGCATCCTATGGAATTGATATCTTTACCCAAATGACATTTGGCATTGTCTATAATCTTTGTATTTTAAACTTGTTACAAAAGGTACTGCCGTCTCAAACTTGGAACAAATTTTAATTCTCCTCTTGAAGAGTTAGGTAACTTCTGTTGCACAAAGGTGTAGATTTCAGATCAGAAGTGCAGCTTTTATCTTGCCTCCCATTTCAACTCTTAGTTTTGCCAAGAGATCCCGCCCTTTCTGCCACATTTCAGCAGTAGTTGTTAATTGAGCTGAGACGTGATGGTATCAGCATGCTTAGGTGAGCAACTCTGCGGTGGGTATCATCCTGTTGGACACGAGCATTGCCCTGCATTTCTCCAGGCTTCCTTCCTTTCTCTGAAATGCCGGTGCTCGTCAGGAGGCTGCTCTCAGGCGATATCAAAGGGCTTGTGTAACGTGTAAAGGCTTGGGAGGAGTTCAGACGTGCCGTAGCCTCCTTGTGTCCCCTATCCTGACGCTTCTTTAATGAAATATTTAATCCTTTCATCATGATATCCCTCACTTGGCAGAAGACTCGAGGGACGGGTGAATAGGCCTTCGCCCCCCGCCCGCCTACCTGCGGCTTCGTTCTCCCTCCTGTCGTCCCTCCCGGGGCGTCTGCGTCGCCAAGCAACGCCTAAAATGGCCGCGCCCGCGCGAGGCACACCGGGAGTTGCAGTGCGGGGGCCCGCCTGTTCCTCGGGCTGTCTCCGGACGCGGGACTCCCTTTCCCAGGAGGCACCGCGCGCAGGAGAGCGGCGCTGGCGAAGACGCTCTGGGAAAAGGCTGAGGGAGGGGATTTACCTGCGGGGAGGAGGGCACAGGTAGGGCGCGGCGCGGAGGCTGCTGGGACTTGTAGTTCCGAGCGAACGGCCCCTTCGGGGAACCTGCGTGTCGGCCGGCAGAGGGGGAACTACAACTCCCAGGGCGCCGTGGGAAGGAGCGGGCAGGGCGCCGCCTCAGGGCGGGGGGTACGAAAGGGAACCTGCCGCCGGTGCTGCTGGAGGTTGCTTCCTCAGGTAAGAAGGCAGCGGGGGAGGGCGGCCAGTTCCCTCAGGCGGCAGAGGGGTGCGGGGCGGCCGGGGGGAAGGAGGGCGGCGAGCCCCCGGGCGGGCGGCGAGCCCCCGGGCGTTGCCCCATTGTTCGGGGCGTGGGAGGCGCCGCCGGGCAGGTGAGGCGAGGCGGTGAGGGCGCCGCTGCAGCCTTCGGCGCGGCCGCAGGCGCCAGCGGGCCCTGCCAGCGCCGCCGGGCGGGGAGCGGTCTGCCCGCCGCGGCCCAGGCCCCTTCAACCCCGCCGGTGTCCCGCTGCCGGTGAAGGCGGCGGTGTGGGGAGGGGTGTTGGGGCCGGCCCCCGAGCGGCAGCCCGGGGGTGAGCAGCGGCGGCAGAAACGTATTGACCGAGCGGTGCGGGCGGGGAGGGCGCGTTCCCGCGGAAAAAGCCCCCGACCCTCTCGCCGGGGCCGGAGGGGTGCGAGGGAGCAGCGGCAGCGGTTTGCCATGGAGGGTAAAGCTGGGGAAGGGTCGCCCCTCGTTCCTCCTTCTTGCCCAGCCTTTTCAAGGCTCCTTGGTTCCTGATACATTTTACGTTGAAGTGCGGTATTCTCGAGGCGTATTTGGAAACGAATCATCTCTTTCTCATGGTCCAATAAAACTTTGGATACTTTTTTCCTAATAAACTAATTCAGTTTACTACAGTTTTTGGCGATCTGAGACTTTTTAGGGTTGTGGGTGTTTGGTGGTTTTTTGGGTTTGTGGTTTTTTGGTGTTTGTTTTTGTTTTTTTTTTTTTTTTTTTTNTTTTTTTTTTTTTCTTTTCTGGATAAACTTCAAGGAAATATGTACCCTTATAACACAGATTTTGTTGCACTGTTTGGGGGCGGGGGGGGGAAACCCCTAAATGGGCCATGCATATGTTCAGTTTCCAAAGCATCTTTTCCTGTAGTGTATAGCTATGCTATTGGCAGCCAAATTGCAGCAGTGTTCATTTCTGCTCTCAGTTTTTAAGGCTGCAACAACTGTTGTAACAGCAGAATATGTTACTGCCAAATTTTTATTGACTGAACAACAGTAAATGTCGGTGTTAACTAGTGTTTGCTCTAGGCACGTTCCAGGTATGTAACTGCTTTTGAAGCAAAGCCTAGCTTAAAGTAGGTATCTTCATTGTCTTGAGCGGAAGGTGTGTATTTTTAATGGTTGGTTGCTGGCCTATTACATAATCATTTTGATGTAAGGGTAGGGATAGTCGTTCTTTTCATGGGTGCATGTTAAGAAAGCTGGAAAAACAAGTCCTCCTTCAGCTTTAATTTATAAAAGATTGTTCTAAGCACAACCCATATCTGTTCTTCTACCGTGCAGGTTTATTGTGAAACAGTTGCAGCGTCAACAAGAAATTAGCAGTTAACCACGTACCACAAGCGTTCGGTGTTATCTAAGGAAGATGCAGTGTTCTAGTGCATACCTCTGAAGGAGCTGGTAAGTGAGAGTTTAGGCCTTTACGAGGCTGCATTTTGACTTTTCTGTTTTGTCATGACTAATCCAAGGTCACATCAGAATTAAGAAGCCTTTGGCAGCAGAATGAGTGTGCTATAGTTTCAAACTCTGATCTGCTGAGTGAATTATAAAACCACCTGAAATTTAGGCAATATTTCTTTTTACTGCCATCTTTTTCCATGTACCTGAAAAAATTACCTCGCTCAAACAATGCTCCAGCAACACTTTAAGCAAGAAAGATACTGATAATACCACAGAAATAATAGATACGCAGCTATATGTATGGAAAATGTAGACATAAAGATGAATTAAAGAACACTTGCTTCCAGGAGTGGGAGAAAAAGTCTTCTAGCACTTAGTGTTTGTTAATTGTTTGCGTTCTTTTTTAAAAGCAACAAGAGGAAGAATTCACTTAGTGAATCTTGATGTGTTTAGCTTATGTGTATTGTGGCACTTGAGATGCAAGTTGACAGTGATTTGAGATTTGTTTCAAATGTGGAACTCTGGTGTGAAATACTTGTTTTAATTAAAATGTCTGTGTTCTCAAAACTGTGTTGGCATCTCAAGCATAAATACTTTATAATTTGGGCTCCAGTTTGTGCATGACATTATCTTTTTTTCCATAATCCAAAGAGAAAACTCTGCCAAACATGAAACATATTCCATGGGCTTGTAAATTGTTTTGCTGTGGGTGTCTGATCCTGATCAAATTCATGTACTTAATTTAAAAACTAGAACTCCAGCTACCTCATTCAGAAGCATGGTTAGTATTCGTGTATACTGAATGCCTTGGAGGCTCTAGAGCTCTTTCCCTTCTAAAATTAAAATTATGGTGTAAAATATTGTTCGGGTTGGCAATAGAATGGTTATGATTGGCTTGTGACTGGAAAGCAGTAAAATGAGTTGTGTTACTTCCGTGGTTTCGTACGGGGAGACCAATTAATAGTACAAATCCCTGCTTGAAGTTGCTGTCTTGTTTGGAAGTTCTGCACTTGATTTATTCTTTGACTTACAAGTCACAAGCTCTTTCCAACCTTGCTGCGGTGTGACACAACCAGACTTTAGAAATACTATATATGTTTTTTGTATTATTACATATAAAGAATACRGATGCTTAAGTCAGTCTGGTATCTTTCATGGACATTACCCTAAAAAAAAAAGTAGATATCCAGTGTTACCTTCATGGCTTGAATTTCTGCCTCATTCAGAAAGATGTTATTTATATATTATATTAATAGGCTTCTAATTTTTTCTGGCCGATAGAGAATCCAGCAGGATGTGAAAAAGTGGTTCTGGGACCTAGAGTAAAATGTAAATTGAGTAAATATAACATAGGTCTAATATGTTTGGAAGCTTTAAAGCAGCTTGTTCATCTCTGCTTTCCTTTTCCTGTAGTTAAAACTGGTTCAAACAAAAAACAACCAAACAACAAATAAAAAAAAATATATATTTGTTGTTGTTGGTTGGTTGTTATATATAGAGAGAGAGAGCTTAGATATTGTCTCTCTCTCATAGAAATAAAAAATATTGGCTGATGATTTGAGGGCAAATAGATCTCGTGTCCTATTTCTACTGGAACAGCTGCAGGGCAGATGTTCTAGTTTGTTAGAATCACTAGTGGCTGTGAATAAATATCTGCCCATAAATGCAACAGTATTGTTGATTAGTATCTTCGTTTATTTCAGGAATGGAAATACAACCAGTATTGAGCTTATGCTGTATAGCTATTTGCATTCACAAAGAGGAGGATCGGGCACTTGGAAGTGGCTGGTTTCACAAATGTTTTCTTGTTTAGTATGACTTGTTCCTGAAAATAAATATTTTTCTAGATAACACAAATATACTTGTTTAAACAAATGCCTTTTTCATTTGCCTTTTCTTAGTATTTACAGATACTCTAATAATCAGGTACTGACAAAAATCTGTGCATAGCATCCAAAACGATGAAGAATTTGTCAGCAAATGTCTTTACCAACTCTAACTATTTTCCCCAGAGGAAGTCTTTCTTGAAGAAGCAATATCTCATTTCTGAAGATAGATTGTAGAAAACTGATAGGTAATAAGGCAAACTCTCTGTATGTATTTGTTTAAAATACATCAATCCCTATGCACATCCTGAGGATTGTTTTAACGTTAGACTCTGCTGGACTGCCTTGAAAAACCCTAAAGTTGTGTTATTCAACTTTTACTGCAATAGAAAGGCATAAAAAGAAAAAACTCTGTTTTTAAAAGGTTAAATGTGCAAATTAAAGTTACACCCAACGTGATCTAAACCAGAATTATTCATAGCATTTATRTAAGTACTCCTATACTGTCATACACAAGTGGAAAGCTCTCTGTCAAACTAGATAAGAGCAATGCCTACATCAGTGTGCTGGTTTTGGCTAGGGTAGAGTTAATTTTCTTCACAGTAGCTCGTATGGGGCTATGTTTTGGATTTGTGCTGGAAACAGTGTTGATAAGAGAGAGATGTTTTCATTATTGCTGAGCAGTGCTTACACAGAGTCAAGGCTTTTCTGCTCCTCGCCCCACCCCACCAGCGAGGAGGCTGGCGTGGCACAAAAAGCTGGGAGGGGACACAGCCAGGACAGCTGACCCCAACTGACCAAAGGGATATTCCACACCATATGGCGTCATGCTCAGCGTATAAAGCTGGGGGAAGAAGAAGGAAGGGGGGACGTTTGGAGTGATGGCGTTTGTCTTCCCAAGTAACCGTTACGTGTGATGCAGCCCTGCTTTCCTGGAGATGGCTGAACACCTGCCTGCCGATGGGAAGCAGTGAATGAATTCCTTGTTTTGCTTTGTTTGCGTGCACGGCTTTTGCTTTACCTATTAAACTGTCTTTATCTCAACCCAAGAGTTTTCTCATGTTTACTCTTCTGATTCTCTCCCCCATCCCGCTGTGGGGGGAGTTAGTGAGCGGCTGTGTGGGGCATAGTTGCCAGCTGGGGGTTAAACCATGACAATCAGCAATCATTTACTGAGTTGTAAGTAGCTTCTGTTCTGCTCAAATGTGCTCAAGAAGAAACTGTTACCATCAGAGCTGTAAGTTAAGGCATTCTTGGCTTTTGGGGGTATGTACTGCACTCTAGAAAGGTTGTCTCCTTTCATCTTCTGAGATGACTTCACCTTTTTGTTAAAACAGGTGTTTGCATTTGAGGTATCTTGTCACCTCAGGTATTGTTGAAAAATAACATTAAAGCTTTTTAGTCAGCAATTCATGAGCTTAGCTGTAGATTAGAAATGTATCTTTCCATCCTTGTGTAAAATTCCCTTGTGTAAAATTTTCCCTGCTGTTTTTGGCAGTACCATCACTTTTCAGCAGTTCTGTAAACTACCATAATCCATCCCAATTTTCACTCCAGGATATGGTAGTGGTACAGTTCCCAAAGGTAACTAGCTCTTAGTATCTCATTCTGGAAAATCTCTGTATGTACAAAGGCTCCTTGCTGCTTACATTCCTTAGTTCCTATAATCTACATTGCCAACAGCAAGGCTAATCGGGCACTGTCTCGGCCTTTGTCAGCTAGCATCGCATGCATAGTGCACTTATATTGACTGCTTTTTATTTTAGTATAGGTGTAATTTTATTTATGTGTATGTAAATGTGAACTGATGAAATCATGGATGCTGCAGCTTGATGCTGACAGACTTGACATCCATTGTTATGCTTAAATTGGAAGGTATGGTGACAGTGCAAGCTTTTCCTGCTCTGCCCCAACCCTCACTAACTGTAGAAATTAGTTGTAGCAGTAAGACTGGAGTTTGGTTTTCAGGATTTTCAGTCCCTGATGTTGGAGCTTTCAGCTGATAGCAGGGGATAATAATAAGTTTTCCCACCAAGCTGAACTAATCTTATTTTGAAGTTGAGGCAACAGGCTATGTGTAAGTAATTTCCGTTCATTTTTTTTAAATCAATCATAGGAACTGCTCAATGATTTTTGTTCTTCAGAAAAACAACTTGCCAAGGGTCATGATACATATTTTGCAGTACTTTAAAACTCATTCACTGGATTTTTATTTAACAAAAATGGTAACAAATTCCAGTTTGTGAAATGAGTCACTAAAGGTGTTTTCCCCTACAGCTGAAGGCTTTCTTTCAGATGCTTTCCTCTTATAAAGCTTTGGTTAGAGGGCCTTGTCTGCCCCCATGTTTTATTTATAATATGAAAGACTTATGTTTTCCTAAAGCTACCAGGCTGCAGGTACAGTAGTTCTGAGAACTGGATGTGGCTTCCAACACTATATTGACTAGAGAATAGGCAGATACTATAATATTGACATAGGGAGTGTCTGAACAATGCAGATCAAGCATGACATAGCGCCTTTTAGTTTATCCAAACAATTTAATGTAAGAAATGTGGACTTTGTTTAGGTTATGTATGGAGTTATATGGCAAAAGTGGAGGGGAAAAAAGCAAGGCTTGTAGCAGACTGTCCGCAATATTCTGTTCCACATTGAGAAGGTCTGTTCTCGGGCAATTGAGAAATACTGCTTATTAACAGACAGACTTCATTAATGCTTCATGACGGTGCTGTCATGGGAGAAATTAATTGCAGTATTGCTTTTTCAAAGTGGCGTGTGCTTTCTGTCCTGATACAAATCCATCACAGTTCAATGCTGCAGCCAGAGGAGYCTGTAACTGTGGGGAGGCTTATCAGTGGTGGTGCCAGGCGGTAACTGTTCTATTGCAATCACATTGATTTTTAGATCCTGGGTGTGGAATAGTCTCTGCATAGCCCAGTTTGGAGCAGACTGATAAGGCTCCTTGTTTCTTAGCAACCACAGTCTGCCATAGCCAGAAACCTGCCCCTCTGCAGCTGGAGGGAAAATTCTCAATGTCTCAAATTTGTATCTTGAACCAAGGTAAGTCATTCCCCCGGGCATATTTAATTTAAAGGCCTTTGCATTCAAATAAAAGGAACGTGTTGGCAAAAGTTTCTTAACAAAGGGAAAGCATAACTTCTCTATWATTAATAAGACATTCTAATTTCTTTCCCTGTTCTTATTTAGAGCTGTGTCTTTCCTGGGCATGGAGGTGCCATATGTCCTTCTCTTAACTAGACTTGTAGCAGAAGTTGCCAGCAAATCTACTGAAAGTTCGGTAGGTACTTCATGGTTTTTGTCATGCTAGGTGCTATAAAAACAGGAGGATCAGATTATTTTCCTCTCACACTGCAGTTTATAGAAGGCTTTCTAATTGAGCAGAAATGACCTATACTGCTAGCAGTCATTAACTGAAACTTTTACAGTGGGTCAATTTGCTATGATGGCTGATTGCCTATTAAAGCATTGAATTCTTCCTAGTCATGTGCTTGTAGGCTAGCAGGGATGCAACTGATAATGCCTCACACCATGTGGAAAAAGCACCCTGATGATCAAAAAAATGCTTTTCAAGCTGCTTGGCAGTTTAACTACAAACAATCCAAAACATGGATACCCAAAAGTTAACTTTTCAAATGACCGAGAAGCTCTGAAGCAAACACTGCTTCAAATCACAGAAAAAGGTCAGAGTATAAAATTCTGCTTGCAGGAGAGTTCGACCAACAAAACTTTTTAAGAAACTGGTCTTAAGCATGTTATCTATAGATCTTCTGGTTCTTTACTGTAGTCTATCTCCTCATGATGCACTAACAGTGTGAAGTCAGCCTACTAATTTCAGTTTTGACAGTCCTAAACATTTCTCCTGATAGCTTTGATCTTTGTCACCCCTGGATTTGATGGGTTTTGCTGATAAGCAGAATAATACTGGCTGTTACATGTTAGGTATATTTAAGTTACTTCTATGGCTGAATATAGATCAGGTCTTGTTACTTTTGACCAAGAATACTTCATCCCTTTTTAAGACTGATTTGACTTGCTATATTCTTTAGGGGAATGTACCTGCAAAACTTTAAAAGGCGTGGGAGTTTTGTGGCTTTTTTTTTTTCCGTACAGATTCAGAAAGTGGATATGCCCAAGTCTATACGGGATGTTACTAATATCTGTCAAAAGAACCACAGAGTTTCTAACAACCATTTATCTCTAAGCTTATGTCACAGCTTGTTGTAATTTGTAAATAATTTTGAAACTGGCTTTTATATAAACAAACAAAAAATAAAAATAAACTACGTGCCTTCAGGATATGTGAAGTTATTCTTTTATATGCAGTGTTGAAGGGAGAAGCTTTTGTAGTTCTGCTGAATTGCTCTGCTGAATGTAGATGTTATCATCACTTGCAATACCGGCATTCAGTGAAAACTGGTTTTTGCCAGTCATTTTCCCAATAGTATTTCTAAGCAAATCTGTTAGGGCATTTGTGTGGTGCTGTGGGAAGGATAACTCCCCCTCTGAACTGTGCTTCACTGAAGAATTTAGCAAGTATATTTCTAAAGCAGTTTTTTGAGGCTTTGTCCAATGTCAACAGTAGAGTGTGCATTTGTGCTCAAAGTGTTAGTTTGGGTAGCACCTGCCAGGTCAAAATCAGCTTGATGGTGCATCTAGCTTGTTCTCTCCTTGTAAGGTTGCTTAATGCAAAAAGAAGTTGTTACAGCAATTTTTAACTGCAGTTACTGCTTATTTCTCTACGTTCTCTGTAGATTTTTTTGTTTTGTTTTGTTGAAGCATTTTAGTAAACTTAAGAACTGTGTGAAATGTAATGTAATTTCTTTTCTTAGGTTTCAGAAACAGAATGCTGTGTGGATATGTTGGATTCAAACAGTTCCTGTCCAGTAACGAACCAGTGCAGTCCAGGTATAGTGTGTCATCACCTAATAAAATTCCAGATTGTTTTTGACCGTTAACACCAAAATACAGCACCTGATTAATTGGGGAGTGAAAACAAAATAATTAGTGCATGTACATATTGAAGTCGTTCTTCCTCTATATACGCAAGGTAATGCTTCTTATGACTCACAAATATTGTTCTTGCATGGTAAGGAGAATAGACARCTATTAATAAGGTTATTCTTTATCTTTTTTATTTAGTGTGCAGTTGGATTATGTAAGAGCTATTGTAAATGCTTAAAAGCCCTGAAAGCCCGTATAATGAGCATAAAAAGCAAAGATGCTGTAATGCGTATCTAAGGGAGCATTAAGAATAATTTCAATATTGTCTTGTTAGCACAGAATGCCTCATTCTTCCTTGTGCCATATATGTAGAGTTGTTTTCTTCTAAATGGAGTTAAAAACTTCTTTTGTCACTCTCCAGCAGTAGCAAAAGGGTGGTCTTTTTTTTTAATGCCATTTTATTTAAAATCAGAGAGTAAAAGCGGGAAAATGGCTTCAGAGCCCACAGTAACAAGAGAATTGGTGACTTATAAATTGGGGTTCGCTTCTGGGTTCAGTCATTTCCTTGTGATGGTTGTTAAAGCCTTTTAAATCCATCTATTTTCACTGCTTCATTAGCTTCTCTAACTGTTGCTTCATTTAGTGCATTCATTTCTGCTTCTAAATGATCTTAGATATGGTATAAGCAATTGTTTCCACGTTATGGGATTCTGTTCTCTTAACTCTTATTGTAAACTGATAATCTACCAATATCTTGGGTGTCTGATAAGTGGTTTGATGCTTCCTTCCTATTACTGTAGAAAGTCTTTGCCCTTACATTGGGTCTGTTTGTGTTTAGATTAAATGTCAGATGTAATTTATTACTGTGGGCATCAAACATGCTGCTTCTCTCTAAGGAAAATGTAGCAGCAGAGCTGTTTTCAAATCAGCACCTTACTAATGGTTTGCTTTATGGGATAATTGATATCACTTTGGCTCAAGGCTCTATAGAACTGGATTTTAGCCAGCACAGTAAGTTTTTTTTCCTTTAAATGTAGACTGTAATATGATGTAGTAGGAATATCCTTCTAATCTTCATGTCTCAAGCCTAAGCCTCAAGTGAAACCACCACAGCTTTATTGTATTAAATGAAGTTGTTATTGAAGATGTGCCCTAAAAGTTTTTTTTTTTCTTAACAAAGACATAGCAGTATGTGCATTTATACATAAATTGAGAGATTTGAATATCGAAGACATAGGCCAAGATGAAAGTTTAATCAGTTTCCAGCCTGCATGGTAGGGTGACTGATATAAAACACTTGCCATCTGTCACAGAATAGTTTAAACAGGCTTGGGTTCTTCTTAAAGTGAAACAAATAGTACAATACTTGAGAGGACTGAGGCATGGGAAAAAGACTGTAATATGGCAGTATTTGTATTTTTAGCTTGCCGTCCTTCAAACGATTGACTATAGGGACACCAGCATCTTTTTTCATCCAAGTACACTCTTTCTGGTTCTTAGCATCTTTGTCCCTGCCTACTTCTATTTTCAATACTATATATTAAAGTGGCATTAAATTTTGTTTYGACGGTGTATGACCTCTGAAAATAAACGGTAAAATTCTGCTTTTTTTTTTAGTATTGTTGAGGGTAGTTACAGGTTGTTAGACACTTCCCATTTTTCTCAAAACTAAAACATGTGAAGCAGTGAATGGAGCTATGTTGAAATTGCCCTCTGGGAATTGTTTGCTTGTAACTCTTTCTCCTTTTTGGCCCTTGAAAGGTTATATGTTTTCTGGAGTAAACACTTTGAAATGAAACCTCTTAACTTGTGTAATATAATAGGAAGCAGGAGATGTTTGTAACCAGTAGACCAAACGGAGGGAATTTCTGTTGCCTCTACCTCTTTCTGAAGACTAGGAAATATCTCCAGCGTCGCTTTTGTTGTTTTCAAACCTCTGTACATCTTATTCTTATGCAGGTTGTTACAGACGATGGAATGAGGATGGTAGTAGCAGCTGCATTAAATGCAAAAATGAAACCCTTCCTGTTTCATCTGTTTATAATCTGACTGAATGCAGAAATAGTGAGTCGTTTACCATCCCTTTATTTTGATGGGTGTTTTTTGGTGCTGAGATCTCTTCTTGCATGCGTGGTCCAGCAAAGAATGTTCAAGAAGGCATCAAGTGTTGCAGATTTTTTTTTTTCCCCTCCTTTGTAAAACTTCAACCTTTTCCAAAGTCCTCATATAACTTTGAGCTTTTGAACATGCAACAAAACTTATGGAAACTTTGAAATTTAGTTTGCAGAAACTGTGCAGAGTGCTGTATAACCATTCCAGAGTCGGGGGGGGGGGCGGGTGGAAATAAAAATCTTTTTATTTATTAAAGTACCTAATCTGGGAAGCAAAATGAAAAATTTAAAAAAAAAAAAAAAAAAAAAAAAAATCATTCTGCCCAATGTAAGTTCTTAAAATAAGGAAGTCCTAAACATCAATGATTAAACTTACAGGGTAGGACCTGTATCAAACATGCAGTGAATACTGAATTTTGTGGCTGCTTTAATCTCTGCTGTAAGAAAAAGGCATTTGCTGTGGGCGTTTGCTAGGGACTTCTCCAAAGCACAAAATAGCTCAGACTGTACTTGAGTTCTTTGAAAAATCTATATTAAGAAGGCTAGATTCATTTTGTATGTGTGCTTTGTTTGAGAGGTGAGAACCATTCAATTCCTTGTAAATATTTTTAATGAAAGAGATAAGAAACTTGATCTAAGTTTCTGGGAAATGCACTAGTGAATTATTTTCTTTTTGGACAAATTATGATGATGCTTGTTTGCTTCCTTTTTTTGAAATTCTCAAAAGTGATATAAAGAATGAATTTTTCATGGGAGAAATCAGGATTCTTACACAATTTCAAATAATTACTGAGAAGTATAATAGCCTTTTACTAAGATTTTCAAAAAATCTATAGGTTTTGTCAGATTTTACTTTAAAATATTCTTTTTGATTACAGCTGGTATCAGAGGAATGAATTTCCAAATGAATATAAGCACCGTAACTCCTTTCATACAGAACATAGGTGAGTAAATGGAAATAGCTATTGAGTGCAGGCTTTGTGATTATTCACTGTGTACCAGCCCCTTCATGACATGGCATTTGAAACAAGTTGTAAAATATGTTTTTCTGTAGCATAGGTTTTACTCTAAATGTAGTAGCCATTCTCAACAAGAATCTTTTATAAGTTTTAGAGTTGAATTTTGAGGTAACTGTATTATACTGAATGGTTCTTTCATCTTGTCCTAGTGATCTTGAAGTGATTTTCTGGTACAGGTTGAGCTGGTTATTTATGAAACGCCATAACTTGAGTTTTGAACCTTATGCTGCAAGAGTTTTGGTTTTTAGGGGTGAGGCAACATGTTACGCATCTGTTGCGTCTTGGTTAGCCTTTCTATAGGTTGATTTTATCATTGCTGACCAGTCATTTCTGTTCAATCTCCTAAAAATACTTGTTCGACACTGGTAAGAATAATACAAATTGAGAATATTTAGATAGCATCATTGCACACTTCAGCAAGAGACAGGATGCCAGATGAAGTGATTTAGTGTTACAGGGTGAGTGCTTATCATCAGTGCTCTTGAAAAGGGAAGCTAAACAGCCATGCCAGATTTGGGTGCTGCTGATCCCTTTCTAACATTTGTCTTGTCATGTGTGTATACTTGACTTGAAGTATCTAGTGCTCTTCAGAATGTGGACTTCTCAAGCAGAGCTTGTCAGATAGATCTGTTGTCCTAGTTTGTCTGCAACAAGATCATAAACAACTTTTGTTTCTTAAAATACTTCCTCTTTGGGATCATAATCTTAAATAAATAAAACAGCAGAATAAATATGCAGGGCATTTTTTGAGGCAGGGAAAGCAGAATAGAGGTGAGGGAAGGGCACCTTTTGCTAATGTCTGCCTCCTTGGGATGGTTTCTATATCAGTCACTTCTGGAAAACACAATACTGGGTGTACTGTACCAGTGGTATATTGTCTATTGAGAAGTTCTGTCTTTAGGAGACTTCATTTAAGGAATAAAAGAACAATATTAATGCTGAGTGCCTCCCAGCACTGGTTTTGAAAGTTATATAAAAGAAACAGAACAATGGATTAAAAATTTRTGGCTATCTTCAGGAAAATAGAGACTAAGGCTTTCCTGATGTTTTGGCAGGTGGGGTTGGGGAAGTTGTTCATATAACGAAATGAGTATTGAAGGATCTTTGCAAATGTTTCAGTGAGGTCTGTCTGTATATTAAAAAAAAACCCACTGTTTTTTTCCTCCTATGAATATCAGGAAGTTGGTCTTTATCTTTTGTTTAACCCTTCTATTAGAAGAGCTTTCTAGTGAATAATAGTCTCTCTCTCTCCCCCCGCCCCCCCCCCTTTTTTTTTTTTTTTTTTTTTGTACAGGGGGCCCAGAGGTGGCAGCCTCTCTCATCTTAGGGACATTTTTCATCAGTTTATTCCTGATTCTGTCTGTTGCTTCTTTCTTCTACCTCAAACGTGCCAATAAACTTCCTAATGTTTTCTACAGAAGAAACAAAGGTAAAATACCTCTAATTGTCTATTTAATCTCTAAAGTTTTGGCCTTTGCTCAGTTTCTTAATTTAAAACCTTTTAAATTTCTTCATGTCAGTGTTCTAACTTAAGGTAGCTACTGCTATCTCTTTCTTTTGATCATCCAAAGCAATGCAAACTAATGAAAAATTTTCTCCTGCTATGTGTTTACAGTATCACGTTTTCATGGCAGTGCAGAGGATGTCTGTTCTCAGTCTAAGTGTGCTTAGGTGCCTATTACACAGTATCTCTCACTAAMCCAGCTATTGTTTTTTCTGGCTTTCAAAGATTTGCCAGAGTACAATACTTGACATTAGTTGTCACTGAATATTAGATACCTGATTTCAAAAGGGCAGGGGGGAATAAAAAAAATCAGTCAGTGCTTTTTGCACAGAGGGCGTTTTTGTAGAACTTCATAATATGTTTATTTCAGTACACAAAATGCCAGACATTTATAAAGCCTTACAAAAAGCAGTTGTTGTTTATTCTTGATTTAGAGAGAAGGGAACTGTAATACTAAAGGGCAGTGTACTTATCATTCCCTTTCTCCTGCTGCTGACACGTCCATGGTATTTGAGTTCCTCATTATTGCAGTACTCATTCAACTTTGTTTGCCCTCTAAATGCAGGATTTACTGGGGCTTGGAAGAGCTAACTGCCTGATTTTTTTTTTTTTTTTTTTTTTTTAAAAGCAAACACCCCTTAGCTTTTCTTTTTATAATGAAATTTATTCTTTATTTCTGCCACTCCTGTTACTGAGAAATGAAGCCATGTAACTAAAATGCAGTGACCTGACTTCATGCCAAAGAGATTCCAGAAAAGCTAGGGAAAGAACATCTGGGATGTGCTTAGCCATAGGGTACCAAGACTTTATGTAGACATCTGGCTCTTTCAGATGCTTCAGTTTCTGTGAAGTTGTTCTATGTGTCCACATTTTACTGGTCTTCACTTTCTGGGAGGTGGCGAGCAAAATATGTGGAAGGTGATGTCTCCATTTTGCCCGGTGTTTTGCATGAAACTGAGGCTGATCTATGACTCTGTCTCGCCCCTTCTATGCAGTCACTTTGAATGATTCCCATGACAACCTCTAGCACAGCATTTGCTGTGTTAGAGCTCCTTCTGTTGAAAGAAAGCTGTTTACTGGTTAGGTCTGCTAAACAAATAGACCTCCTGTTATTTTCATTCATGTCTTACAGGACCAAGCTCAAGCCAGACTGCCACAATAGAAATAAGCTTAAAAAGAGAAAAAGAAGGGGGTGGGCGGAGCAATACAATTCCATTGTTTGGCTAAGAATGTTGTATCCAGTCATAGTAACTTCATGGAACATCACAATTCCAGTCTCTGTGGTATCATTTAATGTAAATGTAGCTACCTAAAGTCTAAATTGATCAGTGCCACAGAAACTGGTAATATCCTAATCACAACTCCCATATTGAAGCCTCTAGGTTGCTTTTGCATGTGTCTTCAAGCAAATCTAGTTAGTACAAGATTCTCCTTCAGTTTTTAAGTGGGTCAAGAGCTGTTGTGCTATGACACTTCTAAGCTGGCAGGACACCAGACCTCTGTTGAGACTTCAGTGATAGTGGTCTGATTTCCACATTTTGTACTGACAGTGCACTCTGGTCCAGAAGGCTAACGCATTGATGTCTTCCTTGGAAGAAGAAGCATTAGAAACATTTCTCTGGCTTATTATCATTAGCTTTTGTTCTGTCTGGATGATGATTTCATGTGGCCAATAAAGGCAGCAACTTCTTGTATAAAAGGGTTGCATCTTTCACTGCTCAATTGTTTTCTATTTGTACTGCCTTCTTCTGGTAGTTGGCTCAAAATGCCGTTTTTGCTATTGAAGCTTCTTCATACTAAAGAGATACTGCTGTGGCTACCTTCTTTGAAAGCAAAATAAGTCATTCTTGGAGACCTTTGCAACCCTTTATCTCTAATCTTGAAGAGTCCTACAGACAATGTATTCTACTAATGGGATTTCTGAATGTTCTGATATGTTTTGGTAGTCTTTGTGACAAAACTATTTTTTTAACAATAGAACTGTTCTGTTGCACGCATGTATTTTTAGAAAACTAGCAGTTTTAGCCTTCTAGATTAATGATGGTTAGTCTCTCTCTTTCTCTCTCTTTTAGCTTCTGTTCTCCAGCCTAGTGAAACAGTAAGTAAATTCTGTCTTTCCAATAGGAACAAGCAAGCATAAAACATCAAATAAACAATAACTTAAAGTTTTAACAGTTCATTAGGGAGCTACTTAATCTGATGTATGAGAGACTGAAATAAAAAAAGAAAAGATATTTTGGGGTTCTTTGTCCAAACTGGAAAAAAGGTGAAAGATGAATACTGACTGTATGGATTCTATTGAGTTACTTTCTCCAAGAAAGACTATGTACACAGTAAATATTATTGGAACCCTAAAATGTTCATGTATTTTTTAATGAAAGACTGTGAAGACAAAAAGTACTTTGTTTGACATGATCAATCTTCTGTTATGCAGGCGTCCATGATACCTCCCCCAGCTTCTTCAGGTGAGGAACTGTTCTCTGGGGCATGCTGCTACAAATATTTTACCTGTTGGCTTCCCTTTTATGCATCTTGTTATTGAAAAGCAGGCAAACTATCTCAAAGTGGATATGCTAAGAAGACACAGCAAGTCAAAACAATTACCTGTAAAGCCTGGTATAGAACTGTGGAATCTGTTGAGGGGACAGAAATCCAATGAAATCTGTCTAGTAGACCTTTTTGATAGGATTTATTGCTTTAATTAATGTAGGCATACAGTATTGATGGAGTGCTTTATGTTAAAATAGATCTTTGACAGCTCCTAAAATAGATCTTCGACTTCTCTATCCTAATAGAGAAGTCTTACAAGTAGATGCAATATTTTTTTTATAAGTGCTCAAAAAATAAATTACTCAGTCTGGGACCTATTTTCAGGATTGGAATCTTCTTGACAATGCCAGGTTGGCTCATTTTCAGGCTTGCTGATTTGAAGCTTATCAGCTTCTTGAAACAAATAACACAGACTGTTTGGAATATACTGTTTTGTGTGTATGTGGTGTGTGGGGTGTTTGTAGTTTGGCTCTGTTTGGCAAGGTGGGTTTTTAATACGTGTAAAACTCAGGCAGAAATTTATTTCTTGGGGAAGATTTCATCTAATCAGCTTGTCTCAATTTTCCTCCCCAATTCTTCATAATTTCAACCTATAAATATTACTGAGAAGTTCATACACTAATCTGGGTAATCCAAGAGCAAAAACTTGCTTTTTGGTGGGCCTCTAAATTTGTGCTACTTCTAGGAAATAGTACATGCTGTTCTTATATTATTAATAAGCCTGTGAGAGCCTAATAAAGCATGAAATATCTAAATATGACTCTCCCAAAATATATATTTAAAAGCACAATGGATTACACCTAATCAAATCAAGGCATTCTTTTAAGTGTCTCTGATCATGTAACAAAGTTCAAAAAGAAGTAGGTAGTAAAGGATATATAAAATTTTATATCTATACATGAAATTAATTTAGAGTGGCTAGGAAAGTGGATTTATTTGGCCAGGGTAATACAGTAAAATATCTTGTCTCTATGCTTGATCCACGTACTTTCAAGACAATGACAGAACTTGTGGTGACTTAAAAGTGAGACAGAGCAAATTTTCTAAAAACTTAAGAAATAATGGCCTTGGAAATGCCAGTTTGTAATGAGCACCTTATTTAGTAGGCCATTAGAAGCTTGTTTAAAAAGTTTATTTGTGGACTTTTGCTATATCAGCTCTATGTAGGATTTTTTGTGTTTTGGGTTTGTGGTTTTTTTG